>LNAC01000618.1:521033-568947 GCA_002007465.1 Ailurus styani
ACCCCCCTTCCCCCACTCTGAATCCTCCCCCTTGGCCTAGTTTCTGGCTCTCTCCCAATGCTTCGGTTTTCAGTCACATCCTGAACCTTCCCTGATGCTTCCAATCATTCTTGTGTGACTATCAACTTGAATGTCTCCTATCTTAGCGGTTGCTGTGCGGTAGGATAATTGCCTGTCCTCTGGTAGCTTGCACTAGAGGGTTAGCTCAGAGACAGCAGCATATGGCACTGAGAGAACACCAGCTGGGCAAGTGTGCGAGGGACATATTCACATGAATGAGTGTCTAGTCTAGCAGTACACCCAGAAATGTGAAGCGCCTAACTTCGCTACAAGAATAGGAAACCCCTTCTGTTTCATTTTTCCAGGATTATCTTTCACCTTGAGGAAATGATGTCTAATGCTAGAATTTACAGCTAAGACCACCTTCTTACTCTGTGTGTCCTCAGCAAGTATACACTGTTTACACAAACATGGGTTTCTAGTTTTTATGCAATACTCTTATAACAAAAATACCAACCAAAAGTGACATAAAAGTTTTAGTGTACTTTTAATTAGAACACTAAATTGAGTTTCTGTGTGATCCATTTCATTCCTAAAGGGTGGAAACGGATTTATTGGCATGTTTGATCACACTATCCAAATTGAGTAAGATACGTTTTTCAAAAATTTTCATGTTTGTTGTCAATTTTCATTTTCCCCGAAAACCCATTTTGACATTGATCCAAACCTATTCTGTAAAAATGGTATTTTACTGCATATGATTATGTACATCATGTTGCTCCACAGCTGTTCTATAGCAGTTTCATCAATCAATCAACAACACTTACCAAGTGCCTGCTAGGCAAGTGCTCAGCGCTGAGGTAGAAGCCAAGGGGAGAGAGAAAAATCGTATAATTAGCCGGTTTCCTGGCCTCAAGCAGTGTGAAATCTAGTTAAGGAATTAACGGACATGTACAAACTGATTTTTGTAAATCAAAATAATGACGTAACAGGAACAAATCTCAATCCACAAACTTAAGAAAACATGAATTTTTTTTTTTATTTCCTTGCTACTCCAAGTGTGGCCTGAGAACCACCAGCACCACCATCAATGGGAAACTTGTTAAAAATTCAGATTCTCAGGACTGATCCTGGAACTACTGAATCAGAATCAGCATTTTCACAGGGCCCCTGGGTCATCGGTTTGCATGTTAAAATTTTTGAAGCACTGTTCTGGTAAGACATTTTCAAAGCAGTCAACAGATGACCTGGATTGGGTCTCCTGAAAACGCTAGCTATAACTGCAGATTCAGTTGAGACCTACAAAATCATACTTTCTGGGTATTAAACCCAGGAGTGTGCAGTTATACAAAGCACCCCCTGGGTGAGGCATAAGCTGTCTAACATTTGAAAAGCTTTCCCAGACTACCTAGAAATCAGATAGGATTTTGTAATTATGGAATTGTAGTTCATTTTCAATAAATAGCATGCAAATGTATATGTAAACATCGAATAATGCATTTGTAAACTTTGATGAAGAAGAAAAGAATGCTCTGATACATGTTGAATTGATCACAAAAGTACAAAATATTTAAATTTAAAAAAAAATCTAAAATTATATTCCAATGAAGTTCAACTACACTTAACAAATATTCCTTTACCACCCGCTGTGGGTAAACTATTGTATTATTGCTACAATGATTCATTAACTGAATGTACATTTATGAATTTTCTATGCTGTGTTGGGGATGCATTGGAAAAATAGAACTATAATAGGACATGGACTCATTTCTTAAGAAAAACCAGTAAAAGAATGGGAGTTTTCTTAGAGTTTTGCTTATAAGTATCTTACCTTAAGAGAGGGAAGAAGAGCAGAAGGAAGCTGGTTTGTGTGAATCTCCTAAAGAATACAGTTTAAGAATACTTTACCTTAGTAGAAGTAAATATCATATTGAATATATTTTTATATTCCAAATGTATTGCTTGGAGTATATTAATTAGATGTAATTCTATACTCATCATTGGGACTAGAACACAAATATGATGGTTTTTATTATTACGAATCTTTGCTGTGCATCAAGCAGAATTGGCTACGTTATCCTGCAGTAACAAACAACTTGAAAATCTGAGTGGTTTAAAAACAACAGTTTATTTTTATTCATGCTTTCTGTGCATTTTTTTGACAAAAGAGCACTTTATGGTGGTCAGCCAGGGATTGGGGCTGATGAAGGTTTCGTTTGATACAGGCTTCTATGATTGGAGAATCGGGGAAAAGAATATAACAGACAAACATGAGGGCTCCTGAAGCTTCTGCCTGGAAGTGACACACATCACTGCTGCTCATATTTCATTGGCCAAAACAAGTCACCTGTCTGCCCAAGCTTAACAGAATGGCATTGTGTAATCCCTTTGTATGAAGAGGCACCAAATATAGATAGTCTATCAGAGTTAGCAGGTAAAACAGTCCATCAAATAATAATTAAGCCAATGAGACTTAAGCTCCAAGTTCTAGTGTAATAGTGAGGGCTATATTTTAGTGAGAAGCAGAATTAAGGGAGGAAAAAATAGCAGGGCAAATCCCCAGACAAGGGGTAGAGTTGCTGTAATATACATCTTATTTGTTCAGCAAATGCCCTGAGACTCAGTGTAGTCCCTCTGACTATCTTCTTCATCTAACTAATGAATTAGACCCAACTGTATTTAAATCATTATCCAGAGGAGTCATTAGCTCTTTTCCACGGCCACCATTTCTTCCCCAAAAGGAAACGCCTTAATACTGAAAGCACCTAATCTGGCGACCAGAGGTGGGAGATACCCACTCCCTGGGGGGTTCATTTTCTTCCCTTTGCCCATCACATCCATCCTCTTCTCTTTACTGAAGTGGCCGGATATTAGGAATGCTTTATTGCACTAGTTTATGCTGGGTAGGGAGGAGTGGGATAATCCATTTCCCACAGCTCGAATTCCTCCACCAAATAAAGAGAAGTTTTCTATACATCATAAAGAAAACAATGCATTTGCTAAGAACTGCCATTTGACATGTAAAGATATTGCTGGAAAAATTGGGTAAAATAGATTTCTTTCTTTCAAGTATCCTACAGTCTCCTCTTATATAAAGATGTGCAAGAGTAGAAAATTATCATTTTTCAAAGCGAAGTGTCTGAATAGTGAAGAAGTGGAAGCCAAGGAAAAAAATGTTAAAATGAGACCAAATTGCCTGAGGACTCCCATATAATGTGTGGCATATAATAGACAGATGTGGCCCACCACTTAAAGAAAGCCAATCTGATGGTGGTGTGCATTCAACAGTGCGGAAGGACTTAAGTCACATGGATCAAGAAGGAGGATGCTGTAGTGGGCTGGACAGGAGGGACTGGCAGAAGAATTAAAAAGACCTGTTGATGGATGGGAGGTAGAGGTGATCAGAAGCAGGGTCAAGCACCACCAACCCCCAAACTTGTTTACTCCCTCTAGGAAGTTTCCACCTGTTTGAGAATTTTTCCATTGATAGGCAATAAACACCAGGATTCAGAAAGTCCATCTGAACTGAAACCACCATCTAACTAGGATTTCAGAGCTTTTCCCTCAGGGTTTAGTTTTAATGAGCAGAAGCATAACCATAACCAGGTTACAAATGTCAGTCATTGTGCCTGCAGGTGAAGTTGCAGCCAGGCAGTAAGCTCTTAGGCCCCTTTTCCTGGCCTCTCTTGTCTCTGGGGTTCTCCCTTGGATATCTTTGGCCTGACAAAATATGTGCCTCTTAGAACCATTCCAGTTGCTACTTATTTTCTTACCAGTGAAAATCCCATTCTTGTTTATGTGGCATTATTCCTCTTCATTCTGTCACTGTGGAACCGGGGAACAAATGTCCGTGTTACGTGGCAGTTTTAGTTCTAAAATCCTGTACCATAAGAGAAGAGACTATTAGACTTGTTTGGGGTGATGAGATCTTCCAAGATCATGAGGACCCAATAATGGAGCAATATGAGCCCATTTGGCTCCCTCTGGTCAGTGAAAGGCCACGAAAAATGTAAAGGGAACCCTCAGAAGTCAGTAAGAGGATATCCATAGTCTCTTTCTCCAAAAGCCTCTTCCTCAAACAATATTCCTAAATCTCCTCCTTTTGATAGGTAATATGCGTCACTAAAAAGGGAAGGTGAAGGATAATGATGACAGAGCAAATACTGTGAGGAGAAGGAAAGGAGAAGGTGAGGGAGGAGAGGAAAAATTGAGCAGATAAAGAGGAGGCATATTACATAGATAGGAAGTGAGTTGATCTACCAAGAATAAAGAGTGTGGCAGTAGGATTAAGACATTAGCAAAGTGGCACCTTTCATATCCAACAGTGATGTGGAGGCATTTGGTAAGGCGTGTGTGATCTCCATGCAGCACTGAGGAGCAGCTGGCATGCCAGAGCAGGAACATGTATAGATCCACTCACACCCTTTCTGAGGTCTTATTGGAACAGACAGTCCCACGTAAGGAATCAGCATGGGACAAATGAGGTGCAGGGTGGATAGTACTTTTCAGATATGTACATATTGCTATTTTCCACTTCACCTAGATTCTAGTACACATACTGGTGAGCAACTACGTGAAGGTCCTGTGATGTCAAATCATGAGTCAGACAGGTTTTAACAGGGTTTGTTGCTAAGGCTGTATGCTCCATCCAGACTAACATCCAGACGAACATAATTTGTATTTTACTTTTAGGGGTTTTTTCCCCCCTTAACTTCTCCTAACCAGGGACAGTGTAAAGAGATTAAGGTGGGGAGGGGAAATAATTTATGGGAATTTTAAGGAAAGTAAAAGCTGATGTTATGTTGTTTTCCTTTTAATGCTGATTTAAATAGGGTCTCTGTCACTTTACAGTCCTACCAGAGGTCCTCAACATTTCTTAGGTCTACAGGTCCTGTGAGAAGGGAGGGACTGAGAAAGACACAGCCTATCATAAAACTATTTTACAAACCCGAAGGCTGGGACAACAATTGCCACATTTTTTTTTCATCTTCAATTCTAGAATCTGTTTATCTCTTAAGAGAAAACTAATTCCACAATTTATGATGCACTTATGACTCATTTACACTTAATTTTTCAAAGTCACATTTTTCAGATAATACTCAGATATCAGACAGACTATAGGCCTCTTTGTTAAGCCACTTTAAGAAGTAGTTCTTTCAATTGAAGAAACCAGACATTACCTGAACTTACTAGAATTTGTTCTTGAGTTTGATTCAACTCTTGAGTATCTCAGAGCTTGTAGGATTTCAAACATGAAACAACCTGCTCTCCAATCTAATTATCAAGCTAAGCTTTCACTGACGAGGTATATTTTATTTATCAGACACTTATGTCATCAAAGGTTTTAACCAGCTCTATATTGGGCAAGACCTGGCTAACTTCCAATTTATAATGTGCCATCTGATCACTCCGGAGCCACAGGACCGACAATCATCCAAGTCATCTACACTGACACAATAAAAACAGATTAGCCATCTAAAACAAATGGATTTACAATTAGGTCATTAAGAAGATGGCCACCCCTCTCACCCCTTTTCTCCATCTCTGTCAGAACGAAGGTCAAATTAGTGTGCTCACTTCCCATTGTTTCTCCCCTAACCCCTGCGGTGTTTGAGTGAAAAACCTACAAACTTTCCCCAGTGCTTTTTATCTTCTGCCATTCTCCTCTGTCCGCCATAGGTCATTTAAATAAATGTTTGCTGCTTGAATCCATTTGTCCTGGTGGCAGTGATTAATGCACCTGTTTGGTTTAATTTTATATGCATTTTATATCACCCATTGTGCACTTTCAGATTTATTAAATAAGTACTCCATCTTTTCACACATAGTCAGTAGGCATCTTAGGTATACAAAGTGTAGGTGTGTATATATCTTATTTTAAAAATGATTTTCTTTTCCTTTGAAAATATGAGTACTTGTAGTTGTAAATGCCTACAGTGATGTTGGTTTTTTAATGTACATGCTACAATGCAAAATAAAGATAAAGATTTAAAACTGGCTTTATTAACTGAAGACAAAATAGCTTTAAATTTTAACTCTTTATTGACAATGCATTAAATAGATTTCCTAATAACTCGTCCAAAAACAAATATCTACACTTTTCCTGACAAACACCTAAGTTTAGGAGATTTTATAATACAAATTTGTAAGCAGGATTTTTAACTGACTTTTATAAATTAAGTTTCATTGATGAGGAAAGTTCCACTTTGATTTTGGGCAAAGATTGTTCTATCCTTTCACTTGCAAAGATTATTTAGTGCCAAGACTAATAGGTCAAATCCTGGGCCAGCCAAACAAAATTCTTAAGAGGACCCTTTTATCTTTGATTCATGTCAAATAAATAAGTCCACAGTGAAGATGTACCATTTCAAGGTCGCCTGCCATTTCCAGCTCTGTCACCAGAAATACAAAGACTGTCACCAGACCTAGTAGATTAAATGAATAATCTCAAATCTTCTTTTTTTTCTGTCTTTAATATACTAAAGGCAAGGTTTGTTCTTTAATAACTACTTTTCCAATTTGAATATGGTGCCACTAAGGAGCACTGTGAGTTGGAGAGTGGTGCCCAGGAATAATTATGACCACACACACACACACACACACACACACACACACACACACACACACACAATACTGAAAGGCTGAAGTTAAACAAACGCTCTTGATTGAAAGATTGTGACCATCTATACCTACAGTTTCAACCACAATCTTTAAAAATCCCCAAAGTATTTAAGGATCCTGCAAAGTTCTGCAAATGTTTGATTGAAAGTTTAAAATACATTTTAAACTAATTTAAAAACTATAGTTAAAAAGCTATAATTCCACAAAAATAGAAAACACGGTTGTTGCCCTCAAGTTCACAGTCCAATTTGTGAGACAAGCAGTTCCAGATGATAAAATTGCTCTAAGTGATATGATAGAATAAAACAAAGTTTTGTGGGAACATATAGGAAAAGTTCTTCTCAGAGTAGAAAGGGAAAGAAGACTGAGCTGAATCTTTAAGGATGAATAGGAGTCAATGAATCAGATAAAGCTGGGAAAGCCATTCCAGATAGAAGAAGTCGTTAGTGGGAAACTTCCAGTAAGTAATACAGTATGGCTAGAGTTCAGGGTTTAATGTGGGGGAGAGGGTAGAGATGTTGGAAGATGAACTTGGAGAATTAAGTAGGATAAAATCAAAGGAGGGTTGTGTGTGCTTTGCAAATAGCTTATGTTTCGGTATGAAGGAATAAGGAGTCCTTGCAGATTTCAAGCAAAAGAATAACCTGATAAGGTTGGGGAAAGAAAAAGGAAGCAGAGAATGGATGAAGTAGGCAATAGGTATAATCCAGATGGAAGATTATAAAGACTGAAGTAAAGGACATGGGTGTTCCTGTGGCAATAAGGAATCCATTAAATTAAAGTGTCTTGCTATGGAGTCAAGAAAAGCTTTAATCCTCCAGTGACAGAGAATTAGAATATGAATTTGGAACTGCTGGCAACTTTGTCCCCTCACCTAAGAGGCCAGTCTCTGGTAGAAAATAATGACACTGTCATTTAGAAAGAAATAGAAGTGAGAGATGTCCATCCTTGTCCAAATGTTACTAGCGCTTTGCTGATGAATTGTTTTTCTCTTTTCACTTGGAACCAAATGTCTTTGAATAGAATAATACGAAACAAAACAAAACCCCAGTACTTGCTTTTAAACCAAGGGTTATGATAAAACCGGACCTAGTGGAAATCTCAATTTATTACTTCTTTAGCTCTTTCCTCTGACACTTATTTGGTAATTTACAGTCGCCAAAATATAAAGATAGTTAAAGAGAATACCACCAGAGATAATGTCTTTCCTTGTCCCTTTTCCCACAGGGCAATTGTTTATTGACTGTCTACTCCTCTAGACACAGAGGATAAAACATTGGTGGGGGGAATAGAAGTCTCAGCTCTCACGGAGCTGACATTTTCATGGAGGTGTATAACGTAACCAGAAACTGTAAAGAAACTAGAGATTCTTCCATATGGAAAGTACTTGATGTTCAAGGTGTATGTTCTCCTGGTGCCCTGGTGAGTGTGACTTTACTTTTACTTTATTGCTTAATCTTTTCTTAGACTCCCCACTTGTACCCTTGTTTGGCCAACTGTTCTAGATCTGTTAAATCACTGCATATTTCCTTGCTAATACACTTCTGTCCTATCGTGTTTACAAAGCTATATATTTTGATGTCACCTCTTACTAGCTATGTGTACTTGGATAAATTACCTCCTTAGCCTTAATTTCCTCATCTGTGAAATAAAGGGTGTTCATGAGTGTTAAATGAAACAACTCATGTTTGGAGCTTAGTATAGTGATGGATACATAGTAACACCTCTTAGCTATGTTGTTGATGATGGTAATGATAATGAGGAGGAGAAGGTAATGAGAGAGAATTAATGTGTGTTAGACTTTAGAAATTGTTGAATCTCTTGGGATCCACAATTTTTTTTTATAAAGAGCCAGATGCTAAGTATTTTAGGCTTTGCGGGCTGTATGAACTTTGTGGTTAACTATTCAACTCTGCCACTGTAGAATGAAAACAGCCATAGACTATATATAAACAGATGGGCTTGTGTTAGAAGATGAGAGAGGGACAGTGAAGTATCCCCCAGACTGAGAAGACACTTTGATATCAGAAAATGAAGCAGGCAACTCCATACAGTTTACACAGAGTTTTATTTAGGATAAACTACTGATGGGGGTAGGGGGAGGTGGGAGGAATTAGGCAGACAGTGATCCAGCTGCAAAGTTATTCTCTGCAAAGTCTGGACTTTAGTTCACAGATTTTATAGAGCGGAGGGATGTGCAGAAGGGCATGGTAATGAGATCATAGAGCTCGCCTGCTCCTAATTGACAGCTGACCTTTAATTAGATCTTGTGACACTACCTGTGCATCAGGAAGAGAAAAGACTTTGTTATCTCTAACAGTTTCATGGGAGGCCAAAACAGCCTTTCCCTGCCCTGACCTTGGTGGACATTTCTAAAGTATGCATAGTAACCTCCAACGGACCTGGAACATGTAGCTCGAAGAAACATCTCCAAGCAGACATGAACAAGATGGAGGACCAAAGATAGACTTAGTATTGTCAGCACTCCTAAAGCATGATTGTGTTCCAATAAAACTTTATTTACAAAATCCTTTGTTGGGCAGGTTTGGCCTGCAAGTTATAGTTTGTTAATCCCTGAACTAGATCATAGCATTTCTAAATCTATGGGCTTTGCATAACACATTCATGCAATCTAAAGGATAAATAACTTTCAGACAAAAGCTTTGGATGACTTTCAAAAGAAGCCAATTAATTTTAGGGATAGTTAATTCAAATAAAGAAAAAATCAAACTATGCATTAAACCAAATAGAAAATGTAGCATAAACCCTCATATGCATTAAACATGGCTTGAAATTATACTGTAAATTCCAAACGTGCTAAAGAAGGTCATGAACAAGTGTTATTAAAAAAGTGTTTTATTATGAGATTATGCCTAACTGCTGATGGCCTAAAGTGCTTCAGAAGAAATTTTAGAATGAATGTGAAAGTCAACACTCATACTTTATGAGATTTAGGGGAAAAGTAGTATATAATGGTATAAATAATTGTAAACTAGTTTTCATTAGTGTTTTTTTAATAGTGTGCACTTAATACCTCACTTCTTTTTTCTCCTAAAACTATTCCTTAATCCATGGTGCCATTTTACTACAGATGGCATCTAAGATTTGAAGAAAGACAGTATTCCTTTCATAAGGAAGTTTGTTTCAACAGAAATTTTGTGAAAGTAGAGTTAAAGCTTAGGAATTCATTGATGTTTATCCTGTACTGTTTAAAGGAGAGAAGCTGATTCTGGCAGACCTGAGTATTTCAGTGCCTAATACAGTAAACACAGTAATGGAAGATAATACTTTTCCACACTTGAATAAAATATTCCATAGAATAGTCCATAAAATGGCAGCTCTCTTCTATCAGATGTGCTATTTATCAAACTACCTACTAATTATTCATATGATTTTTCCAGATACTAGGAAAATGGAAACAGAGCATGTTCCCATAACCTTCATTAATAATAACTACTACTTATTGAAGGTTGACTATAACTCTAGCCCCATAAAAAGTACTTTTTATGAAGTAAGTCATAACACTTTGATACAATGGGGCCACTATCTTCATTTTATAAGTGGAGAAGCCAAGGCTTTGAAAACTGTGCAAGGTTACACAGCTAGTAAGTGGTGGACCTTAGTTTAAATCCAAGACTGATTATCTCTAATACCCATTCTATTAACCACTGCTTATTCTTGCCATAGGATAGGAATAACCACCCACTGGAAACTATTAAAAGTTCTTCTGTGTGATAAACCCAGCTCTCTTGAACTTGGCTGATGTGAGTCAGTTGCTAAGACTATAAAGTTAGAAACATGTCTTTGAACACCAGGTGTCCCAACATGGTAGGTGCCAAAAAACTGACCCAACCAAACTTTCTCCTCAGTCAAATGTTGACCAGTTTTCACCATTAGAGGGGCTGTTTTTAATGTTTCTAAAGGGTAAACAAATACAAGGTACAAGTGAGCATAAATTCTAGAACCAAATTGCCTGCACTAATGTCCCAATATCTTCACTTACCAGCCATAAGACCTTGGGCAGATTACTTAAGCCTGAGCTTATTTATTATTAGAGAGGATTAAATGAGATAACCTATGTAAACCATTTGGTATAGCACTCAGAACACAGTTAACAAGAAACAATCCATATCTTAAAAGAAGAGTTCATCACTTGGATAATTGATTGGCAGTGTTGAAAGGCAATCTTTTAAATGTTACCCTCTACTATACCAAGGCCCAAATGATTGACTGCTTTGTTTTGAGTAACAACCCCACATCTGTGGTAGAGTACCTATAATAGTAAAAGTTCCAATTTTTCAAATGACCCTCATTTTCCTCTTGACATGTCTAGTAAATTTGAGACTGTATAGTAAAATGCATGATGTCCTCTCTAAATAACATTTCAAACATAAAACCCAAAATTAGAGATTTGATAAGCCAACCCAGATTCTGCCCACTTAATGACTACCCAGTGAGTTCCATCGTAAGGTTCAGTGCAAAATTTTCTGGTACTGGAATTATTCAAATGCATTGGAAACTAATCCCTTAGGACTACTTGCTTCAGTCACGGAAACCAGAAGATGAATTACCCAGCTGAAGCCAGATAAACGTTGTTCTGCAAACTTGGGCATTACATTCAAAGACTGACTGAGAGGCGTGCAATACTCTCAGACTGCCATTTACACTACACCAACTCCACTTGATCAGATCAGCTTCTTCGAAACCACGTGGCAGCTCTATCGTATATACAAATGGACATTTGTGAAAATGTGAATCAAATGGCTGTTAGTTAAATCTGACAGCTTTGAGGTTTGGAAGTCAATCTTCCAGATAAATACAAAATTAACTGGACAATTGCTTTAATCTGAACCAGGCCTTTATGTCTAACTATGTCTGTTTCTGATATTTTTCTAAATATGTGCTTATAAATACCAGTTAGAATATAGGTACTTCTGCAAGTGATGTGTCTCTCTTTCCTCTCCAGAACATTATAGCATAGTTCTGAGTTCTAGAAATGAAGAATTACAAAATTATTTTACAAATAAAGGTACTTAGAGAGACAATGGAAGAGGGCCAGGTGGCATTTGAAGGCGTCACATTTTTTAGATTCCAGCCATATCCCTTAAAATTAATCTAAGTCTCTGAGTGGGCCACAATGCAAATATTATTACAGACCAAAAATTGCAAAATCAGATAAATGCCTTGTCAAAAAATGAAATTAAGAAAAACTATTTTGGGCTTCTTTTTTTCCTCCTGAAAATGTTCATTAGTATATAAATTTATTAATATTCAAAAGATGCTGTAGATAGATTTACCATCTACCACAATTTTTAATTTCCTTGTGCTGTGTTTTAAGGTGTCCTTTTTTTTCATTATAAATATTCTTTGGAGTATCAGTTACAAGTAGTTCAGTACATTCAATATACTATAATAAGTATTAATGAAGTATTTGCAGCTTATGGCACTTTCTATGCTTCTGAAAGCACTTTCATGAATAATATTATTGATCACTAGACTAGTAAATTTTCACTCATCCTTTGAGGCCCAATTTAAATCCAACCTCCTCCATAGAACTGTCTCTAATCATCTCAGCTTAAAAGACATCGAATCTCTTTGAGTACACATTTTCTGCCTATGCATTTGCTTTTCATCTTTTATTTTCCATGACCATTAATAACTTAACTATCTGCTCCTTTGTACATCTACTCACCTGCTCATTCATCCATTCATCTTTTAATAATAAACATTTCCTAAGTACATTCTACATGTCAGTCATTGTATGACAAACTAGGGACATTAAATTGTATATATAATAATTGTTTATAATAAGGGTATCATATATAATATGACAAGAGAGCCAGAGGTCAAAAAACCTAGCTTTGTCCAGGTGAGTCAAAGAAAGCATTATGGAGGAAAAGACATTGGAACCGGGTCTTTTAGGATGCATAACAGCTTGCTAAGTGAAGGAGCGATCATTCCATACAAGAGAGACTAGAAAGTCATAAAATGGCATGGGAGTTTTCAAAAGTGGACACATTTTCACTGATTATTCATTTCATGGCCCAGATGCATTATTTCCCGGGCCACTTTCTTAGGAACACCAATACTTTCTGTGTTCACGCTTGAATAGAAACACAGTCACATAAGTGCCTGTCTGGAAAGGACCCTGCAAGAGAACTAGAAGTTAGTCTTCCAAATATCAGAGTAATTAAATGACCCTCTAAGGGAAACACCCTGTTTAGACAGAATACCTTTATGTGGAAGGCATAGAAGGGATGAACTGACAAATCCAATGTTAGTTGACATAGAACCATAAAATCTGATCCTCTGGAAAAACATATACAATAGATGTCAGGACTAGACATTAAGTTTTTTGTGCAAGATGCATGCAACACAATATAAAAAGACATCTTGGTTAACCAGAACTCTCAGATTATCCATGTAGATGGTTACCTGGAAAGTCCTTTGTTTCATCAATTTTAGTTGGAAAGTTTAAGTTTCCTACTTCTTTAGTGGAATGAAGTAAGCTAAATATTTCTAAACCTTGGGTAAGCTGTAGAGATCTTACCTTGTGTTTGTATTTTTGCACTTCAGTTACTATTGGACACTACCAAAAATGTATAAAGGAGATCGAGAGGAATGGTCATTGACCTCAACAAAAGAAGTTTGAGTTCCTGAGGAAATCACACACACACACACACACACACACACACACACACACACATCCTATTTTGTGTATGTAAAAGCCAAGTGCATAGGAGAAATTAAAATTTGGAGAATTGGATTTCTGTTAATTTAGTGTGGATGCGCAGGGAGCAGGGGGAAGGGGGGTTGAATGAGAAGAATAGGGGCGCCTGGGTGGCTCAGTGGGTTAATGCCTCTGCCTTCGGCTCAGGTCATGATCTCAGGGTCCTGGGATCGAGGCCTGCATCAGGCTCTCTGCTCAGTGGAAAGCCTGCTTCCCCCTCCCTCTCTGCCTGCTTCTCTGCCTACTTGTGATCTCTATCTCTGTGTCAAATAAAGAAATAAAATCTTTAAAAAAAAAAGATTGAGAAGAGTATTTCCACCATTAAGCTCCATCCTGGTTAGATTCTAAATATTATCATTTGCAATTGTTTCAAGCTTTACCCGTAGCTATGGTGGCAATATGTTTTTCAACTAAAAATACAGATATGTCATCTGGCAAAGGAATTTTTGGTAATTAAAAAATGTGTTTAAATAAAGTATTTTTTAAAATAATTTTTATTTATTTATTTTTAAAGATTTTATTTATTTATTTGACAGAGAGATAGAGAGCACGAGTAGGTAGAGCAACAGGCAGAGGGAGAGGGAAAAGCAGGCTCTCAGCTGAGCAGGGAGCCCGATGTGGGACTCAATCCCAGGACCCTGGGATCATGACCTGAGCTGAAGGCAGCCGATTAATCGACTGAGCCGCCCAGGCGCCCTTAAAATAATTTTTAAAGTCACATTTTGTTATTTGCCAATTTAACTTTTTTGACAGTAGAAACTCTGTTTTAAGAGAAGCAGTCCCAAGACGAAAATCTGTGCTCAAGTCATTTATTAAGGAAGTTCCCAAAAACCAACTGAAAGGAATGGGGGAAAGAGCAACCAAGGAGAAGAAGGAAGGGTACCATCTCAGCATGCCTCAAGGATAACTTCAGACTGATTCTGCAGAATGGTGGGCTCTGTCTGAGGTTTGCCTCTGAGATGACAAAAACAAGAAACGTAGGCTTTTGTAGCCCAGCACTCAATGAATTAGGGCCAACTGGAGGCACATGGAATTTTCCAGGCACTATTGTGGTAGCCTGAGGGCAGTCCACAAGAAAAAGACAGGTTCTGACTCTTGGAAACAAAGGAGTATGTAAAAAGAGAGGGACAGCAGAAAGGAGGAAAGAAAGGCAAGAAGAAAGAAAGAAAAAGGAAGAAAGCAGAGAAAAGGAGAAGGAAAGAGAAAAAGAGGGAGAGAGGGAAAAAGAAAAGGAAGAGAACAGTAATAAAGGAAGGATGCATGAGATATAAATGGAGCACTGATAGAGGCTCACAGGAAATGAGAGGAATCTAGAAAAATGCTGGATGTGTAATCTGATACCTATTATAATTTTCCTTACCTACGTTGCTTGTCACTTAGGGAAACTTCATTATTAACCTTGTTAACCCCAGCATCCAGGGAGGCCCAAGTACATAGACGGACCAGAGATGAGTGCAAATCACTTCACTTTGTTCACATTCTATGCGCCATTCTCCCTTTGGATACATCAGTGACACCGTAGTAACATACTCTGAAGAAATTCTGTCCAAGTCAATTAGCACAATCCTGTAATGTGTTTTGGTTGACTCTTGCTTGTCATTTTCTTTTGCTTTCTGAGATTGAAATTTTGCAACCCACATTGGGTCCCCCTGTCATTAGTGTGAGGTGAGAGAGTATGCTTCTGTATGAAGTAGGCAGGTAAGTATTAGTTTGATTTCTCATCGGGGGAGAGAACCGTAAGGTAATTTGCATGCTCCAATGCTCCAAGATAACTTAAAAGTTATCTCTGCTGTCCTTGACATTGATGAAACAAGACTATACCCACAGGCGATGGCTCAAGGTCACACTCTGGATTTCCCTTCATCTTTGATTTCCCTTCATTCAATCCCTGCAAATTTATATTGGTAAAATGAGCTCACTTTGTACTGAATGACCCATCTTAATGAATACTGATGTTGTGTAACTTCTCATATGCGTAGCTCTGTCAGATATTTACATGACAGTCTCTGGTGGATAAAACAGGTTAGAATATAATGGTTCTATGAATTCCTTTCTGCCTGTGGAGCTAAATATTTCTACCAGCTTCTCTGAGATCTAAACATTCTCATAAAGATCTGTACCTCAAACCTTTTCTGTCCTCTATATCCCCAAAGCATGTATCTTGGTATCAGTATGTTTTAATACATGTGAAAATGCTACATCACATGTGAAGTTCTCAATTAATTTAAAGCATTTATTGTTATAAACATCAAAGAAAGCAACCAAATAAAATGAAATCAATTTTATTTTTGAAAATCTTATATTAAGAAAAATTATGAGTTTTTAATTTTTTCAAAAAATACTTTCATGCACATTGAAAAAATAAAATAAAATAATATTCTATTCTCATTGTCTGGCAAAAACACCACTAAAGCTTTCTGTACCTGTAACAAAGCCTTATAACATGTGCATGCAAGAACGTGGATTTATACATCTACAGGTTTCTATTTCTAAGCAAATATTGGATCATGCTACACATACTTTGTAAATCATATTATCGCTGAATAATATATCATCAACAACTTCCCATCCCAGTCCATAAGATCTACTTTATTCCTTTAAAATCTTCATAATAATGCATAATATGGAGGTACCATATTTGCTTTTATCTATTCCCTATTAATGGACATTTACATTAACTACTAATGGACATTTACCTTATCTCTAAATGTTTGCTCTAACAAAAAATACTCCAAACACTTTCTTTGCATCTTTACACATACAAGTATAGATTTCTAAAATGGAATTACTAGATGAAAGAGTAAGCACACTTTAAATGTTGAGAGATATTGGAAAGTTATCCCTTAAAGAATTGCACCAAAGTCTATTTCTCCTAATGGTATGAATCACCTTCATCCCTTATCACCACAAAATTATATTAATCTTTTAATTTTTTCATTATGATTTGCTTTTGTATTATCTCTGTGAATTTCCTGGTTTTTTGGATATTTTAAAAATTTGGTCATTTGTGTGTTCAGATTGATTTGTAGCATTTTTAGAATATTATTTGGAGGAATATAATTTATACATATTTTACATATTTTATCCCAGTTTCTTTTTGATGTTTTACTATTATATCTTTCCTTGTAAAGAAGTTTTAAATTTTCAATCTTTTTTTCTTTCATGGTTTTTGGGTTTGAGATTTTCCTTTTTAATCTGTCCTCATCCCTAAATTTTAAAAAATGTATATTTTATTCAATGGTAATTACAGTTTTAAAATATTTTTGTGTAAGGTGTGAAGTAATAATATATCTTTCTCTTTCCAGCTGGAGAAAAGTCATTTATTAAATCGGTCCAAAACCATTTACTGAATAATCATCATCTTTCTACCTACTTGAAATATCGTATTTATCAATGAGAATGACCTATTCTAGAACCCATTCTTATACTATTACACTGTTTTAAGTAGTGTGTCTTGTAGGCATTATTTGATATTTTTAAGTTATATTCCCTCCTTTATTTATTGTTTAAAAAATGTATTTGTCTCTCCGTTCCTATATTTACACTTCATATTTCTCTTTTGTTTTATTTGTTTACCCTAGCCAATCAGATAAAATTTCCAGGATAATGTTAAATAGTGATGCCAGGGAATATTAGTGCCTTTTTCTTAACTCTAACTGGACAACCCCTAATAATTCCCTGTTAAGCATGTTTTGAATGGCCCTTCTTGTCTTTTTCTGCCCAGCAGCCCCTCCTATCCTCCCAGCCTTTCCATAATAGGCCCTGCCTCCTGACTATGTTTCTGGGAATGTGATCCCTTTTGAACCAATTATAGCATCCATCCCCTGGACACAGTGATTGATTTAAAGATGAGCACATGACTCATGCCAAGCCAATAAAAAGTCTTCCCTAGAATTTTTCAACTGGTGCTTGCAAGGGAAATATCTATCTAGCTTTTCAAGTAACAACAGCAGAGGTTATATCTTTTACAAAGATATAACATTCCCTCCCTACATGTAATTTATGAATCTGATGTTTCTGCCATCAGGCTTCATGCCACATGTCAAATCCTGAAATAAACTGAGAAAGACTGAAGCTCTCCACAGAGATGAAAAGATGGGAAGAGAGAGAGAGAAAGATTGAGCACAAGCTATAATCATTTGTTCCATGAGCCAGTCATATCAGAAAGGAGACCATCTCCACTCTTGCTCTTTTCAGACAACAGGTCTTCTTAGAACTTTATTTCAGGGGATCATTTTTACCCGAGTCATGAAAACTTCATAGATTTCTCTAATTTTTTTCTGGACTTTCCCCTCAACTTTATTTCTCAAATCTTATATCTCTTTTCCTGGAATTCTTTCTACAGTGAATTCATTTTATTGGTCTGGAGTTTTGCATTTCCATACATCTATTCTGGTCGTAATCTGGTTCTCCTTAATCTTAATAAAATCTACTTTTTTCTGGTTTCAGAAGTATAAATATCTTCATAAACTCCATTATATTCTTAAACTGTAACCTAAAGATCTATTGTGTGTTAGATGTCTCAGTTGGTAACAAAATCACAAAAAAAATTTCATTTTAGAATTCCCCTGAAATTTTACTTACTCCAACTTACCATTGCAATCCCAAAGCAGCATGGAGGTAACTAAATCTCATGCCTGTTCATCTAAAGAGGGTTTGAGTCTGGAGCTCTACCTTCCAAGAACCTCCACCACCCTGGTAACCAGGTGGCAGCACCAACCCTGTTATATCTACTACCGTAGAAGACCTTGGGCAAATCATTACATCTGGCTCAGCTTATCCTTCAGTGAAATGAGATCACAATCACTACGTTACAAATTGTTATTGAGACGACAAAATGATGTTGTAAATGAGATTGCACATGTAAAGCCCGTAGTGTAGTCCATGGCACATAGTTAGTACCCATAAATAGTCATTATCATCATTATCCATCAAGTGAGTGGTTCTCAGTCCTAGTTGAACATCAGAATCACCTGCGTAACTTTTACAAAGATATAACATTCCCTCCCTACATCTCCCTGGAGTTGAGGCCTGAGTGTCTGCAGTGTCAGAATGGCCCATATGTGATTCTAACAAATATCTGAGCTAGCTAAAAATGTCACATGAGCCAACCAGTTTCGCCTTTCCAAAGCTCCAACTTCTAGAAGGATCCTCCTTTTATTAAGCGAAATTTAATTTTCTACTCATATTTTTATTTTGAGTAGAAAGAACAAATAGCATTTCCTCCTTGAAAGTTCAGCAGACACATGACAGCAGCTATTTTTCTCCCCCTGTGTCTTTTCTCCTCCTGGCTAAACATTCCCAGTTTTTCATCCACTCCCAAATAACATGATTTTAAGTCTCCTCATCTCTCTAGCATGCTAAGCTTTGGTGTCTAGAACAGAATGCAGCACTCCAGATTTCTTCTGATCAGCTACGAACAGAGAGGTACAATTACTGCCCTAAGGTAGCATTAGGTGTGTTCATGTTGTTGAGAGGTTGGAAACAAAGTGCTATTAACCATATTTGACTCACATTGTGCTTATTTTCACTGAAAACTCCCTATCATTTCCTACAAAAAGATCCCCTTCTTTCTCTTAACCCCATGTCACCACATCAGGTAGGTATGGTTCTTGATCCATGAGGAAGGTCCACTGTTTATCCCTCTCGCACATCCTTGTGTTAGATTCAGTTTGTCCTGTCTCTTAGATTTTACTTAAATCCCAAATCGATCATCCAATATGATTGCTATATTTCTACAGATTTATGACATCAACATTTTAACACAATATTAGTGAAAATATTGAAGAGGACAAGAATAAGAAGTTAGCCTGGTAGCTAACTACTAGGAAATATGGGGTTTTTTCTTTTATTGTTTTGTATGTCACTAGACCGAGAGGTGGTTTCTGAATTAGAATATCTGATTCCAATGGCAACTTCTCTACTTGTTAGGGATATGATTTGGGGGAAGTTACAAATTTCCTGGACCTCAGTGACCTCATCTATAAAATGGGAATGAAATAATGATATTACCTGACTCCTAGGGGTTTTGTGAGGATTTACTAAGTGCTTCAGGTAGCAAGATAAGATAGCCGATCACTGGTAAAATCAAGCATTGGTTAGCGGCATGCATTTAGAGTCAGGTTGCATTACCACTTTCCATTTAGGAGTCATTTGAGCACAAGCAAGTTATCTACCCTCTCCAAACCACAATTCTCTCTGTGAAATGAAGATGATAATCATACCAAATTCACAGGGTCTTTATGAGGATTACATGAGATGATGTATGTAAAGCACTTAGCCCAGGAGCTGGTAAATAGAGATCAGTAAATTAAGTGTAGCATTGCTGCTATTATAGTTGTTGTTATTTATAATATTCAGTTCTTCGATTTCCTGTGCACTGTTCTTTCCATTATTTTATGTTACCCAGGTCCTTCTTTTCAAAACCAAACTACTTGGCCATCAGTGCCTAAATAAATCTTTGTTCTTTTAAAGGGAATAAAATGAAATAGAATAAAAATTTCCATGTGTAATCCCCACCTCAATTTTTATATTGTTCCCTACAATAGACTTTTAAACATACTGCTTAGAATAGCATTTCAAAGAGTTAATAAATCTTTGAAGCCTTTTATTTTTCTAGCTGTGTTTCAAGTTTCTTTTATTACTGGTAGAAAATCATGCTTTGACTTTAAAAGAGTGCTGCTGTTAATTCTGTAGTCTTGAATTGCCCTTGAAATAAGGCTAAGTCTTCTTGCAGTGTTATTACTGCAGCATTCTCAAGTTAGAAAAAAAAAAAGTCAGTGGATTCGAGAACACTTACCAACCTCTCTTATTGATTCTCTGAGGACATATGAGTTTCACACAAAATCTCCACTCAAATGCCAGATACAAATGAAAGTTCTGATACAGGGAAATAATGATTGATGTACTCGATTGCTTGCTGGGAAGATCTTCCCTGGGGCCCTCCTGGCAGGTGTAGACGAGAAGAGTGGTCTTGCTCCCAGCAGTCATGCATCACATCTCGGCTTGCTAGTCCCAACTCCTGCTCACGTTACTAGACCTACATCTGCAAATATCCTTAGGTTCAGATTCTCCTCTCAAGAATTATTTCCTTGGTGCCAGACTCAAGCTTGGCCCCCATTTCTGCTGCAGGTCTCGGTAGACTCTCCTGGTCTCAGAACTCTCTTTCCTGTAATTTTTTTTCACTGACCCACATGAGCCTGCGATCTTTCCCCCCATCTCTCCCAAAAGCACTGACCCCAGACAGATGTAATCTTGAATTCTGTGAACTACTTCGTCGGCTATTACCTTGAAGACTTGGTATAAATACAGATGATGGACTTACCGATTCATTCCATCTTGTGTGGGGTATAGAATTTTGTATGACTAAAAAGCTTCCCAGATAAACCTAATGTACATTTAAGTTTGGGAGCCACATTTTACATAACACTATCACATCAGTTTCCCCAAACTGTGGTTCAGATTGTGCCAAGCTCCTGCTCAAAGTACTATACTATTCCTCCAATGCCTATCAAATAATTCAAAATCCCCAGTCTGATATATAAAATCACCATATTTTGGCCCCAACAATTATCTACTTTCCTTTCTATCCCTGCCATGTAGGTACACTTCATTCCAGCCAAGCCTGCCAAGATGTTCTACAGGCCTCAGGGCCCCCATAATTTAACAAATACCTTGTCCTCCACCTGGAATACTCTCCTCCTATCTCCTTCAGCTGTCGACAAACTTCCACATCAGAGTTTCTCCTAGCCTTCCTCCCCCACCTTCACCCCCAGGTAGAATCTTTATTCAGTCAACAAGTACTTGTTGAGAAGCAACCGTGTGTCTGATGGTGAGGAAGGCACTGGTGATACGAAGCCTCACAAAATAGAGCCTTCATGGAGCTTACATTTTAGCTGATTTATGCCTTTGGACCATTACTGCACTTGGTTTATGCTTTCCTTATGACACCGACCTTGTATCTATTATTTGTGTGCATGTCCCGTGTCCTCTCTGAAACCGTAAATTCATCTGTTGTGCCCTGCAGCATCTGCCATAGGGCTGTACACATGGCTGGTGCTCATCAAAGTGTTATTGGACTGAACTGAATTCCTCCACAGGGATGAGCACAAAGTTGATGCTCAACATTGATTGACATTAGGCACTTCAACTACCACAGATCGTTCTCTGCAATAGAAAATGTGCTTTGTGGATACCAAAACAGAGCAAAACAGGAAAAATATAAATATGTTTTCTCAAAATATCCTTAATACTAGAATAAGAAGCTAGGATACTTTGAATTACCCTTCAGAGGAAGGTATTGAAATAATTACAAGCCCATGTATGATTTATCAGCCTCGTTGGTGAACAGAGATAAGAGAATATGCACAAGGTGCCCATGTCAGCTTAATTCTCAGGAATAAAGCTGAAGAGTTTCCTTTCTTGAAACCTCAAGATAGGCAGGCCCAAGAAGAAATCACAGTAATAAAAAAGCCTTGGAGGTGTGTGACTAGCCTCTAAATTCTGCAATAAATGTGCTTTGTTGAACATTAGTGTCAGTGTGTCATAACGTCAGCTCATTTGATGTGGCATAACTCCTGTAAGTCTTCTTAAAATGTCAAAATACAGGCTATCGCTCTTTTTTTCCTGTGGAAGAAATAGGAAATAGTAATAAATTTCTCTCCTGCATGCAGGCTGCTGGACAGGTTTGTTTCCTGGCTCCCAGACTGGTTGTCAAGTGGCTATACCCCTGAAGAAAATGAAATGTTGTTCCGTGGGTATCCAGTGATTGGTCTCCTGTGTTTACTAAAAAGCTAAAAGGCAGAATTCCCAGTGACAAACAACGAATGGAAGGCAGGGAAAACCTTGGGAAAATCCCCTGTTCAGAAAAAGGTTCTGCCTATACTGTGCCTACTTCCATGCGCAGTACTGTGTTGGGCAAATAGTAGATAACAGATACTTGCTTATAGGTGAACATTGAATTGAAGTCTGGCCTCTTATCATTGGAGTGTACACAGGCTGGGTCTGATGCTGAAAGGATACCTTATAAATCTATGGAGATTGGGGCACCTGGGTGGCTCTGTTGGTGAAGCATCTGCCTTTGACTCGGGTCATGATCCTAGGTTCCTGGCATCCAGCCCCACATCGGGATCCATGCTCAGTGGGGAGTCTGCTTCTCTCTCTCCCTCTCCCTCTGTGCTTTCTCTCTCTATCTGTGATAAATAAATAAATTCTTAAAATAATAAATAAATAAATAATGAATCTATGGAGCTTATCCATGGGGGTATCCAAGTGATAAGGCTTCAAATGAAGTCCAGAGAAACATAATTCAACATATACTGCCAACTTTCCTTCTCCAATCTGTTTGGCAGTATACAATTACACTAGCAATTATAAACTTCTCAAGGGCAGGGTATACAACTCATATATCTTTTGTATCTTCCATTGCTCTTACACATTTCTGAGCATTCTTGATGCGTGTTTACTGGCTAATTAAGAGTGGGAGAAAAAAAAGGGTGGGAAATAAACAAGCAAGAAGAAATGTCGATGTCAATGTACATGAAAAACCCACAAGCCCCAAGAGAAAATAAGGCTTGGATTTCCACTGGGGCTTTGAGACATAGCTGCTTCTGTTCTGTCTCTCCCAGCATTTCCTTATTGGCTCACTCCTCTGTTGTTTCACTGCCAGGGTACCAGCACTGTGCCTGATGGCAAATAGAAATTAAACACACACTATAGTTCCTTTTCCTGTCTCTTCACAGTAAGTGAACCTTTCCTTCCGCCTGTTGGATCCTCTTCCTGCATAATGAGCCATCTTTTTGGCTATCTGCATGGAAGTTCTTGAAAACATAGGAGGCCACCTCTTGCCATATTATTAACCTCCTATATATCCTTTGGGATAACTAACAAGAAAAGTTTGTCTTTTTATTGTTCTTCCCAACCGATGATCTCATGACTCAAAGAGAAGTCTAAATCTGAAGAGATTCAAATGATTCCTCCAGAGCCGGCACACTCAAAAGCATTCGAAGTCACATAAACCTTTCTGAGAACAGCTATCTCTTTAAGAATAGTCCCAAGTGCATTCTATTGACATTGTCAGCAAGATTGCAAACTCTGGTGGTCCCAAGCCAAATCCTCAAAATGGGCTATGTCCTCAACTTGCACTCAGCACCTCAACTAGCCAGGGGAGATATCAGATGAGCATGGTACATCAAAATGGTGAAGTAACTACCAGATTTGTCAGGACTTGCAATGGTAGTGTGGCTCTGTGAAAAGATTCTCAGATTAAATGGAAGAGCAGACCCTGTTTTCAAAGCTGGCAAGTCAGTTACTAACTATGTGACCCAGGCTAAGTCCCTTCACCTAGTATAACCCTCTTATTTCAAAGTAAACATGTGTTCCACAAATTCCCATAGACTTTCTGAGGATTTTTTGACTTAATGTACATGAAAATGCTTTGAAACACCACCTGAATATAAGGCAATGGCTTTACTTTGATACAGAGATGAGGCAACAATCCTGTAACCACTGAACTCTTTCTTCATTCATTCATTCATTCAATCAGTAAACAAATATGTGTCAAATGCCTGTGTGACAGGCAATGTTCTAGATGTTCGAGATACAGAAGTAAACAAAACAAAACAAAAAAGCCCTTGTCCACATGAGGCTTACATTCTCATGGAGACAGACAATGAGATAAATGCTCTGAAGGACAATGAAACAGTGCAGGGGTAGAACCTGATTTGAATGGAACAGTACGCTATTGCATACAGGGTGGGCAGAGAACTTCTCCGATACACTGATACTTGGGCAGACGCCTAAAGAAAATGTGAGACAAATCCATGGGGACCTGCAGAAACAGCATTCCAGGCAGAAAGGACAGTGCAAAGGTCTTGAGAAGGGAGTGTGCTCAGTGCCCTCAAAGAACAGGAAGGTAGTTTAGTGTGGCTAGAGCCCAGGGAGGGAGAATCCCAGTGGTCGAAGAAATAATCCGGAGGTAAAGGGACAGGAAATACCCTAGGTACAGACTCAAAATGTCCTAGGTATGAGGAAAAGGTCTTGGAGAGCTTCGAAGAGAGGAGAAACAAGACCTGTCTTTCTTTTTAAATGGAACTCTCAGACCAGAGGGTCATTCATTAAAAGAGCAAGATGGAAGCAGGGAGACCAGTTAGTAGCATTTTGCAGTAATGCAGCAAAAATTTATGATAATTTGGGTTAGGGAGGTCGTGGTGGGTGTATTTTTAAGATAGATCCAAAGGATTGCTGATACATTGGATGTGAGGTGTTAAGAGAATAATACAAGTCAAGAATGATCCCAAGTTAAAAGCAGGCTTTCTTTTGGGAGTGAGATGTGGAGAGGAGTGAAATTAAAGAGATATCACTTAACATTGTTTTTTCCTGGTAACTTACTTATCAAGCTCCTAGCAAATGTGACATAATTTCTGACCTCAAGGGAACTCACAGCCATCTAGCCAAGCAAGACCCAAATGAGGAGTGGGAAACATTAAACAATAGTATTTAAACAGAGAATTAATTACAAATCTCACAGTTTTAAAATTATGTGTTTATTGGGCACATACTGCATGGAGCACTGGGTGTGGTTCATAAACAATGAATCTTGGAACACTGAAAAAAAAAAGCAGCACAGTGTCTAATGAAATTAACTGGTTTGGTTTGTTGAGGCCAAGATTAAAATTCCAATTCTGCTGTAAGTGTGCCATTTGGAGCCAGATAATCATAACAGCCACAACAAAATAATACAGAAGTTTACTTTTTTGTAACTCAGTTTGGTTTAATAGACCTGCATTCAAATAATAGCTCCATCATTTACGAGCAGTGTGATATTGGGCAAGTTCCTTACATGCTCCAAACACAGTTCTCTCTTCCGTAAACTCTGAATGATAATTAGCTGGCTAGCTCCAGGGCTGTCTTTGAAGATGATGTACCTGTGACATGTATCTGACACATGGCTCTCAATAAGTCACTGCTGCTGCCAAGGCTGTTACTTCTGCTGCAAACCCTCCCATGTGCTCTGCAAGTGTGACTCACTTGAACCGTCAAAGGGATATCTGGTCTATGCCCACACTACTCAATGGCAAGAACCATTTTTATATTCTTCACATTCCCTGAGTGCCTGGCACTGTGCTGAATGCTAGAAAGAGTGGAGGGTGCATTTGCTCCTCGACACATAACAATTTTGTATGATGATGTTTGCTAATTGACATGCAGGAATGTCACATGGGAGCATTTGCTGACTGACCAGCAACAATGCAGTATGGGGTGGAAGGTTACCTAAATTGTACAAGAGATGAAAAATGACACAAACTTCACAACTTTGCTCTTCCTCAGTTTTTTAGTTGGAAGGGCTGCCGTAACAAAGTACCCCAGACAGAGCAGCTTGAACAACAGAAATTTATTGTTTTAGCTCTGGAGACTAAAAGTCTGAGCTCAAAATGTCAGCAGGGTTGATTCCTCCTGAGTGTTGTGGAGAAGAATCTGTTCCGATCTCTCATTGCTGCTGATTTTCTGGCAATCTTGACCTTCTTCGGCTTGTAAAACCATTGTCCCGGTCTCTGCCTTCATCTTCATATGGCAATCTCCCCGTGCATATCCGCGTCCACATTTCCCATTTTTAGGACACAAGTCAGGCTGGAATAGGGGCCCAGCCCACTTCAGTAGGACCCCATCTTAACTAACTACATCTGCAGTGACCTTATTTCCAAATCAGGCCACGTTCCAAGGCGCTGTGGATTAGGACTTCCCCATCTGAATATTGGGAACACAGTTAAATCCACGTACCATTCTGCATGCTTTCCGTGTCCAGGACCTTGGCTTCCTCCCACTTTCCTGTCCTTATATATAGAGTTCAGTTTTCTAACCATTTAATAAAAAGCATTTCATAAGCCCATGCCGGCGAGTCACCTATGGCTGCACTCTGTATTCTTATCACTGCTGACTTGCCACCTTACAATTCGGGCTGTGTGCTCTGAAAGGAAGGAAGTTTTCTATTTTGGGGACATTTCAGATTATAAAAAATAAACAGAACAACTTGTTTGAAGGACCCTTTGATGACCCACTCATCACTCCTACACTCATGTCTTTGCTTGGGTCTCCTTCCTCACTGACCTTTCCTCTTGGCAAACTGCTTCAGACAGAGTTTCCCTCTTCCTGGAGCTCAGCCCACCTCCCCCATCCCCAGCCTTGCCCAGAAGATCTTGCACGCAGGCCATGCACAGAAATGATCAGCGCAGGCACCNTGACCTTTCCTCTTGGCAAACTGCTTCGGACAGAGTTTCCCTCTTCCTGGAGCTCAGCCCACCTCCCCCACCCCCAGCCTTGCCCAGAAGATCTTGCACGCAGGCCATGCACAGAAATGATCAGCGCAGGCAAAACGGAGCAAGGTTAATGAAGAGCAGTTTTAATTCTATGGCCATCTCCACTCCCCTCCTCTCCATTTATATTTTCAACATATGGTTGGCTTTTTAATGTCCCTTTAATGTTTTCTCTTGTATTTAATTATTTAAAGATTTAATAACAAACTGCTGAGAATCAATCGCACGCAAGGGACACATTTCTTTGAATTCTTGCTCTTTTTTTTCTGCTTTTGCATAAGAGTTAATTTAAGTCACTGAAAACTAAAAGCACAAAGCTAAAAGGGGAAAAGATGAGAACAACTTAAATGTGTTCAGGAAAGGATATCTGTAGGTGAAATCAAACTCTCAGCAATATCTGGTATGTGTCTCTTATCAGCCACGGGCAGGAGTGATAACCAGGAACCCCAAAACAAATAACTTTAATTCCATTTTCTATCTAATCATATAAAGTCAAGGGTCTTCTTTTTAAAATAAATTTCTTTTGGGATTGGTTCCAAGTGTTAGGGACGAGGAAATGGAAGAAGACCTGGGATTGGGCTCTAGTTCTATTGACAGACAAAACTTAGATTTTTAAATATTACTTTTAGAATTTTAAGTGATTTCTTGCCTAATATTTTAGGATTTCCTTTCCCCATTTCTAACTATTATCTGGATGAGATAACCCATTTAGGAAGATATTCATTTATTAACATATTCTACTTACATGTTTTGAACCACCAACTCTGCTAGACGGTGTGCCCTGTCCCATGGATCCCAGCAGAAGCAATACCAAGTCCCTCCCCGCCTTCAGAGCCACTCCCAGGTATCCTGGGGGGAACAGAGGTCACAAGAGGTCAGTTACAACACATGTGCTCTGATGTGGGAAGTAGGATACTGTGGAGCCCCCCAAGGAAGGGCACCTAACCCAGCTTTGGAGGAAATGGGAAACGTTCCCTGGAAGAAGAGACAGCTATTGTGAGACCTGGAAAATCATGAGGAGTCTAAATGGTGAAGACAGTAAGAAGAATATGTACTATATGGTGACTAATATAACATAATAAAAAAAAACCTATAAAAAAAGAAGGATATGTAACGGACTGATGGAGAATCCTCTACTACTGAGTCTTTTCCTGCCTGTGTATTTGTAATAAGAATTAGAAATTAAGCAAGCATTTTACAAATAATGATGGAAATAACTTCTAGAGGTAAATCTCATTGACTTTCTTTGGGAAAATGCCCTCTGGAATTCTCACCAAATGGCTGGGTCTGATGTTCTGTTTGTCTGCTCCAGCTAACATTGCTAAGAAGAGAAACCTAAGTCTGCATCTGTTGACCATGGGTTTTGCTGGAGAAGAACCCCTAAACATCTTGGAATTCCAACTTTTGCACCAGCCACAAAGCAGTCCAGAAAAAGGTTGAATGGAATCATAAGACTTCTGATTTTGAACTGAGGTTTCACATCCCTTCAAATTCACTCTGTGACAGATTCCTTGGGCTCTCATATTCCATTTTTATACCTATTTAAAACTGATACTTATTTGAAAATCCAAATGCAGTTAAAATATAAACCAAAGAATATTACATTCCATTATGAATTTTTTCTGAGCTATATAAAGTTCGTTTCAGTTAACGTCCTTGTTTTGGAGGGGATTGTTTATGAAATATATAGTTAAACTTTTTTAAAAAACAAGTGAGCAAATAAAACTTTACTTTTTAATATTCAGTGATGTTTCTCCAGGATCAAATTAATGAAAAAGTTAGTCATTGATTATTATCCTGAGCCTTGTGACAAATTTTGCCATCCTATCTTATAATGCACCTTTTTTTTGCCGAACTGAGACCGAAGAAACAATGCTGTCACTTTGCAAAATGTGCCTTTCATAAACATAAATTATTTCAAAATCACATTTATTCTAAAAGGATTTTTTGAGCCCCTACTATGTGCCAGGAGCTGTCCTGGAAGTGTAGAGGCACAAAACAAATCAAAACCAACCAACAAAAAAGTTTATATTTTATTTGGAGAGGTAAAATAAATAAAACAAAGTATATAATATATTAGAAAGTGACCAGAATTATCAGGAAAAATAAAGTAGGTAAAGGAACAGAGAAGGCTGGATAGGATCACTATTTTAAACAGGATGGTTGGCAGAGGATGCCTCAGCAGTCCCTTGAAGGAAGAGGGAGAACAAGCCATGTGGTTATCTGCAGGCAAAGAAATACCTCACAGACAGGCACTGGACTGGCCTGACATGTTCCAGGAGCCCCAAGGAGGTGGGTGGCTGGAGTGGAGTGAACAAGAGTAAAAGAAGGTCAGATTAGGTGGGACCCTACAGGCCTCGGAAGGCCATTCCAGCTTCTGCTCTGGGTGAAAGGGGAAGCCCTTGCAGGGTTTTGAGGAGAGGCATGACATGCTCTAACATCGCTCTGGCTGCTGTGTTGAGGATACAGCACAGTGTGACAAGAGTGCATAGGCTACTGCAATAGGTCAGGCAAGAGAGGACAGAATGATGGTGGTTGAGGCCGTGCCCAGAGGCTAGACTTGGGATTAATTTTAAAGGCACATCCAATACACTTTGCCCAATGGTTGAAGGAACGGGGCCTGGAAGAGAAGACAGTTGACTCCTAAATTTTTGGCCTGAGCATGTGGAAGGATAGAGCTGCATTTCACTGAGCTGGGCAGACTTCAGAAAGGGCAGATTTGGGCCAACTTTTCTTGGAAGAACACAGAAAATATGCCAGTATGCTTTCTCATCTATCTCCTTAAAAAATATGGCATAGATTTTCAAGTGGTCAAAATGAATTTTTCCCGAGTACAAATTTTTGTAGATTAAGAGCATATTTATCTGGGGAGAACTTACTAACAAACTTACCTGAGTGGAAAAATGAAAAACAATACAAAACGCCTCCTTTAACAACAAAGATGATTTACTCTTTCTTTATTTGTAGCTTCTGACCTTTTGCCATTTGCCATTTCTGGCCGGAGCTAAAGAGATGCAGACATTTTCCTAAACCTAGAAATTTCTCTCATCGCTTCCTTGGACATGGGCATTTTCAAAGCTTGCTGAGGGGCTCAGCTTGGCCTACACTTGACTTGGACATGAAATAGAAAGCAAAGGTATCATATCACTGGTCCTGACTTATCAATTGACTTCAATTTTATAGTTTTCTATTCCCACTAATCCTACACTCTCCTTGGAAAAATAAATCTAAGCAACTCAAACCCATTTACATTCTTTTTCTCCAATTCCTTTCCCTGATAACTCATTTCATGTTTATTCCTCTTTTTGTGTGAAATAGTTGTGCCTGAGCTATCCATTTACTTTTATTTTCTGAAATACCTTGAAACACCTTTGATTCTTTTATTTTTAGACCTCTATTCTGTTCATTTCATTAAGCTCTCTCATAAATCTGAAAATCAACATCAACATGATCTTCATCATCTTCCAACAGCCCAGGTTAACAAGAATGCAGAATACATGATAAACTATAGCACAGAGTATCAGAGTAGCCTAAAAATTCCATCAAAGGAATAAGTTGTCTAATGAAGCAATGTGTTCCCCATCCTTTGAAAGACTAAGGCAGTAAGAAGAGGATTGGAGAAAGGATCTTTGGGTTGAGTAGGGGGATAAATAATAAATTGTTTCTCTTTTAATTTTACAAATAATACACTTGAGTTTCGTATTCCCTATAGGGTCATTGTAAGGATCATTTGAGATATACAAAAATAGCATAGGCCAGAACCTGGCAAATAAATATATTTAACAATTGGTGGTTGTGCTTATGTAATAGAAGCAGCAGCAAAATAGTGACTTGTTAGAAAAAAGAGGGAGGGAGAAAATACAGAAAAACAGAAGAAAATTTAAATATCTTGTAATATCTCTCCCCAGAGAAAAATACTTCATATTTTGATATCTTCTTTGGTCTGAATGGATGAGAGAGAAAGAGGAAGGGAGGGAGAGACAGAAAAAGGAAAGAAGGAAAGAAAAGGAGGGAAGGAAGGAAGGAGGGAAGGAAGGAAGGCAGGAAGGAAGGAAGGAGGGAGGGAAGGAAGGAAGACAGGAAGGAAGGCAGGAGGGAGGGAGGAAGGAGGGAGGGAGGGAGGAAAGAAGGGATGAAGGGCAAAGGCATGAGTGATAAGTTTGAAAGGTTACTTTTTGCCTTAATACTTGAAAGGTAAATTAGTAGATATAGGATCCTCAGTCCAAAAAACATTTTCCTTCAGGGGTTCCTGGGTGGCTCCATTGGTTAAACCAACTCTTGATTTCAGCTCAGGTTTGTGAGATCCAACCCCACATCAAGCATCAGGCCCCACACTGCGTGTGGAACCTGCTTAAGATTCTCACTCTCCTCTCTTCTGCCCAGCCCCTGCTCCCCACTTGCATGCAGTATTCCTAAAAAAAAAAAAAAAAAAAAAAAATTCCTTCAAAATTTTGCCGACATTGTCTCATTATTTTTTAACATCCTGTGTGACAACTGAGCATTTTGCTATTAGTCTGATTCTTATTTTTGTAAGCAAGTTTCTCTTTCCTTTTACTTATAGGATTTTCTTTCTACTTGTGTTTGGAAGTTTCATAATTACATTCCTAGGTGTGTCTCTTTTTCCATTTGTTTTAATTTTCTACTATCTGTCAAGTCTTTGTTCATATAAGAAAATTTCTTTTTTTTAAGATTTTATTTATTTATTTGACAGAGAGAGAGATCACAAGTAGGCAGAGAGGCAGGTAGAGAGAGGGGGGAAGCAGGCTCCCCGCTGAGTAGAGAGCCTGTTTCGGGCTCGATCCCAGGACCCTGAGATCATGACCTGAGCCGAAGGCAGAGACTTAACCCACTGAGCCACCCAGGCGCCCCAGAAAATTTTACATCTATTTATTTGCCTTGCTCATTTCTCTTTTTTCTTTACTCCTTTTACTGTAATTAGACGGATGTTGGATACCTTAGAAATATCTTCTGTATCTCAGCAGAAGAGGCAACCATTTTCTCCCTCAACAGTGAAGAGTTTGCTAACCATAGAAATTTTGACTACAGTGGATGGGAGAATGTGAGCAAAGATAGAGCTTACTTCTGATCCTAGAATCTCCTTTTCTATTGCTTTGTTCCACTTCTTTCCCTAAAATCAGTACTCACGCTGGGTTTTCTCATTAATCAGTTGCCTCATTTGTTTAAAGAACTATTCGTGCATCGCTCAACTGCTGCAAATGCTGATTCAGACTCTCCCATGGAGACAGGAGCAGTTGGGCCCATAGGCCTCTTAATAATCACCACACTGACCATCTTTGGCTTATTTCTGCTTGCAAGTTTGGACCTCTGATAGGGGATTTTTCTTGAACTCAGCTGGGAAAATTCACTCTTGAATGGTATCCAATTTCATTTTTATGGGCCACAGACTCTCTATCAATCCAAGTCCATCTGGTACATGTCTTCCAGAAATTCTTTAACATTCCAGGCCTGCTGATGGTGCCCTTCCCGAGGACTGCCAAAAACAAGTTTGTGAGATTTTTTTATTGCCCAATGGTATGCAATGGCTCTGCCTTTTTGGGGTTTCTAGTTTCACTATGGGTTTATCCTTATTTTTATTTATTTTTTCTATCATTTGAGTAGAATTATGGAAGGAGAAAAAGCAGATGGATTTTCTTAGTCGGGCATCTTGAACTGGAGTTGTTGAATTATGTTTTAATTGTTCATTTACATGCTTGTCTATTTACAGTGTAAACCCCCTGATCCTATATTACTTCATTTTTATATACTTGCCCCTGGCACACAGAAGATACAAAACAGAGGTTATGTAAGGAATAACTGAATAAATTAGGTGGAATGACTATAAATGAATATTTTCTTACATTACCTATACCTACGTAAGTAATAGAAGAATCATTTCTTGGACTTGCTGTAGAGTGATAGAAGAGGAAATTTTTGCCCTGTCAATGGCACTTCCATTGTGCTCTGCAGAGAAGGAAATTTTGTAAAGAACTCAGCACTTTCTGGGAGCTCAAACAATGTTGCCTAGAGTGGTTGGGGAAGAGAGAAGAAGAGCAGAAAAGGGAGAATTAATTCTCATTTGCTTTGCTCAACCGGTCTTTGTAAGAGATTCCATTCCTGTCTTATGCCTCCTACATTATTGATCACCTCCCCTCCTCTCTGAGCTCATGCTTAGATGCATTTTCCTGGCCAGTTTGGTTTCTTACCCCACTTCCTTCATGCAAGTTACTTCGGTGGCATCCACCTCTGACCAAGCCCGGTCCTCTGAGTCCATTCCTTTTGCTGCCCTTCCAGGCTGCATCACAGCCACACCCAGCCCAGCCCCTCCTAAATAAGAACTGACATGTTTGTACATATTTTTCCCTAACTTCTCTCAGTTTCGTATTTAATGTTAAAAAAATTAATAAAATAATTCCCTCTCTCCCTCAGTCCAGGGATAATTGGTGAGCTTAATGCTTCATCATTTATTTTTGGAGGCTCCAAGAAGTGTAAAGAGTGCCTAATATGCAAAAGCCATGGTGACTATGAGCAAAACAGATAAAGTCAAAGAATTGAGGCTTCCCAAACTACTAGCCACTTGCCCTTCTGCCCTCAAATCAATGATACATAAAGAAGTCAAGTCAAAATAATTAAACCAGATTTTTCAAATTACATATAACAAAGAGAGCAACAAAGATTATTGTAGCACCATAAGGCAAAAAGCTTATCATTGAATAAATTTACACATTTTATTGTTAGTCATTCTAGCAGCTCGTGTAGCCAACCATTTCCTTTTCTGAAAAAGAGGTGCCTGCTTCAGGTCATTTTGAGGCATTGAGTTTAATGAGCTGGAAAATATATGCTGTGAATTTCTACTTATGGCAAGAAGTTTTGCACTGAAGTATTACATTTGTAACTCAGCATCGAATCTTGATTTATTGTTTAGATTTGTGAAAGTTGGCCAGTTCGTGGGGATAAGTGGAATGTATGATACTAACGATAGCAAGATAAAACAAGTGAGAGAAAATAATCATTGGGGATAAAGTCACTGGATAAAGTCAAAGGTTTGTTTTATCATATACACTTTCTCTGGCTTTATGATGGTCAGTAAATTTGGGTATTTTTCACACCTTCGGAAAAGGAACTCTGGAGAAGCTGACTATGGCAGAAACTGACTAGCTTTTCACAAAACCCATTTCCTCTTCTTCCAGGACCATGCACTGAGGCAACCTTTCCCAACCACATTTACTTTGAGGCATAGCCTCATTCTAGAATGTGCATATCACCACTTTCACTCCAGAGCCACAATATCTTCCCATAGGTGATCCTTCTCTTTGTTTCCCCAACCTCTGGTTGAATGTAGAGAACTCTGAGGTCCTAGAGGAGGATGGAGCCAGAAGGTGGAAGGAGTCTGAATCTCAAAAGGTCAAGTGTTAATAAGGAACTGTTATATAAATAAGAAATCAGACCCTATCATGTTTAGCCACTAAGAATTTGGGATTTGGTTGTTACAGCAGCTAGCATTAGGCTTACTGGTTTATTATACTTACTTATAAGTTACTGGCTAGACTTTTTTTTTTTTTAATTAGAATTGGTCACTCTGGAAAAGGAATTTCAAATAATCTCAGTGACCATGGACATAGAACTAGAACTAAATCCATGATCACAGGTAAACTGTATACCTAGAATGGCAAGCTTTTAACTTGTTTCAGTGAAGCTTGTCTCTTCTGAGTCTTCCCACCGTATAGGACAATGGGGCTTCATTCATTGCATTTACCCCAACCAACACGCCTACCATCTGGTTTTCTCTGTAGAAACAATAACTCACCATTTTAAAGGATATTGGACAACTGTTTATTTATTAATTTTCTTTTAGCCTCTTTCTTGAATGTCAGCTCTATGACAGAAGAGAACTTGCTGGTCCTGTCACTTCTTAATACTCAGCAACTTGAATACCTGATCTATAATTAGACACTGAGTGGTAATTTTTGTTGAATTAATGAATGACTCTTGATGTCCATAACTGAAAAAATTTGTATTATTAGATTCTTCCTCCAGCCAACAAATATTAATGTGACTTAAGGCAAGTATAAGACATTATTAGTCAGTGCCCTCAAGGAGCCTTCAGTCCAGGTAAAGAAAATAGGACATGATAGAGTGAATCATGACAGATAGTGAATGATAAACACAGAATTTAATTAAGATGGCAGAATCCAGGTGTTTCTAGGACTTCAGAACAAAGTAATAGGTGGTTAAAAAAAATTTCATAGGAAAAGCATCTTGAGTCAGATCTTAAAAACTCAGTAGAAAATGACAGCGAAGACCAAGTGAGATGTGCTTACCTCAAGGGGTGGAGAATGAGGTTCACAAGACATCTCCTAGAGTGGAGGGAGAAATTATTAGAACCTTGGGCGCCTGGGTGGCTCAGTGGGTTAAAGCCTCTGCCTTCGGCTCAGGTCAGGATCTCAGGGTCCTAGGATCGAGGCCAGCATTGGGCTGTTTGCTCAGCCGGCAGTCTGCTTCCTCCTCTCTCTCTGCCTGCCTCTCTGCCTACTTGTAATCTCTCTCTCTGTGTCAAATAAATAAATAAAATCTTTAAAAAAAAGAAATTATTAGAACCTTCATCTTCATGTGTATTTGCTTTTCATATTTAAAAAAATTGGCTTTGCTAATATCATATGAATTAGTAACATTCACACATACAATTTATAAAATAAACATGCACATACTATGGGGGCATGTTTATAATCAAAAAGTTTAAAGATTACTTAAATTAAGAGGGCATTTTACTAAAGAGGTGTGAGCAAGACATGGGTGCAAGAATGCACAAAGGGGCATAACTGTACCATAGACTGAATAACCATGTAGAAATGGGCCATGTAGAAATGAAGTATAAGTTCAAGTTATAAAAGAGGATTATAGTCAAATTAGAGGGAGCATTCAATGTCAGTAAAAGCACTTATATTTTGGTTGTTGACTCTTCCTCAGCAACATATCCTTATGTGTCCACCATTCCCATCTCCATGATTGTCTCTCTAAGAGAAGTTCCCTTCAGTTAGTCTCTGGGTGATTGCAACACCTCCTAACTCATCTAGCTGTTTCCGTGCTGGCCCCACCCCACTAATGTCTGCTCTCCACATAGTAGCCATTGTGATATTTTAAAAAATGTAATGGGGATCATTCTACTCCCTTACTCAAAAGCTTTAAATGACACACCATTGCACTTAGAATAAAATCCAGGAACAACTGAATAGCACAGTCAGTTAAGCACCCTATTCTTGGTTTCAGTTTGGGTCATGATCTTGGGGTCCTGAGATCGAGCCCCACATTAAACCCCACCTGGAACCCCACAGTGATCCCTGCAGCAAGCCCCATGTCAGGTTCTGTGCTCAGGGCAAGTCTGCTTGCCCCTCCCCCTCCCCCTCTGCTCCTCCCCCTCTGCCCTTCCTTCCCCTTTCTCTCTCTCTCAAATAAATAAATAAATAAATATTTTTTTAAAAAATGAATAAAATCCAAATTAACACCATTTCTGTGTGATCTTCCCCTGACTTAATTTTCCTGTAACATTATATATCACTCCTGTCCCTGCTCCCTATACTTAAGCCACATTAATTCTTTTGTTTCTCCTGGTACCTGCAAACTCTTTCCTTCCATAGTGTCATTGCACTAGCTGTGTCCTCTGCTTGGAATGTGTCTCCCCAAGGATGCATGACACATCCTTTCTCATCATCCAGGCCTCTTTTGTGCTAGGTACTTTCATATGCACATATCATTAACTTCATCCTCCTCACATCACAGAGAGTTAGGTACAGGGAGAAAGGGGGAACTCATTTAAAATATACATATGCATATACGTACATATGTATATACACATTGATTAAATTTCAGGGTACTTTAGCATGGGTCTATTTGATCCTACCTCCATTCTCTCAGGTGGAAACAGATTTACAGAAGAAAGGAATGGTATCAGAAAGATCATGACTTCACCAGAGTCACATAGATTATAAGTGCTGGATCAAGAACTCAACTAAAGTCATTTGGCTTCAAAATCTGGTGGTGTTTTTTACTCCACATCCCAAAGAGGCAAAGATAGTTTCAGGAATGTGAGGGAAGTCAAGAGCATCTGAGAGAGTCAGCAAAGAAAAAAATGTATTGATGAGGAACTCAAGAATAGCCTCTGGCAATATGATGAATCAACCAACACATTTGTTGAATTAAAATATTCATTAAATTTCTATCAAGTGCAAAACACTGACCTAGGTTAAAATCAGCACAAAGAGGGGTTCCTATTCCCTAAGATGGAATTTTCAAAGAATAATGGCACCAAAAGTCAAATTAAATGAGGACAATACATAATGCTCTGAAGAAAGAGAAAATCATGCCCAGGTCAATTCTCTACAATTCTGGCAGTGAAAGGAGACATCAGTTTGGTAATAGGAAGGAGGAACAGGTCAAGTGAAGGTTGTATTCAAGACTCAAGGCAACAAGCAATTAGGTAGATGTCAGCTTCTTTAGCTTAACATTGTTTTCTGGCCTTTTTAGTCTATATTACGAAATTTGCATTTTTACCTCAGGCTTCCAGCTATCAACATTTCAGTGGTGTCATCAAAATGACTTTTCCTAAGGGTCTATTCTGGAAGCAGATGTCAATATTGAAAGCTCGGTATCCAGGGAGGGCTGATGTTGACTCACAGAAAATACCCTTCTGATGACTGATGCTTTTGCTGCCTCAAGTTGGCAGTGACACATTGACCCAGAGCCTCCCAGGATTTAGCTGATCCCTGAGAGTAAGATGAGAGCTTGGAAGCCTCATGAATAACTCTGATGGGGGCAAGGAGCATTTGATAGATGCATACTTGCCTTTGTGTACTCATTGGTACTCTAGAGACCTAAAAGTGGGAAAGCAACTTCCCAAAGTCTATTTACTTACTCCAGAACAGTGGAAAGACTTGACTTTAACTCAAAATACTGCACTATCAGATCTGAATTCAGTTTACAGTGGGTCCCTCATTACTACTGACTTTAATTGCTGTTATCTGCAATTGTCCAGGTTCTGCTTTGCAAGGCATTCCTCAAGAAACTTCGTGTATGACAAGATGGGACATAGTCTCAGATAATGAGACAAATTAGGTAACTTTCTATTAATTTCCTAGGAGAAAAGGTAAAAATGTGACAAAGAAAGAAACTGAAGCTAAGAGCTAGATTCCCTGAAAGAGTGAGGTCAGGACAAAAGTCAGCCTATAAAGTAAGAGGGCAATGAAGGACACAATGGAAAAAAAAATCAGGAATACAGTAGGTAAAGTCAGCAGATTTAGAAATTGTATTTACTACACTAGTTGGGGGAAATACTAAATATTCCCTATAAACTACATCTAAACATAGAATTCCTGGGGAAGCTCAATATTTAAATATCATTTCTCTCAACCTGGGTCTTGCTCTAAAAGCCGTGTAATGGGGTTTCTTCCTGATTCTGTCCCAAAGCCTTCCTGCTATCTTGCTTGTCTGACATTCCTGTAAACTTTGATTCCAGATCCTTCCTCTGTGGTTCTGGGAGGTTGTGTCCTTGATGTTCCACAGTTATTATGCTCATGTAGCTCTACAAAGTTATCCATCTCGGAGGAGGAAGGTAGGTAAGAACACTTAACAACACATTCCAACAGATTTTTTTCTCTTTTTTTTGAATATTACTGCCCCTCCACACAAGCCTCCCACAAATACTCAGCTGTATTCTCACCTTGTTTCTTTTTTCTCATACTTTTTCTTGTCATATTTTCCCCCAGAACTCTCCAAGAGAAAAGAAAAAAAAGTAAAACCCAGTAACAATGAGAGTAACAACCAGGTACTCCCCCAACTGAAAATGAATCTGACATTTCTTCTGGTCTGTATAATCAACATAAACCAATTATACTTTGGAAAATACAGTTATAACCCACAGATGTTAAATCGAGGGCTGGCCTTTTCTTGAAACAATATAAGTTTAAGTAAGTTGAATAGAAATGGCTATATCTCAGTAATATACTGAGAAAGGCCTGGATATACTTCACTGATCCTCAACCCTAGATCTACATTGGAATTACCTGTGCGGCTTTTTAAAATTTTTTTTTAATTTTTTTTATTGTGTTATGTCACGATACAGTACCTCATTAGTTTTTGACGTAGTATTCCATGATTCATAGTTTGCGTATAATAGCCAGTGCTCCATGCAATCTGTGCCCTCCTCAATACCCATCACTAGGCTCACCCATCCCCCCACCCCCTCCCTTCTAAAACCCTTCTTTTGTTTCCCAGAGTCCACAGTGTCTCACAGTTCTTCTCCCACTCCGATTTCCCTCCCTTCATTTTTCCCCTCCTTCGACATTTTCCCTTCTTTCAAGACACGTCTCCAAAGGCAAGGGAAACAAAAGCGAAAATGAACTTTTGGGACTTCATCAAGATAAAAAGCTTCTGCACAGCAAAGGAAACAGTCAAGAAAACAAAGAGGCAGCCCACAGAATGGGAGAAGATATTTGCAAATGACACTACAGACAAAGGGCTGATATCCAAGGCCTATAAAGGACTTTGCAAACTCAACTCCCAAAAACAGATAATGAAGTAAAAAATGGGCAGAAGACACGAGCAGACTTTTCTCCAAAGAAGACATACAAATGACTAACAGACATGAAAAAGTGTTCATCATCATTAGCCATCAGAGAAATTCAAATCGAAACCGCATTGAGATCCCACTTTACACCAGCTACAATGGCAAAAATTGACAAGGCAAGAAACAACAAATGTTGGAGAAGTTGTGGAGAAAGGGGAACCTTCTTACACTGTTGGTGGGAATGCAAATTGGTGCAGCCACTTTGGAAAACAGTGTGGAGGTTGCTCAAAAAATTAAAAATAGAGTTACCCTATGACCCAGCTATTGCACTACTGGGTATTTACCCCAAAGATAGAGATGTAGTGAAAAGAAAGGCCATATGCACCCCAATGTTTATAGCAGCAATCCCACAATACCCAAACTATGGAAAGAGCTGAGAGACCCTTCAACAGAGGAAGGGATAAAGAAGATGTGGTCCATATATACAATGGGATATTACTCAGCCATCAGAAAGGATGAATACCCAACTTTTGCATCAGTGTGGATGGAACTGGAGGAAATTATGCTAAGTGAAATAAGTCAACCTGTGTGGCTTTTAAAAAATACCAATACACAGGCCCTACTCCAGACCATTTAAATTATAACATCGGTTTCCCCACTATCCAGTAGTAGAATATTGATATGAAACCGTTTTGCAAGATGAAATTGAATAAGGTAAAGCAATTACCATTACTTAGCATGGCAAATTTTTTGAGCATTCCCAGACCCCCCCCAAAAAAAAACTTTTATAGGCTTTTCTGATACCTTAGCACAAATCTTGCTAATAGATGCACAAAATAAATATAGGTAAAGTGCAGGTGTTCACAGATACTGTTCAAAGCTGTGGTGGCTTAATGCTGAGATGCTCGATATAGTTTCTGGGGGGGGAGACTGGTGGCTCCACTCTAGCTGCTCTGGTGTGTGTTGCCTCTCTAATGGCACACTACAAAATAAACGCAGCAGACTGAGGACCATTGATATCACACTCAGAGGAATGTAAAACTAAGAATTAGATGCTGGTCTCTGCTCCACCACTCACTTAGGCTGTGACCTTGAACAAACCACCCAGTCCTTTGGGTTTGAGTTTCTTTCGCTGCAAAATGTCGATGGTCCCCTTCTCTCTAGTGCCTTCTTTCACTTGGGCTAAATGCTCTACAGATATCATCCAGTTTTAAAAGTTTGTCATTTTCAAGGCCTACAAATGACTCAAGTGGGATTATTTTGGTTTCTCAGATCAGAGAAAAATCTCGTGACAAAAGGGGCTGAAACGATTAAGGATGACAGACAGGAAACAGCTGGTAGGCAGCCGGGGACTTAACTGGGCTGGAAGAAAGAGCTAGGCTTCCCAAATGTCAACCCTCCATGGACTTAGGAAAATAGTAAGAAAGGAATGACCTAGTTTGTTGACAAAGCAGGTTAGCCATGCAAGATTTCTGATGGGGTGATATGAAGATATCAGTGATTTTGCTTTCAAATTTCCAACTCTACCCTTTGCAGGAAATCAACAAATAAACTTGAGAACCTAGTCTTATTTTATGTGAATGCTATATCTAACACAAACCTATATATCTCTTCAAATATACATACTCACATTTGTCACATATCAAGATGTGTATTCATATGTTAAATACATTTTTTCAGTAAACAAATATTTATCAAATATCTACTGTGTGTTTTACATATTGAGGATAAAGCATATACAAAATAAAAGTTCCTCCTCAATGACACCTTGCATTGTAGTGGAGAAGGCAGACTAAAAACAAGATAAGTAAGTATACACTGGTAAAGACTAGACAGACAAATTACAGAAAAATATACCAGCGTGTTGGGAAGCAGTCTAGTTTTAGATGGAAAATCAGAGAGAATGATAATCCCGCGTATCTTATTTGGGGTTAGATGCAATTAACTTCGGTTTCCATCTGTGAAATGAGGATTGTTTGCCTTCTTCTCCAGGTTTGTTGGGAGGGTTAAGTGAAATTGTATATAATCCTTGATAAGGTACCTGACAGGTACTAACGGACCCAGTAGAGAAAGTGAAAGAAATAGTAAAGACTGGATAACATACCCAAAGTCAGCAGCAGATCAATTGTATTACTAGACCCTAAACTCAGAGCTTGAAAGGTCACATCTCAGCCCTGCAGCACTGTGTTTACAGAGTGGTTTTGATATATAAATTTATGGCACTCGGTTGGGAGAATGTGAGGTCTGCAAAGGCAGAGGTGGACTGTTTGGATTCTACTATAATCCAGGAAGTAGTAAGGACTCAAGTAATATTTGTAGAATATTAATTCTACTTACTACTCTAATTTCTAAAGGTAACCCCTAAAATTCAACAAATATTAGCCATGGAAATGCTGTACCTCTGTAGGTGTCTTTGTTTTACACTGTATGCTGAATGAGACTTGAACATGTTTGACTAAATTAATGTTTTGTTTATTGGTTTGGTTACTTTAGATTATACAAGATTAAGTGGATTTCCAGGGTTGAAATAATAATACAAAAGGTACATTTGAAATTAGCGTTTACATTTTTCAAGACCTTGTCCTTAACCATGGCATTTCAATGCCCAGTCTATTTTCTCTGTTTGTAAGGAAGATAGCCTTATATTTTAATCACTACTCATGCTATTTCCACTTCTTTTTTTAATTTTTAAAATTTTATTTTTTTAGTGACCCATGATTCATTGTTTATGCCTCACACCCAGTGCTCCATGCAATACATGGCCTCCTTAATACCCACCACCAGGCTCACCCATCCCCTCTCCCCCCTCCCCTCTGTCACCCTTAGTTTGTTTCTCAGAGTCCACAGTCTTTCATGGTTCTCCTCCCCTTCTGATTTACCACAATACAATTTTCCTTCCCTTCTCCTAGAGTCCTCCATTTTATTCCTTATGTTCCACAGGTAAGTGAAACCATATGATAATTGTCTTTCTCTGCTTGACTTATTTGACTCAGCTTAATCTCCTCCAGACCCATCCATGTTGATACGAAAGTTGGGTATTCATCCTTTTTGATGGCTGAGTAATATTCCATTGCATATATGGACCACATCTTCTTTATCCATTCATCTGTTGAGGGGCAACTTGGCTTTTTCCACAGTTTGGCAATTGTGGACATTGCTACTATGAACATTGGGGTACATATGACCCTTCTTTTCACTAGCATCCGTTCCTGACTAAAGCTCTTCAAAGTATAAGGATAGAGGGAACATTCCTCAACTTCATAAAATCTATCTATGAAAAACCCACAGTGAATATCATTCTCAATAGGGAAAAAATGACAGCCTTCCCATTGAGATCAGGAACATGACAAGGAACAAAAAGAAGTGAAAGATATTCAAATTGGCAAAGAAGAAGTCAAACTCTCTCTCTTCACAGATGACATGATACTTTATATGGAAAACCCAGACGACTCCACCCCCAAACTACTAGAACTCATACAGCAATTCAGTAATGTGGCAGGATACAAAATCAATGCACAGGAATCAGTTGCTTTCTTATACACTGGCAAGGAAAATATAGAAAGGGAAATTAAAGAATTGATTCTATTTACTATAGCACCAAGAACCATAAGATACTTTGACTATTTCCACTTCTAAACTCTCTGCCCGCTCATCAACCTCTTGCCCCCATCATGGACACCATTCTTCTGATGATCACTAATGCCACTTCAGGACCTCAACTCTTGTCCTCTCCTCTTTGGCTTCCTGACAGGCTTTGAGTCCTGATGAACATATCAGTCCTCCTTTAAACTGTCCCCTGTCTTGGCTTTTAGAAGGTTGGACCTTTGGTTCTTTGTCCTCTCTAGTCCTCTTCCCTGTCTTTCTGCATGTATGCCTTCCTCTCACTTCCCTTTCTGCATCTATTCCTTCCCCTACTCCCTTACATGTTGTCATCCCTCAGACAGTGTTGTCTTCATTCTTCTCTCCATATCCCTTAGTTAATCTGTTGTTGTTCTTTTAACCATAACTTCAATTATCAGCTTTATAAGGAATACCTCTAATTTCTCTCCTGGTTATGCTCCATGGTGGCTTCTAGGTCTACATTTATAGAAGTAAGACATTTTAAGGGTATGTCTCTCTATTCTCTTATACATACTGCATCCAAAATAGCATTCTTTATCCTCAGGCCTTTTATCCCCCACCACCCTCTTTCTTTTGTTATATTCTCTACCTCTGCTCATGGTGTTGCTGTCTCTCTAACTCACCCAGGCTTAGGAAGTCCACAGCCATGACCACTCATTCCTGACCCTTTGCAGTTCTCAGCTTCCCCTCATCCTCCAATCCATCTTCCACACATAGACAGTTCTAATTGTGTTCCTGTCCTTCTGTTGCTTCTGGAATAAAGTTCAAAATCTTTGCATCTAAAACTTTTATCCATCTGGCCCCAAATACCCCTTCCCTCTCAATTATCTGTCTTTCCCCTTTCATGTTCTATTTCAACTACACCAAATCACTCCCATTTACTCAGATCTACTGCCCTGGTGTCTTTGTCCTTATTGTGCCTTCCACCCGGAATGCGTTGCCCCCACCTTGGCCCACCAAATCCTTCCCCTCTTCCTTTAAGGTCCTCCTTCAGGAAGTGTCTCTTGGCTCTCCCACATAAAATATGGTATTTTTCATTTCTATGCTTCATTACCATCTTATCTGTTCCTTTCTCATAGCTCTATTGCACTATCTTTTAGTATTGTTGTGAGTGTGCATATTGTAGAGACATTTATCATGTGACTACTTGACTCTTTCCCTAGTACTTTTCATTGTGTTGACCTACTATATCCTCCATGACCGTCTTATCACTTCAGTCATTGCTCAAATGGCCAAAAGTCTCTGCTAGCTACCATCATCCCTTTTTGGCAGATGCGGCTCCCTTTTGCAACCTAGTACCCTCCCAGGGACAGCATCTCCAAAGTCCCAGGACTGCTCACCTTAATAATGACTCTCCTTTGAGAAAGGGTGAGAAATTTCAGTTAATGTGGAATGTTTACATCTCCCATTTTCATTTCCCTTAAAATTGCTAATCAATGCTTTTTAATCACCACGTTTCCCTTTGACCTCAAAGACCCAACCATCTTTCTGCTCCTTAGGCTAAGATCCTCCTGGCAGAGGCAGGAGGCACCTCTCTTATAACCTCTTTTGCAGTTAGAAGTGCACGCAGCAGCCTTGCCTGACTTCTTAGCTTCAGGGCTGAGAATTCAAACAAATTCTCTTGCCAGAGAATATTATGTGTTTACTTAGCAGCAAGGAGAGCATTTTCTAAATAATTAATTGCAAGCTCAGGATCTTCCTGAACTGTACTCAGTTCCTGGAATCTACCCTGAAGGATCGTGTGTGCTATTTATTCATAACTGTCACTATAGCTATAGATCTGCCTCAGTATGCTTTTGATTTTTCTTTCTGTTTTTCTCTAAAGAAAAAGAAAATGAATTCTCAGCCACAGTGTAATTTTAAAGATTTATTTTGATTAGTCAAAAATGGAGACTATGAAAAAGCTTTTCCTTGGGATGCTAATCCTCCAAATGCTTACATTTGAATTTGTCCTTGGCATGCTATTTCTCACATTCCTGCTCACACTGTCTCAAGTCCTTTGCCTGAGCATGCTTTCTATTTTACTTTTGTTTGGGGGCTTAGGATATCAGACTACAAGTGGTACAAATTTTGAACAAAGCAGGCCTCGGTTCAGGGGAGATTTGGTGGGTCATATCAAAGCATACCTGTGCAAACGGTAGGAAAAATATTTTCCCACCACCCTCTAAATTCATTTGGGCCAAGTAAAACGTACAGGTCTAAACCAGATAATAACTTCAAATTAGCTTTATGATAAATAAATACTCTAAATCTACCTAGAATTATGTGGGGTTTTCTTTTTCGATATTGAATTGCAGCAACAAAATATGTTGTTAGGACCTGCGAGAACTACTGTAGCAAAACAAAGGCTCAAAAATGATATAAAAGACAAGGGATATCAGTGATGTTCAGTTACCCAGAAATGGAAACCATACAATTCCAAAATTGTGAGTGATCCTCAAAGCCACCCTCTTAGGAAACTGAGGCTCAGACAGGTAGAGGAAACTCATGACTCATATAAGCCATACTATCAATCCAAACAATATCTAATATTTCACATACAAGGTAACCTGTTGAGATTTGTCCAGAGCTTATCAAAGAAGCCAGATTTCAAGAAAACGAAACAAAACAAAACAAAAATCTCATCAACTGTTGAATAAAATCTCGTATTTGGTATGAGAATGAAATAGGGATGATATAAAACCAAATCAAAGTAATCTCAAGCTTGAAGGCCTACCAAATATGTATTAAAATAAACAAGAAATAAATTTACTACCAAATGGTCTCTCTTTGTTCTCCATCTTGACATTTCTTCTCTGTTGCTTCTGCTTCCAGCCCCTTACTTTCCATCTTCTGCTAAAGAATCCAACCAAAATTAGTCAGTAGCTTTCAAACAATCTAGTAGGGAGACATCTGCCATTTACCTCTAATTAATCAAAGGGCAAATGTGAAGAGTTGCTCAGAGTCAGCTTCTGGGGATCTCTGCGAGCAGTGTGCTTTCCGGGTTCAGGAGCTGTCAATACAGCCAGCAGCTGTCTTCTCTTCCTTAGAGACAGATTCAACCTGATTGCATAAGTATTTTGAATGGTTGCTGAAAGTGACTTGGTTTAAGTAGTAGCTCTCCATGACTGAGCTGTCAGAGCCCAGCATAAGAGGACCAATGATTCAGATCTTGCCAAAACTTCTTATTTCTATGGAGATTGAGGCTGTAGGAAAGCTCATCATACTAATGCACTCTCCTCACTATGCATGCACTGCCCATTGTGGCCTTTTCTCACCGCTGAGCTACGTCCAATCAACCTATTGTGCACTCGTCTGAGGCCAAAAGGTCCCAATTAAATGATACCAAAACTGATGTTTCTTGTTTCATTTTTCTATGTCCTCTAGAGCTTTTAAAATTTGTTCCACAGTGAGACCAATACAAAAATAACTCATACTGCTGTTCCCTTGGCAGGATCCAAATTCTGGTTTAGCTTCTTTACCCTTTTATTTCTTTTTCCCATCCCAAACTGGGGTTTTTCTCTAATGTTATAATGCAAAAGTTCCAAGGCCTGTGTCTTATTCAACTTCTAACCCTTCCTACTCTAGTGGCTGATAAATAGTAAGTATTCGACATGTTTTGTTGGATGAAGGAATAAATAAGGACTCAGAGTCTGTTGCCCCTTTGGAGCAGTGTCTCTGGGTTTCTCTGTGTCCATCTTACTCTGCACACAGGACATTTCTCTCATCTCTGTACATTTCCTGCAGACTTTCTCTCATAGTTTTATAAGCATCTTTTATAAGGTTGCTGATTCTACCTATTTTTGTGATGGGGCTGGACATTGAGTTTTCTCCAGCTGGGTCTTTTTTTCTAAGGCTACTGGGAACATTTCTAGTAAGTATATCATTAGAGTGATTTTTCAGTGGCTAACCAAGCTGTCGTAGGCATTTAGCACTGCCAAGTAGTAAAGCTCTTTGACACTACTCGTCCTTCTTCCTTTTTTTATATAAAATATTTAAATGCTTCATTGTGCACTTAAAACAGCTCCAGAAAAGTGTGACCAGAAGTAAGCTAATAGAGGAACTAATGAGGATTTGTTTGGAGAAAGCAGAAGTTTATAATAATTCTGGAAACAGATCTCTGGAGCATGAGATGTTTTCAAATTCGTTATTGCTTTTAGAACAACATGCCTGTCTACATGAGCAGCCTGGACTGTTAGGAATAGAATTAGTGAGAGAGGCCGCTTTGCTGTTTTTTCATTACAGGTGGCAGATCATTTTCTTTTTTATACTTGGGAACTCTCTTGCCTTTGTGAAATGTGATCAGTAAATTCAACAGTTTAGTGTATTTGGTTTCTGACCTTGAGTGAAAGTAAAGCGCGAAGAATTAAATCTGAGAACTTCCAGCAATTGTTAATCAAGAGGTAGAACTGTTTTCAATAATATTTTTAATCCTGCCTGCACCAGACCTATATTATAAGATAATTGATTGCTTGATTTTATCAAGCTGGGAGTCTGGAAATACTTTGTTGTATTGATTAAGGGCTTAGCATTTCTGTGCAACATACCTGTTTGGACGTCAGGCGCCTTGCAGGAATAAAGGTGTCGCCATCTCAAGATAACTTGATAAATTTTTGTTCTAATTAAGTTATTTATTGATTTTAATTTTTATTAAATTTGATATGGAAAGAGATTGAGATGGAGGGTAGGGATTCTTATAAAATCTCTTCACCAATAGAGAACAGCTTTTCCATCTATTATAAAAAGTGACACACACATTCTCTAGATGGATTTGTGGGCCATGGTCATCCCAGCTGTTGTTCTCCATGCCAGAGTCTGTGAAATGTTACTAGGGTGGAAAGGAAATTTACTGCTTCCTTTGATGGACGACCTAGGGAATATGCCAGCAAAACTGGAAGTCCCTGAATGGAGAAGTTAGAAGAGTGTGAAATAGTTTGGGATGGGCATTAACTCCTTAGAAATCACAACTCAAATATTCATTGAACACCACTGACTGTTAAAAAAAACTGTAGGTCAGTCAGTTAAGCATCCAACTCTTAGTTTTGGTTTTTGTCTCAGGTCAAGATCTCAGGGTCATGAGATTGAGCCCCGCCTCGG
>LNAC01000618.1:568986-852078 GCA_002007465.1 Ailurus styani
CAACTGTGGGTCTGTTTATCCTGGAGATCTGTAGTGTGAAAACATTAGCTCTAGATAGAGCACCAGGAATAGAATCATTAAACCAAAACCCCTCACTTGCCCTTAGAGTACATAAAGTCAAGAGAGTTCAGTGACTTAGCCGTGGTAAACTGAAGCAGGGAGACAACTATAATCTATGCGCTGTGACTCATGTCCAAGCCTGTGGGTGTGACTATAAAATGTCTAATACTTGGTTAGCAATGTTCAAGTTTATCCTGTCAGTACCGTAGGTTTATCTTGAGAATTTTAGCAAAGAGGCAAGAAGGAAGCTAGAATACATATTGAAAATAAAAATTTATCATATCCAGGGTGCCTGGCTGGCTCAGTTGGTAGAACATGCAACTCGTAGTCTCAGGGTTGTGAGTTCAATCCCCATGTTAGGCATGGAGCCTACATGAAATTAAAAAAAAAAAAAGTATCATATCCAATAAAAAAGGGGGAAATAGATAAAACCAGTGCCCATACACTGTATTTTAAATTTCAAATGTCCTCATAGTAAAATGTTTTCTGTATAGTTGTTGGATTCATGCCAGCTATTTTAAATCTAATTCTTCCAGCTATGGGAAGGGAAAAAAATTCTAAAGGTCCTACCTAGCATGAATGTACATAAGGAAAGAAAATATTAGTTTTCCCTCTTTGGGCATTTGTTGCAGTGGGAAAACTTTGTCCTCTCTGGAGCTCCCATGAACATCTTGGAGAGATAGTGTATCAGTTTTTTATTGCTGTGTTAACAAATTACCACAAACTTAGAAGCTTAAAACAATACCCATTTATTAGCTCACAATTCTATAGGTCAGAAATCTTGTGCAGCATGGAATCTCTGCTCCAGGTGTCATCAGGTATTGTCAGAACTGAGTTCTCATATGGAAGTTCCAAAAAACCATCTGCTCCCCAGCTAATTCTTGTTGGCAGAATTCACCTCCTTGCAGTTGTAGGACTGAGATCCCTTTGCTGGCCATCACCCAGAGGCTACTGTTAGCCCCTAGAGACCCCTACATTCCTTGCCGCGTGGCCTCCTCCATCATCAAAACAACAATGGTACCTCAAATCCTTCTCACATTTTGAAAGTCTGACTTCCTCTTCTCTGACCAGCTGAAGAAGACTCTCTTTTAAAGGACTCTGGTGATTGAGTCCACACAGATAATTTCCCTATCTTAAAATCAATTGTTTTGTAACCTTAATTACATCTGCAATATCCCTTCACAGAAGCCCTTAGATTAGCATTTGACTGATTCATGAAACACTGCATCAAAAAAAAAATATATATATATATATATATCTTTTTTATCTCACACTGAATAACTGTGAGGAAGTGTGTGCATATCAGGTGCCAAGAATCTTGGTAGGCCATCAGAATTCTTCCTACCACAGATGGCATGGTGGTACCTGTCCAATGTCAAGAATGATGTTTCCTTTCTTCCTTAAGAAACGTTGTCACCCAACACTGAAGATCCAAAGACCCAGATAGATTATTCTTATTTAGTGTGAACCCAACTCCTAACTCATATTTTTGTGTTTTAATCTCTACAGCCTAAACCTAGATGTGAAGTTGGTATGACCATATATACATATTTCTGAGGAGGGACTCATAACTTTTATCAGGTTGTTAAAGGGTTTGGGACCTTCCACCCATTATGATCCTCTTACTCCCACCAGAATATAAGTAGCTACTGTTTTATTCCTGGAAGTTGCTTGTCACTCTCCCCATAGAGGGAACATGAACAGTCAGTAGAAAAATCCAAGGATTTCTTCTCTCTCCCCAAGCTTTAGAAATAATTCACTTGTTAGCACTCTTGGTAAGCCTATGTCAAGTCTGGCTCAGGTGGTTGCTGCAGAATGGTGTCCCCAGGGACCTTAAAACCTACATTCTGCTTTGTGCCTACGGACTCTTTGGAATTTACAAGGATAAAAGGCAGCCGTCTTTTGCAGCTCCAACTGACTCTACTTTTGCAGTTGCCTCATGAATAGAGTAAGTTATCATTAGTAGCAGGAAGAGGTCATGTGTGTATCAGCCTAGCTGGATTCAAATCATGCCTCCAACATGACTCACTGAGTGTGTCCTGGGGCAGCTTCCATAACTTCCTCAGTCTTTGGTCACATCATCTTCAAAATGGGGTTTATACTAATATCATTTACAAAGTTAATGGGAAGATTAAATGAGATAATACATGTAAAGTTTTTGGAAGTCACTCAATAAATGCTGGAGTAGGTAGGTGTTTATCATACTATCATTATTGTTACAACTTCTCAGCTCTTATCACCATCTCTTTTGCCTGAAGCAAGGTATATATCCACTGGCTCTCTGGTGGCTTGGGTTTATTCCCCCATTTCTCCAAGGTGCCCTCAGAAATTGTTTCTAATGCACCATCACCCTATTTCAGAGCACAGTGAGGAGAAAAGAAGTGATAGCAAGCTCACAAAATTTCCCACCAAGACCTCCTCCTGTGGCTCTTTGTGCAAATACAGTCTCCAACACATGCCACAGATGCCTGAGAAATGAAGTTGGAAAATTAGTCCCAACACAGAATCATAGTGCAATAAAAGAATTAGGCACAAAATTCTGGAAAAACTTACATAGAAAATCTCATGGGACAACTGGATGGCTCAGTCGGTTAAGTGTCTGCTTTTGGCTCTAGTCAGGATCCCAGGGTCTTGGGGCCCAGCCCCACATCAGGCTCCCTACTCAGCAAGGAGTCTGCTTCTCCCTCTCCCTCTGCCCCTGCTTGTGCTCTCTCTGTCTGTCAAATAAATCAATAAAATCTAAAGAAAGAAAGAAAGAAACAAAGAAACAAAGAAAGAGAAAGAAAGAAAGAAAAAGAAAGAAAGAAAGAAAAGCTCATTATTTTGTCATTGGGAAATTTGGATTACAGCCAGAAGGAAATGATTGTGATGGAAGGGAGAGAAAATGTAATATTGAATACCAAGTAGCTGCAGTAGCCCCTAGTGCTATAGATTGTATATAGGTGGTGCCTTCTGTCATTCAATGTAAAACAAAGAACAGTCTTCCAGCAGTACCACGTGAGGGGGAAAGTGACTGTGACCTGAGGCTATGACCCCAAAGAGAATTAAATGAATAATGGTAAGAGTCCTCAGTCCTTCTGGGAAGTCATAAATAGTTTTAAAAATGGAATATGAAATATTACATGGAAATCTAATGAAGCAATATAAAAGACCAATTTATTATAATAAAATATTACATTATTATCTTCACTGTTTAAGATCTCTAAAATGTCAATACTCAACAACATCTCAGTAAAATAATGCAAATTTGCTCCTTTCACATGACAATAATAAGGACAATGATGATGAAAATTAGAAGATGAGGTGATGATGTGGGAATTGTCATGTTCAACCAGACTCGTTTGGAGAATAAACAATGTCACTCCACAATAACAACTCCAGAGTACTTCTCTGTCCAGGGTGACTGGGAAGCCTCCAGCTTTCCCTGGGCTTCTCAATCACCTGCAATATCCAACAATATCAGGAGGTACTGACTTGTGTGCAAAATTTCATTTTTGTGACTTCCACGTTACTAATAAAGCCTGAACCAGATGCATCTTCTTGAGATCAAAGTATTCCACAACTATCCACCCAAATCTTACTTGCTCCAAAACTTGCTACCACTGGAACTGCTACCACCAAAGACAAAATTTAATTTCCCTATCTGTTGACTTTGCCTGGCCTAAGAGATGGCCATTTGTTCCTGTTGCATCAGGATGTCCATTTCCACCCAGAAGCCCATAGTGTCTTGTGTAGGTTTGAAGGCTGATCCAGCTACCCAGCCTCTTTTACCATAGATGTGAATTATCTCAAGTCCTCCAACCACTTGTCTCTGCATCAGTATTACTCTGGATCTTTAGGAATATTTTAGTAATTATAAACCTCAAAGAGAAGGGAGTTATATTTATCACTCTGCTTGCACAGAGAGAAGAAAAAGAACTCACCCGTCCCAAGAATGTTCAAAAGCCATCTAAGCAAACTCCATTTGGTTTCAAGGCTTGGAAATAATCCTCTGTGGCTGGAGACTCCACCTCCTAAGATCAAGGCTGAACCGTAGGAGTCATCCTTCCTTTTCCATGAAAGGTAACATGGGTTGGCAGCTAAGTGGGTTTTTTTTTTTTTTAAGATTTTTTTTTTTTAGAGCAGTTTCAGGTTCACAGCAAAATTAACAGGAAGGTATATAGACTTCCCATGTATCATCTGCCCCCAAACATGCATGGCCTTCCCTGTTATCAACATCCCCCACCAGAGTCATATATTTGTTACAATTAATGAACCTATATTGACACATCATATTCACCCAAAGTCTGTGGTTTCACATTACATTTCATTCTTGGCATTGTAATTCTGTGGGTTTGGGCAAATGTAGAATGACACGTATCTACCATTATGATATCATACAGAGTATTTTCACTGCCCTAAAAATCCTTTGTGCACTGCCTATTCATCTCTCTGCTCCCCCCAACTCCTGACAACCACTGACCCTTTTCCTGTCTCCATAGTTTTGCTTTTTCAAAATGCCATGCAATTGGAATCCTAGAGCATGATGCCTTTTCCACTTGGCTTATTTCACTTAAGGTTGCTCCATGTCTTTTCTTGGTTTGACAGATTTCTTTTTAGTGCTGAATAATATTCCATTGTCTGGACATACCACAGTTCATTTACCCATTCACCTACTGGAAGACATCTTTTTTGCTTCCAGGTTTTGGCATTTATAAATAAAACTTCTATAAACATCTAAAACATGGGGGGTTTTGTGTAGACATGAATTCTCAACTCCTCTGGGTAAATACCAAGAAGCACAATTGTTAGATCACATAGTAAGAGTATTCTTAGTTTTGTAAGAAACCATAAAATTGGGGCACCTGAGTGCCTCAATAGGTTAACCATCTCAGGTCATGATTTCAGGGTCCTGGGATTGAGCCATGCATCAAGCTCCCTGCTCAGTGGGGAGTCTTCTTGTCCCTCTGCCTCTCCCCCCAGCTTGTGTTCTCTCTCTCTCTCTCTCACCTACTCTCTCAACTAAATAAATAAAATATTTAAAAAAAAAGAAATCATCAAACTGTTTTTCAAAGCAGCTGTACCATTTTGTGTTTGTACTAGCAATGAATGAGAGTTCCTGTTGATCCAAATCCTCACCATTATTCAGTGTTGTTGGTTTTCTGGATTTTGGCCATTCTAACAGGTATGTAGTGGTATCTCATTGCTGTTTTAATTTGCATTTCCTTGATAACACATGATGTGAAACATCTTTTCATACGTTTACTTACCATCTGTGTATCTTCTTTGGTAAGGTGTCTGTTAAGGTCTTTGGCTCATTTTTAATTTAGTTGTTTATTTTCTTATTGCTGAATTTTAAGAGTTCTTTGTATATTCTGAATAATGGTCTTTTATCAGGTGTGTCTTTTCCTAATATTTTCTCCCAGTCTGTGGGTTGTCTTCTCATTCTCTTGACATTGTCTTTCCCAGAGAAGTTTTTAAATTTTGATGAAGTCTAGATTATCAAGTATTTTCTTCATTGATTGTGCCTTCAGCATTGTCTCTAAAAAGTCATTGCCATATCCAAGGTTATATAACTTGACAATATTGAGACCTCCTATTCATGAACATGCAATTTATCTCTACTTATGTAGTTCTTCCTTGATTTCACTCATTAGAATTTTATAGTTTTCCTCATGTAGATCTTACATATATTTTGTTAGATTTATACCTAAGTATCTCATTATGGGGGTGCTAATATAAATACTTCCATGCTTTTAATTTCAAAGTAAATTTATTTTCATTGCTGGTATATGGCAAAGCAAAGCAAATGACTTTTGTATATTAGCTTTATATCCTGCAACCTTGCTATAATCACTTATTAGTTCCAGGAGTTGTTTTCATCAGTTCTTTTGGATTTTATATATAGACAATCATGCCATCTACAAACAAAGACAGTGCTATTTCTTACTTCCCAATATGTATCTTTTGTTTCCCTTTTTTTTTTGTTTGGTCTCATTGTATTAGTTAGAACTTCTAGTATGATTTTGAAAAGGAGTGGAAAAAAGGGACATCTTTGACTTTTACCTGATCTTAGTGTGAAAGCTTTAAGTTTCTCAACATTAAGTATGATGCAGCTGTAGGTTTAGGGGGGAAGGGAGTTGGTATATACTCTTTATCAAGTTGAGGAAGTTCCCCCATATTTCTAGCTTCCTGAAAGTTTTTTTTAAATCGCAAATTGGTATTGGTTTTTGTCAAGTGTTTTTTCTGCATCTGTTGAAATAATCATGTGATTTTTCTTTTTTAGCCTCTTGATGTGATGGATTATATTAATTGATCTTCAAATGTTGAACCAAATTTTCATATCTGTGATAAATCCCTCTTGATTATGGTGAATAATTCTTTCTTTGTATTTTTGGATTTAAGTCAACTGAGTAGTTTTATCAGCATGTTTCTTGCTTGTAGAACGTTGGAAGCCCAAGAGTCTTCCTTTATTTCATACTCTCTGTCCCATTCACTCAAAGCTAGAAGTGATAAAAAATTTCTTAAAAACTCTGTGAGTGTCCCCCATGAATATTCACTCCATTAGACTGGAGCTCCCCCATAGATCTTTCCTGGATAATATTATCTCTATCTCTGGCTTCTGCTGAGTGACTGAGAAATACAAGGGTCTCATCTGTAATTTCTTCAAAGAGCCTTTTGTGTGACTGAATATTATGACTTTCTGATCCTCCTAAGGCATTAGCAAAAAGGTCATCTCTCCAGCCTTACTCTTGGCCTTCTCTCCAAAGTCCGCTTTTCTGACATTGAAGGCCCCAGTTTAGCATCATTTGCAATAAGGATCAGCTGACAATTTCCAAAATCATCAAGCCCTGGTTCCTTTCACTAGCAGAGTCATCAGTATCCATATTTCTACTCACATTCCATCCAAGGCAATCTAGACTCTTCTTATCATGCTGTTTTTATCAAACTTCTTGCAGCTCCTGCCCATTGCCTGATTCCCAAGTCATGTCCACATTTTTGGGAATTTGTTACTGTAGTACCACACTTTCAAGTACCAAAACCTATATTGGTTTTTTATAGCTGTTGTATAGATTAACACAAAATGACTTAAAACAATGAAAATTTATTATCATATAGTTTTAGAGGTCAGAAGTCTGAAGTGGATTTCACTGCAGTAAAATCAAGGTGTCTTCAAGGCTGTGTTCCTTTCTAGAAGTTCTAGAAGAAAACCAGGTTTTTTGCCTTTTCCAACTTCTAGAGGTTGTCTGCATCCCTTGGTTCATGGTCGCCTTCCACCTTCAAAGCTAGCAATGACCAGTCATGTCTTTCTCATATTGTAACACTTGGACTGTGACTCTTCTTCCTCCTCTTCCTCATTTAAGGTTCTTTGAGACTACATTGGGCCCATCCAGATAATCTAGGATGATCTCCTTATCTCAAGATTATCTCATTAGCAAGATTACTTCTATCTGCAACATGAATTGCCCTATAACATTCACAGATTCCAGGAATTAAGATGTGGACATCTTTGGGAGCCATTATTCTACCTGCCACACTTATACTATCTCATTTAATCCTCATAATAATCTTGTGAGATGACTGTATTTATTACCATCATATTACTGATAAGAAAAAGGATCAAAGAGATTGAGTCACATGTCCAAAGCTAGTAAAGAGTGGAGTCTATCACATAACTATAGCTTTATGGCTATGGGTGTGTACATATACATCTCTTAGATAAAACTAAGGCCTATTGCAAGCACTATGTTTCAGACTTTTATGACATACCTTTAAATATTCATGTCAGTCATGGATATTATCAATGTTTCTGTTGGTGTTTGGGTTTATGAGGAAACCTAAGAATTTACATAGTTGCTACAGTATTATGTTCTCATAAGTAACTGGTTCTCCAAGTAACTGGTTCTCATAGGAATAAGTGGTGCAATGAGTAGATGAGATGGCCCTCAGCTACTAGAAGATTCAATTATCAGTGGAAAAACAAAATAAATGGACAATTTGAATGCTCAGATGGAAGGAGATAAAAATAGATTGGTCAAAACCAAATTAGCCAAAGCAGCTATTTTGTTAAAAAGTGGATCTTTGAAGTCACTGTTTTTCTGGTACTGCTGGTACACTGTGGGGGAAGTTCTGGCAAAATTTTATGTGTTACTTAAGCAATTTCCCAGTTTCCCTTACTTTTTTTTTCTTTTCAAAAATTTTTCCCTTATTTTCTGTCTCTTCTGAACACATAGTCTTCTTAGTAAATCTATTATAGATTCTTTACTAAATTATGTAATGTGTTATATATATTATACTTGTATGTAATGTGTTGTATATATTATACTTGTATTATATGCTAGTCTCAATAGACTCATACTGCAAAAACTACTTTGTAAACCGATTTTTAAGCCTAACAAAAATCATGAAATTTCATGTCAAGGTATATATTTCTGAAATATTCTTTTAAATGGCCGCATAGTATTCCACCATATAGACACATCATAATTTTGTTTAACCAGTTTCCTATTGTGAATTTAGGTTGTCTCTACCTTTTAGAAAATAACGAAGAACAGGAATAATCGCTGGGAAATGCATTAGCAACAAAATATGAAAACAATTAAAAAATCTAAAAATGTATAAAATTGTTTTAAAGAGCACAAAATGTTGCACTTGAAGATGCAATGTTCACAAAACATCAACCATAATAAATCAATGTCACCAATAGGTAAGGGAAAAATCAGTTTACAACTTCGAGTATTTATTCTTTGACCTATTCTTTTTACCAATTGCTATCTGGATCATTTTCCCCAAATTAAATTGCTTTAACTAAATAATTTAAACTGAGCCTGGTTCAGTGAGGAAGCTATTTGGTTATTCAATCCATCACATGGTTTTTTGTCAAAGTTAAAATTACTACTGAGAAATGTGCCTCTGATAAAAAGGGAAAAAACTCTCTGTTCACTCAAGACAGAAAATGAAAGAGCCGAGTGTGATGGCATTGAGAGGAGGTAAAGAGACTGTAAGGCATTAGTTAAATCAAAGAAACAAATATCATTATTGGTCAGAAAATGCCAAGATCATTTAATCTGAAATATGAAAATGGTACTGGCAGTCATACCTCAGGTTTATTTCACATCTTCAGGTGAAACAGCTCTATACCAAAGTCATCCACATTGGCTGCCAATGCTGGCAAAAATAATACTGCCCTAATCCAAATTATGAATCGATCTCCCTGAATCATTTGTTCTGAAATTCTGAATAGATGCTGTACCTTTCTCTGTTAAAATCTTCCATATTGTGGAGTTACAGGATAAATGCAGGAAGCGTCAACTGTGATATTCAGTGGGTTAAAATTATTTCTAAATTATTCACTGGCTGCCTCTCTTGTTGCAACACAAGTTTAGTTAAAATGTGTCCAACAAGCTAATGCCCCCTTAAGCCCCTATTAGAAACATGGATACTTTATCAAAATGTGAAACTACATCTTTAAAACCTTTTTGAAAAGTAATTATTTCCTCTAAATGTCAATGATCAAATTCTTTCAAAATGATAAATTCAGTGTTTCTGTATTATTCTAAATGCAGATTACCTATAGCAATTTAATTTAATTCAGTTTATTGTCCAATAGAATTTAATTTGGTCAGGTCAAAAATTCATTGCTTCATTCAAAAGAAATAATTGACTTTTTTCATTCTTATATATAAACTGTATTTTTTCATTCAACATTTATGGGTAGTTATCACACAGCGGACACTAGAGCTATGAAATGAAGGGAGCAAAAGAGAAAGAAAGAAATTTTACACCAAGCCCAATGCCTCCAGGACTTAAAACAGTGCCTAATAACAGTAGGTTCTGGTTAAATATCAGATAAATAGAAGATAAGGAGAAAAGGGGCCGGGGTAAGGGAGGAGAGAAGAAAGGAAGGAAGAGGTTTCTCCCCTTAGTAACTTTCAAATCTTTGTGTGGAGTTACAGAAAAGCCCTAGGCTGGGAGGCAGTCACCTGAGTCTCCATAGTCTGCTACTAACCACCCAGAATCTGGGAGTTATTTCTCTTCCCTGGGCCTTAATTTCCTGAAATGCAGGATTTGTGCTCCATTTCAGTTTAAAGTTCTGGAATGCTATAAATAGCACTTTATCCATCAAGTGGTCATACGTTTTTCTTAATTGCTTTTTATGCCCACACAGTCACTCTATGGCAGAAGTTCAGCTCACCCTGCTTTCCTTTCTGCTCTTCACTAAGAAGCATCTGACCTAAGGATAGTCATTTTCTCCTTCCAGCCCTAAACCTGTATCCAAGGATAAATGCTGTTTTCTCCCTTTGGCTACATCTTGGCCTTTCTCTTTTCTCTTTAATGACAGGGAAAGTAGCCAGAGCCCCATGTTTGCACCTCAGAATCAAGGAGACCAGCCAGGAATTCAGCTCTTCCCATAAAGGTGAGTGTGCTAAAGGGGCTCAGCTGGGTTGGACCCGTAATAACATCTTTCAGGGGGTCACCCATAAATCTGAGGTGAGTCTCAGAAAAATGAGTTTGGATCTTAGGACACAGAAGGAAATCAACGCTCCTGGTCTATCCTACCGTGGTAACAAGCTCTGAGGTTGCTGATGCTGCTCTCCTGTCTCTGTTTGCCTTCTTTCTTCTGGGCTCTCATTTAAAAGCTCTTGTATGATAATTACTACTTTTTGTTTCTTCAAAATGTCATGGAGGCTACTCAGCCAATAGATCACCTCACGCAAGGCGACAACTTCTCTTTTAAATATTGCATTAATCATTTAAATGTCAAATGATGTGAATTATTACCTTGGCAACAAAATGGTTTTTCCCCTTGGCTCTTTTTCTTTCTTCTCTTATTATTACAGAAATCTAAACTAATACTTCACAATGGACACTTATGTCATGACTTCAAGGTCTAAATAATATTCCTTTGTTTCCACCTGTCATTCAGTGTGTGTCCTGTGCTGTAGAAGCACTGAAGAGACATGCCTCCTGGGTCATGCCTGTCACTGACACGGCCCACCCTGTTCTGCACATCAACCAAGATTCTAAGGATGGTTCACATCTGAGGAGAGGGAATGAAATGAGTCCAGGATGATGTGTTCAAGTCCTAGATCTCATCTAGCTCTGTCATAGACCAGCTGAGCAACCTAGGGAAAGTCCACGGACTTCTCTGAATTCCTCTCTAATGGGAGGGAGTTATAAAGGTCATCTCTATGCTCTGAAACTCTGTTGTAATCAGGCTCTTTAAGTGTCCAAAATATTTTAGAAAGAGTATAGAGTAGCCATGGCAAGAAGCATACATTGTAAACTCTGATCAACAAAAAACATGATGACTCATAATACATGAGAACAGTGCTCAGTATTGGGATATATGGAACTCCCTTTCTGATATAAGGTTGGTGATGCAGTAACTGCTCAGTTCTTCGGAGCAAGGCGTCCTTATCTCAAATAGCTGGTCTGTCATTTGTGATCACTTCAGGTGAATTATTTAAATTCGCTAACGTTAATTCCCTCACTTATAAGACAACTGTGCATGTGTATATTGTGAAGGGGTACAGTGTCAAATTTGATAAACATTCACCATGTTACGTGTGTGATTGGCCATGTCATGATACTCTGATTATATGGGTCTGAGTCTGTACCTCTGTGACTGAGAGTTTCTGAATCATGGAAATGTCCACGGCATTCCTTATGTCTTTGTTTCCTTGGGTAAATGAATAGGTTTGTCACCACTGTGTGGTTGAGGGCTGGTAACCTTGTACATGATTTCTACCCTAACTGCCTTACAAAGCTGCTGTTAGGACAAAATAAGATGATAAGCATGAACAATCTGCCACATTTATATGGTATTTTATAACTTATAAATGGCTTACCCACATGACATCTGTTTTTGACATTCTAACAGCTGACTGAGGTGTTTTATTACCTTTATTAACATCACTGTACAGATAAGGGGATTTAGAACTTAACTGATTAACTTGAAGTAACTCAGTTAATCAAGGGGAGAGCTATACTGAACGTAGATCTTTCTCACGGCCAATATTTCATTAATGTTTTTTCCCATTATATACCCACCTCCTTGTGAAAAAGTCATAAGGTCCATTGTGAAGCACATTACCAGTGTAAGACATTGTTGTTGATAATACGGAAATCTCTGGAAGGCAGACTATGCAGTTGTAATTTCCTAGATGATTTCTTGGCTAGGTTTTCCTAACTAATTGCATTATTTTTACTTCTTTCTCATTGGAAGGCAAAGTTGACGGCAAAGTCGGGGAGGAGTCACGGTTTTGAATGAAAACTGGTGAAAGAATTTGTTTGAAAGACACACACTGCATGTTCTTTTGTTGAAATTGTTGTAATGTCTGCTTAATGCTTTTAGTATATGGAGCCTGCTCCTGATCTGCTCCATGACCAATGCTTTCTCCAGCCATGTTGTAAAGGCCTCATCTTTCCTGTACTGAGATACCCCAACCAAGTCATCAGCAGAATGGAGCATGAGCCAAGAACTGCTCCTACAGGATCAAGAGTGAATTTTCACTGAGCCAATGTCCTCTTTCTTATCACCTTGGTGGTCACTTGGTCAGGGAAGGAGCTGTTCCCATAGTCACGTGCTCTAAATTACCTTATCTGTCAAAGAATATAGCAGCTGCCTTGCAGGGATAGTATGAGTGTTTATAAAATAGCATTACAGAGTGGTTTACACGATAAATGATAGTTATTTTAAAACAGACATTACTACAAGGAAATCATATCCAAGATTTTTGTCTTTTAGCAAAAAAATCCTATCAACTGACCAAGCAGCTAACCAAAGTCTCTTCCATCTTATATTTTGACAACCATTTCTTAAACACTTATGGGGAGGGGAGTTAATTAATTAAATAGTTTTCATTGATAAATATTTTGAAATCAAAGGGACTTATCTTTGAAATTTAGCTAAGATTTTGGTATCGGAATATATGGAACTCCCTTTCTGATATGAGGCTGGTGATGCAGTAACTGCTCAATTCTATAGTAACTGCTCAGTTCTACAGTAAACAACTGTACAGTTGTTTACTCCTCTCTTTGGAATAATGAATAAATTCATTTCTGTTATTACTTGGCATTAAGGATGTCTTTGTAGATGCCATTTCTGCATGAGAAGCTAGCTTTAGGTCTGTGCTGAAGAATATTTCAATTCCTAGGTCTTTTCTTGGGACCTTGAGAAAAGAAAGATCCCAAGGCAAGAAGCTAACATGAGGTTATTATTATTGTTATTAAATTCCATTTATTCAATACATAGTTTATGCCAGGCTCTGAATGAAATGTTTTACACACATCATTAATTCATTTATTTATTGAGCACCTAGCATGTGCCAGGGGGTATAGTAAATAAATTGTTGAGAAGCCAAGATTCTGATCTCTGCATAGTAACATGCCAGATTTTTTTAAAAACATGAATTATGTTTTTTCAGGGCCATATGCTCCTCCTCATCTGTATACTGAGAATAATAAAAACTATTTTTCTTCCAAGGACTGTTATGAAGATCAAAAGACATAATAGACATGAAACCCTGTGAATAATTAAAAAGGTTTCAAAAATATAAATGTTAAGAAGACCACAGAAATGTTTGGTTAACAAATGTTTTTGCTTTGTTCATTTATTTGTTTTACTACATTCTGAAATACCTTTTATATTAGCTAGGATTTTATTAGACTGCCTTCCAGAGAAAAGTCAAACAAAAGTGGTTTAGCTGGAAAACACTTAATATTGCCAGATAACAAAACTTAAGGGGGTAAGCGGTACAAAGGCCAACAATGCTGTTAAGAACCCAGGGTAAGGGCGCCTGGGTGGCTCAGTGGGTTAAAGCCTCTGCTTTCAGCTCAGGTCATGATCTCAGGGTCCTGGGATCGAGGCCCGCATCGGGCTCCCTGCTCAGTGGGGAGCCTGCTTCCCCCTCTCTCTCTCTCTGCCTCCATCTCTGCCTCCTTGTGATCTCTCTCCCTCTGTGAAATGAATAAATACAAAAAATCTTTAAAAAAAAAAAAAAAAGAACCCAGGGTAAGTCTAACTTCCTGCTACCCTAAACCTAAAGTTGAGGTTTCTTCTTTCTGGTCCTACAATGGCTGCTTCACCTCCATGACAGTGTCTACATTCCAGGCAGACGTCCTCATGAAGTTGTGTCAGATAATTCAGGAAAAGTTCCTTCTAGATATATTTGGAATACAAGATACAAATTATATCTTCTCTCACAGATAAATGGTCAACTTATTAATACATGAATAAAAAGGAATGAGGTCACTTTTGTAAAAAGAATAGGTCACACTTTGGGAGTAAATAAAGAAACAACCCCATTCAATTATTGCAGACTCAAAGTTCGAAAAGGAAATTAGACAGGCATTAGAAAGTGCCTGAAAACTTTCTCTAGAAGTCAAATTTTCTCACGGAAACAAAAGGAAGCTGAAGGGTTGGAAAAATATGCATCACTCATACTATCAGAGCAGGAGCAGAAGAGGAATAAAAAAAAAAATAAAGGACAAGTAGATTAAACTGGAATAAGAAGGCCATGTCTCTAAGGAATGTATGTTAATTAAGGTTTCCCAGAGAAATAGCACCAATAAGAACCTGGGAAAGAGTTGATGTGTTAGCTTGAGTCCAAAGTCCATCACCTAGCAGAATTCCCTCTTCATCCAGAGAGATCTGGTGTTGTTTTTTTGTTTTATCTTAAGCCCTTCAACTGATTGGATGAGGCCCACACATTATGAAGGATAATCTGCTTTACTCAAGTCTACTGACTTAAATATTAATATTGTCTAAAAAACCTCCTCAGCAATATCCAGATGTATTTAACCAAATATCTGGGTATCCATAGCCTCATTAAGCTGACACAGAAGATTAGCTATAACAGGGACTATTGAGACCTTAGAAAACAAGCCAGGCAGATATGAATTGCAGGTTATAATTTTACCACAGTGTCAGCATTTGGGTAATTATTGGGAGGATCCTCCAAAAACTCAGAGAATCCATATGAAAAAATAAACAATCCCTTGAATTTTGAGATAGCCATATCTAGTTGTTATAGAAAATTTGGACAAGAGTTGAAAGAATAAAAACAGCATGATAATAAAATACTCAAAGACTATTATAAACAAAATAATGGCTCCCAATGAATCATGCGTTCTTTTGTTCATTACCATTTGCTATGATTCCCATCCAGACAGGAAGCCCATTTCCTCACTCCTCAAATCTGTGATTGTCTAGTGACGTTTTTTACTAATAGAACATGGCAGAACTGATGTCATGAAACTTTCAGAGCTTCCACATCCTGGTTTTACTGTCTTAACATTACTTTGAGACCATTGTACCGGAAGAAATTAAATCAAGTGAAAAGAAAGGTCCTTCTGTCCCAGCTGTGGCAGATAAGCCCAGTCTCCACAGGCCTGCCACCTATACCATCTCATGAGTGAGTCCAGACAAAATTAGTCAAGGAGTCCAAAGAAGTATTAAAAAAATAAATAAGTAGTGGGCCATTTTTGCTTTAAAACATTAAATTTTGAGGCGGTTTATTGTACAACTATGGAAAACTAAAACATAATTGCAATTCCTTTTCTTCATGGCTGCCTTGTACTCCATTAAATAACCTCAAAATTTTTGAAAATCCATTCCTTTCTTGATATATACTTGGATTGTTCCCAGGTCATTCTTTCCTGATTAAAAAAATGAAACTTATAAATATTTATATATATTTATATCAACAGTTACACAAATCCAAGAATTTCTCTGGAATGTACCCAGAGGTGTAGAATTACTGTTGTGGGAGTGAGCATTTTCAATGTAATTATCAAAGCAGTTATCAACCATGCAGCAGTGAAATATATAAAACATAAAAGAAAAGGTTTGTAAATATGCTAACTAAAATCAAGAAATTTTTCATTAAAGATAACATAAAGGAAAAGACAAGCAACAAATTGGAAAGAATTATCTGCCTACATTTAATTAACAAAAACTTAGTATACTTAACACATAAAGAATTATGAATTAATGGGAAAAGTACAAACAACTTATTAGGAAAAAATATGAACAAACATATAATAAAATAAAATAATTTAATAAAAATAAATAATAAAATAATAATAAAAAGAAAAAAGAAAATGGCCCATAAACTTATAAAATGAATCCTAGTTCATTAGTAAGTAGGGAGATGCATTTCTTAGTGAACCTAAGACATTTCTTTGTCATTTTAAAGGGAGTAGGCCGTATTCGTAAAACAAAATTTAGATTATGTCTCATAACTATCTACATAATAATTTTATCTCTTGACTATTCAAAACAAGCAAATCTGGAATTGCAATGGTGACAGAAAAATACGTATGTTGAAGATGGTGCAGGGAGTAACATTAATTCTGCTAGTAAGAATGCAAATTAATACCACATTTCTAGAGATGGATTTGGCAATATATATCAAAAGCTTTTAAAATGTATGTACTTTTTGAGTCGAGAATTTCATTTCTGGGAATTACCAGACAACCGCAAGAATATTTGTACTAAAAGTGTTGATTGTTGCATATGCCTTGACCATCCATCCTCCTAAAGGATCTGTCATCCGTAGTCCTTCCTGAGTGGCAAGGCCAACTTTTATACCAGACAAACCAGAGCTCGCCCTGCCACTGTTGAGTGAAATGGACCAAGAACTGAGTCTTCCCAAGGGTAAATAATCTAAAGACTCTGGACTGAGGTCTGGCTGATCAGGCATAAAATGATGGGCAAAGATAGCAGGAAACCAAAAGAGTAGCTGTTTGTTACAGGGACAGGAGCCAAAAAGACAATGAAGAGTTGCCATGATGTATATATAAGGACAGAGAAAAGCCACCCCATAACAGAGATGAGAATCACCAGGAAATAGAGAAAGGTGCTCATAAAAGAGAGTGAGAGAAAAAGAAAAAATAGATGTACAGAGAGAAGCAGCCATTCTAGGGCTGCCTTGCACAACAGTGGCTTTCTAGGTGTAGCTCCAGACCACTTATATATCATGACAATAAAACACCTTTTCATGGAGGACCCTCAAGCAAGATTGTTTCTTGAACTCAAAAAAGATTCTCACTAAAATAGCCCTAAAATAATGTGTAAGGACGTAAAATTGTAATGCTGAGGCATATTAATTAAACTGTGGTTTGTGATGATGACATCATCTGTCTCCTCTCTGTGATATGTGGTCTGTACCCTTGGGACAATTTAATTCTAGAGAGGCAGATGAGTAGAAAGCTTTTTTGCCTACAGGATCAAGCTTTGTTTTCCAATCTAATCCCATTAGCAATACATAGCATTTTGAGCCCACCAAAAATAAGTTTATAAAATTAAAAGAAGCACATTATAGAACAGTATATCTAAATATTTCCATCCCTTCCTTGATATTTACATATACATATATACAAATACATTTACGTAGTATGTGATAAGAACAGACATAGATCAGAAAAGATGTACACCAAAGTATTGACTGTAACCATCTTATTCATGTCCTTCCTTCTTTCCTTCCTTCCTTCCTTCCCTTTTCTTCCTTCCTTCCTTCCTTCCTTCCTTCCTCCCTCCCTTCCTTCCTTCTTCTCTGATTTCCTTCCTCTCTGCCTTCATAATCTTTCCACAGTGAAATGGATAATTTTAGAAACAAAGACAAACTGTAATGTGAGATAGTGACTGTTGACACCACTGGATATCATCATCCCCTTATGTCTCTTCCATGAAGGGGCCAATTCCATGGGAACAGTTTGAAGATGCTGATTCACAGTTAAATATTTAGCATTTACTCTCATAAATGATTGCTACTGACCAGAAACATGAGGTAAGGGTCAGCCTTGCAGTTGGACATTGGGACGATGTTGATAGTTTTAACTGAGCAGTCTAAGCCATTTCAGGACCACCATGGTTGGATCTCCTGACTGTTCTAGTCACAAGTGCCCTGCTTTGCTCATGGGATTTAGAAAGAAATGCCACAGACTATTATGAGCAAAGTGAGTTATTTGATTTATTATTCAACATCAAAAAATTGTTTAATGAGAAAAACATTAGTGGTTGCATTTGCTTATTTCTGTAATAGTGTTTTGAATTAAAGTTCTCTAATAAACTTATCATTACAGTTTTTGATTGCTTGATGTAACTTTATTATTACAGACTATTTATTTAGTAATGGATTCAGAATAGATTCTATTTGTAATCTGCAGCAAATAGGATTTTAATAATCAAGAAATTGTTACTTTTATGCCATGTTAATCATTAAATTGAGCCAGGAAATAGCAGAGTTGAATCAGATGAAAATATTAAAATATTAAATCTTTACCAGGAGGCTGGATAAAACCATTTGATCATTTGAGGTTTACCTATGAGTTAACTCATTGTGCAAAGATAACAAATGACTTAATTATTCTCCATCTGTTAGAGATTCAATTAAGTGCTCTTTAGTTTCCATAACCACAGACGTCCTGCCATCACTCCATTCTCAATACTATCTCTATTGCATATTGATACTACTGGAGGGTAAACTGTGATTATCTGAAAAAGGGAAATAGTGTGAATCCAACCATAGATTCATGACATATCTGCACTATAACTTTCTTTTTTATTATTATTTGCCCCAGGGGTACAGGTCTGTGAATCATCAGGCTTACACCTTTCACAGCGCTCACCAAAGCACAAACCCTCCACAATGTCCATAACCCATCCACCCTATCCCTACCCTCCCACCCCCCAGTAACCCTCAGTTTGTTTTGTGAGATTAAGAGTCTCTTATGGTTTGTCTCCTTTCCAATTCCATCTTGTTTCATTTCCCCTCCCTACCCTCCATGACCCCCCACCCTGCCCCTCAAATTCCTCATATCAGAGAGATCATATGATAATTGTCTTTCTCTGATTGACTTATTTTGCTTAACGTAATACCCTCTAGTTCCATCCACGTCATTGCAAATGGTAAGATTTTGTTTCTTTTGATGGCTGCATAGTATTCCAGTGTGTGTGTGTGTGTGTGTGTGTGTGTGTGTGTGTGTGTGTATCCAACTTCTTTATCCATTCATCTGTTGATGGACATCTAGGTTCTTTCCATATAGTTCCAATAGTTTGGCTATCGTGGACATTGCTGCTATAAACATTCGGGTGCATGTGCCCCTGAGGATCACTACCTTTGTATCTTTAGGGTAAATACCCAGTAGTGCAATTGCTGGGTTGTAGGGTAGCTCTATTTTCAACTTTTTGAGGAACCTCCACACTGTTTTCCAGAGTGGCTGTACCAGTACACTATAACTTTCATCCTCTCTATATCATTTACTCAACATTTATTCAGTAATATAAAACAGTGGATTCCCTGAATCCCCAGGCACACTTAGTCCTCCACCCTGGGCACCCTTCAGACACTCAGGAGCACTCTCTGCACTTATCCTGCAGTGTTGCAATGATACCTTTACATGGATACTTCACAAAATAATGGATTTCTTATGGTTCAGGACAATGTTGAATTCATTATGAAGGAATGGGACAAAAGATATTATTTAAAGACGAAGCTGCCAGTACCAACTTCTACCCATTAAGAAAAATGTCATAGTTCTATTAGACAAAAAAGACTTTTGATTTTTGTAGGAGAGAGAAAAGACAAGACTGAAATTGCAACACTTTAATGTTGCTACACTGTAGGAACTAGAGTACACATCTCATTGTTTAGCAGAATGCCTTAAGTATTATCTCCACATATTCAAATGTGTACTCAAAGCAGAGCAATGGAAAGTAGGTGCTCAACATAATGCAGTGAGAATAATTAAGTTTTGGAGTGGAGCTTAAGTATAGGGATACTTCCTACTAAACTGAAAACCTCAGAGTGTAGAGAATGGCCCTCAACATATCCATGGTGAAAGAGCAGTTTTTTATTGTTTGCTTGTTTTAAGGGGGCTTATAATGTTTGATCATCACTGATCAATTGTTTGTAAATGATTACTCTCACTTTCTCTACTTCCTTCATGGGGAACTGATAACAGACCACGCTTTGAGTAGTATTGTCTAGAGGGTGGGATGATAAAGAATAAGAATGTCTAATATTCAATTTTAAGTTGTCATTGCTAATCAATATGCTCCCTTTATGTCACCAACTTTTTAAAGTTATGGTTGACATGCTTTGTAAGAATGGATTTTGCTTTGGTTGTAGTTGTGGTTTGGGGATTTTGGAAAACAAGGAAGGGACACAGTTTTGTGTCTTGATCAGCAAAGAGCAGACAAGAAAAGAAAATAGATTGTGATACAAGTTCAATGAGACCAAGAAACTGAAGCCACAGTGACCTTGAGAATGTAAGCTCTGTAGATTGCTGACTCCCTGAAAAGAGCACCAGAAAATTTGTAGATCAAGCAAAGTTTATTGCTCATTGTAATAAAGGAGGTAACTACCTTGACCGAGTGTTAGCAGCATCTTGAAAGAAAGAGTACAAAAGGAAGATATTTATAAGGGTCTGGTTTAAGGTGGATCCTTCAATGTGAGAGCAAAATTGGGTAGAGTTCATGATATACTATTTTAGGATTGGCAGACACAGTGAAGAGAGGGTCTCAAAGGGAGCCATAGGAGTGAACGGCCTTTTGATAAACCCAGGTGAATGATCCTTTGTTCTCAGAAGGAGGCTATTTATCCTGATGAGGTCTACTTTGGTAGTCTACTATTAGAATAAAGGTTTCAGAAAGTTCATGAAGCAGACATCCTCCTGGGTAAGAATTTCCTTGAAAAATGAAATCAGGTTAATGCAGAGAGTTGAATAGTAAGGTTATATTGATGTAGACATTAAGCTACAAGTTTCAGTTCTGAGTTATCAGCAAATGCAAACCCTGTAGAAGACAATAGATTTTCAGTGGTTTTAGAATGGAAAATTTTATCTCATGTGACAGTTAGTTTGTATTTCATTGTACATATCGCCCCTGGCATCCAGCAATGAAAAGCACAAAGTACAGACTCTACAAATATTTATATAAAAAAGAATGAATAAGAGAATAAATGAGTATACCACTCTAATACTGTTTAATTCAAAGCCTGAAGGCTCTAGTTTTCCTAATGTTCTCTATCATAATGACTTCTTATTTCAACATAATCTTTATTTTTTAAGATTTTATTTATTTATTAATTTGAGAGAGAGAGAGCAAGAGAGCAGGAGCAAGGGGAGGAGCAGAGGGAGGAGGAGAACCAGACTCCTCCCTGAGTAGGGAGCCCAAAGAAGAAGTGGGGCTCACTTCCAGAATCCTGAGGTCATGACCTGAGCTGAAGGCAGAAGCTCAACCGACTGAGCCACCTAGATACCCCATTTCAGCATAAACTTATGCTAAGCTTCAAACATGTCAGACAAGTGACGCTAAACCCACTAGAACCTTACACAACTCCTCCTCAACTGGTTGGAAATCTCATCTCCAGCAGCCATGTGAAACCTGAAAGTGACTTAGAAAGGAGTGCTGTTGGGCGCCTGGGTGGCTCAGCGGGTTAAAGCCTCTGCCTTCGGCTCAGGTCATGATCTCAGGGTCCTGGGATCGAGGCCCACATCGGGCTCTCTGCTCAGCGGGGAGCCTGCTTCCCCCTCTCTCTCTCTGCTTGCCTCTCTGCCTCCTTGTGATCTCTCTCCCTCTGTGAAATAAATAAATAAAATCTTTAAAAAAAAAAAAAAAAGAAAGGAGTGCTGTCTCTGCCATGGGAGTCAATCAGAGCTCTGAACTCAGACTCTTGCCCAATGTAGTTGGTGTGATTCCTCCTTTTGAGCCCGTTTAATTTCTGCTTGGAGACACTCATTAACCTTGTAGCTGACAAGTGGAGGGATTCCTAATAAGGCAAGCAAGAAATTTAGCTTTGTTTCAAATCTTAAGTGGATGGTCATTTTTTCCTCGGTGCTTAGCAATTTTAGTAGAACCAGAATACAGAGATATAATGGAAAGTATACTGTTAATAAAATCCAAACCCCATTGTCAATGAGTTTCCAAAATTATTTGTTTTCTCCAAAACCGTGGTCCCAAACTACATACAATTAAAACTCATAATAGTGTAATTTTAAAATGCAGTCATTAAAGACTATGGCATATATATTGCAGCTAAACAGTCCTGTATTTCAAACAAATTAAAACATTATTAAAACATTTTATGAGCAATAATATGACTTATTTGAAACCAGAACTGCTCCCAGAAAATCTAGAACATTTGGTTATGAATGCAAAAGTCTGTCTACACACACTGTTTCTATTGTATACTTGCTCTCTAATTCTGTTTGAAATTCCATTAGGCATGTATTTGAAACTGACAGCATTTTAAAAATGTAAATTTCTCTAGGAGGTTCAGGGCACTGCTCATTTATATACTATGAATTTGGTCAAATAAGGGCATGGGATTTGGGCACTTGCTGGATCTCAAGGGAACGTATGCATCTGAGTCACTCCCTCAAAGTGTTGTTAGGACAGAAAGAGAGGGCTGCAAGCCAATAAGTCCTGTGAGAGTAATAGCTGAAGAGAGATGGGAGTAACATTAAAGGAACATTCCCTAAAATCAAATTACAGAGGTAGGTCTGGATATCACACTGTTTGTGAGTTGGAACCTCCTTATAGTATTTTTATGAGTTCTTAGTCACTGAGATGTTACAATCTCTGAGCAGGAGGGGACAGATGTCTCAGCCATATATTTTTAGAATATTTTAGTTTTGTTTGTCTCTCCAGCTGAGCTTGGGCTTCCAGCCTGATAGTCTGCATATAAAATGTTCTGTTGAAGTATTCAGTTCATTTATTTTTAATTAAAATGTTATTAAGATTATAAAACTGTATAAAGATTAAAAGCAGAGAGTACAAATTACATATATGATGTGGTGACATTAAATATTCACCCACCCAGCTAATCTGGGTAACTTCAGAGCAAACAGCAAAAAATAACTATGGCTTCTAACTTTGTTCTTTCCAGGTTCTCAGAAGCTGTCCCTGAGTACCCGTTTCCCTCTGTTGTAATTCAAAAGTAAAGGCTTCTTCCTGGCCTGATAGACTGCTTAATAATTGAACCTTGCAAATGAATCCTATCTCATCAGTCCATCAGTGTGGAAAATGGGGGGAAAGGGGAGTGTAGAGGCAGCTACTTCTTGTAATCCCAGACAAGAAAAACCGTTTCACGAAACACAGAGTCCATGGAACACATGTCACAAGGGCGCCTTGAAATGATGGAAGAACACAGTGCATAATAAGACGTCTCCAACACTAAGTTCTAGGGCCCACAGGAAAGGCGATTATATGCAGAAGGGCAATAGCTCTACAGTTATCTGGTTCTGGTAGGACTTCTTCCCTTGTGGGTAGAAAAAGAGAATAGGACTACCAAGCACCCAGAGTATGCTAGAGAAAGAAATTACAGCTAAGAATCACTTTTAAGTTCATGATCTATTTCACCTTTCAACGATCTATTGAAGTGAAGAGCAGCAGTTAACCAAGCAGAGGTTTAGGAGGTGAAATGACTTATTCGAGGCCATTGTAGAGCTGTAGCTGGTGGAGGGAGCATTGGAACCAGCCTCCAAGTGTTACAGTCTTTCCACCACACCAAGCAGGAAATTCTAGGTGACATTTACATACATGTTTATCCGTGTATATATCCGTGTGTATGTCCGTGTGTGCACACGTGTGTGTGTGTGTGTGTGTGAGAGAGAGAGAGAGAGAGAGAAACTGGACAGGACACTTCTGTGCAGGATATACAAATGCTATACCTTCCTATGTACAGTTGTATTAGTTAATGTCTCAGGTATGCATTTTTATAAATATAGAACTTTATCCATCTTGAAATGCTGGACTGGCAAATCTGACCATTAATAGATTACTTTTAGATTACTTTTAGAGGTTTCTTAAAATCATAGTTTATGTTTTTTTTAATAAATATTTCTGTTGAAGAGAATAAATCCAGAAGAAAAAATATATCCCTTTTCCCACCCCTAAATGTCACTCAGGTAAAAAGGGGGTAGTCTGAAAAATAACATATATTTCAAAAATAAAGTTAATGGTAAATGCAGATATCTACAAGGGTTTAGGAGAACGGAAGCAGTCCTTTTCGGAGAAGAAGAAGAAGTAATAGTGAACCACCTCTAGGTTTCTTAACTAGCAGAAGAAATCTCAAACTATATCAGTTTTTTGTCTCAGATCTGAATCTACATTTTTTATTAATTTAAAACACAGTGTTAGATGTGTATAAGTCCCAGGGTCAGCATCCAGGTACAGGCTATGGGATGTGTGTCCTCTGAGGCTCAGGAGGGTCCCTACTGGGATGGCCGGCTCTGCAGCCTCCGAGTCTAATTCTCTGACCCTCCCAGAGCATCTGTGAGCTCCCTGGGGCCCTTTAGCATATCTCTTTTCTGTTTAAACTGTGGAGGCTGATCTTCTTTTTGAACGCCCTTACACAAAGAGACATATGCAAAGCGCATCCTCCATGCAATGGCAAGACTGAGATTTCAATGTTAATAGCAATATATGACAATCCCTTGATGAAACCCTCTAATGGACTTCCCATTGCTGCTATGCTATACCCAGACTCTTCCCCAGGACTCTGGGCTCTGACCTTGACTCCAGAGATCTCTGCCACAGCCTATATCCCCACACCTGCCCTAACTCATCTCCTTCTCCTCTCCCTGTTATCCTCTCCACTCCAGCTACACTGGCCTCTTTCTGTCCCTCAAACATACCAGCTTCTGCCCATCTCAGGGCCTTTCCACTTGCTGCTCCTTCTGCTTCAAACACTCCCCCAGAACTTCACGTTGCTGGCTTCCTCTCACCACTGAGATCTCAATAAAATACTGACTCAGAGGAATTCTTTGACCATCCCAGACCCTTTCTATTCCCCCATTTTATCTTCTACTTCTACTTCATGTCCAGGAAGTTATTTTATTGATTCATTCCCTTAACTGTGTTTTGTCTATTTCCTTGTATATGAATGTAAATAAGTTGAGGGTAAAGGAACCCTGTCTTATCTCCAGCGTTTACAACTGTACCAGGAACATAATGGATATTTAATAATTATTCACTAAATGACAGACCTACAAAATACCTTTGAATACTATTATGAGGTTTTAATTTTAAAACAGATTATTATTTTCTCAAAGAAAGTAATGAATTCTCATGTGGGATAACCTGGAAGATACAAAAGATTACAAAGGAGACACCACAAATCACCTTTATTTCCACACCCAAGGATAAATCCTATTAACAATTTGATCTGTTTTCTTCATGAATTTTTTTCTACAGAGAGCCATTTTTCATAATTGAGATTGTATTCCATATTGATTATATTCCATATTGATTAGTGTCCTAGGGCTGCTATTACAAATTACCACAAACTGCAGGGCTTAAAATAACAAAGACAGGCAACTTACAGAATGGGAGAAAATATTTGCAAACCATACACCTGATAAGGGATTAATATCCAAAATGTGTAAGGAATTCCTACAACTCAGTAGAAAAAATGGGCAAAAAACTTGAATATGCATTTCTTCAAAGAAGATATATAACTGGCTAATGAAAAAATGCTCTCCATCACTAGTCATTAAGAAAATGCAAATTAAAACCACAGTGAGGTATATTCTCATACCTGTTCAAACAACTATTATAAAAAAGACAAGTGGGTCACCTGGGTGGTCCGGTCAGTTAAGTGTCCAACTCTTGATATCAGCTCAGGTCTTGACCTCAAGCCTACTTAAAAAAAAAAAAAAAAAAAAAAGACAAGAGATAAGTATTGGGGAGGATGTGGAAAAATTGGAACCCTTATACACTGTTGCTGGGAATGTGAAATGGTAGAGTCACTAGAGAAAACAGTTTCTCAAAAAAATTAAAAGTAAAACTAACATATGATCTAGCAATCCCACTCATGGGCATATATCCAAAAGAACTGAAATCTGGATCTTGAAAAGATATTTGCACTTCTATGTTCATTGCATCATTATTCACAAGAGCCAAGAGATGGGAATAACCTAAATGTCTATTGATGAATGAATGAATGAATGAATGAATGAATGAATGAATGAATGAATGAATGAATAAAGAAAATGTAGTATATACATTCAGCGGACTATTATCCAGCTATTAAAAAAAAAAAAAGGAAATCCTGTCCTATATTACAACATGGATAAACCTTGAGGACATCATGTTAAGTAAAAGAAGCCAGTCACAGAAAGACAAATACTTCATGATTCCACGAATATAAGATATCTGAAGCATTCAAACTCCTACAAAAAGAAAGTAGAAAGGTAGTTGCCAAGAGCTGGAAGGAGGGGAAAGTGGGATGTTGCTATTCAGTGGGGACAGCATTTCAGTTGTGCAAGATGAAGAAGTTCTAGAAATCGGCTGCACAACATTGTGCTTACAGTTCATAATGTTGTACTACTATACATTTAAAAATGTGTTAAGAGGATAAATCTATGTTATGTGTGGGTTTTTACCACAGTTAAAAAAAAACGGAGACTTATTCTTTCACAATTTAAAAGGCCATAAGTATGAAATCAAGGTGTCAGCAAGTCCATGCACTCTTGAAAGCTCTAGGGCAAAGTCCTTCCTTGCCTCCTCCTAGCTTCTGGTGACTTCTGGCAATCATGAGATTGTTTGGCTTGTTGATGCATCACTCCAGCCTCTGTCCCTGTTGTTATGTGACCTTCTTCCCTGTGTGTCTATTATATCTCTGTGTGTTCTGATGGCCTTCTACATAGACACCTGTCATTGGGTTTACTCTGATCTAACATGATCTCATCTTAATTTAATTAATTAAATAAATAGAACAAAGACTCTACTTCCAAATATAGTCACATTTGTGGAGATATGTCTCTGGTAGAAGTCAATTCAACTTCCTTCAGCCTTTACCCTAAGACCCTATATCAAACTATGTACTTTGAAATGATCTTGGCCCACTCAGTTCTTCTTGTCCCTGGTCCTCTGGATGAGGCACTTCAGCTCTGGCTCCAAGGACAAGCAGGTTCTTTGTCATCAGATTACCCTACACTAAATTTACAAATTTCTCCTTCATCACTACTAGAGATTTCTTTGATCTTAGCCCAGGGAAGTTGACCTTTGGCCCTTAAATCCTTTCTTTTTATTAACTTTATTTACTTATTTGAGGCATATTCACCACAGAGATTCTAAAACTGGCTCTATTCTTCAAAAAATTTCCACTTCCTTACATGTTGCTCTGCTCTAAGACAGCAGTTGGATCTAGTTTCTCATGGGGGTCTCCTATTGTGGATTTTTCCTCACCACTTTATCAAAGATTGGCATAAATTCCCTTTGGAAAGCTTAAAAACTGTGGAACATGCCCTTGAATATCTGGGGTTCTACCTCATTAGAAGAACAGAAAAAACTAGAATATGCTGACTAAGAAATGCTCAGGCAACATCCTCTGCTTATTTCTGGTGTCCCAATTAGCCTCTTACCAGGATGTATCAAGCAAACAATACCAAAATATATTTAAAAATACAACAGTATTAAAATATTTTTCTCAGCAGCTTAAAGATTTCTGGTCAGAACTGTGCGGGGGAAAGCTCGCTCTCATAGCAGCAAGTACATGAACTCAAGGATGGGAGAGGAGACTGGTCAGTCGGTCATGGCAAGATTTGAAGAAACTCTGTGAACTACAAGAGGAACAGAGGGGAGAGGAGTCAATGAGAATTCTATTCAATTTAACTGATGCACCGTTACGACTTCCCTCAAATTTCCCAATGTCAAAGAAATGTGTCATTGAGCTGGTTTCGACATGTATAGACTATTAGAAGAACATCTGTCTGAAAGGGACCAAGTAGAGTGCCCGTGAGGGGGCAGAGGGTGATAACACAGAGTTTTGATAGTGAGGCTTAAGATACGCAACATGCAAAATATGAAATATCTGGGTGGCTTGTGACAGTATAATACCATTAGATTCAACAAACTTTTAAAGTCCTACATGAAATTAAATCCTCCCATAAAATGAAGACAGACTTGAGAAAACAGGTTATTTTGCTTAATAAATACCACATATTTGAGAAAATAGAATACTATTCATGTTCTAAATAAACTCTTAAGAGACACAGTGTGGTTGTTATAAAAGTATTTAAAATATCTTCAAGCCATAAAAGTAGTCAAGAATTAATTTAATGACTAGAGTGTTAAAAAGAGTTGCATTTGGAACTTGCCATTTCCAGTATTGAAAATTGTACATTTAAGTGTAGGGTTTTGGTTTTTTTTTAATGTTTTTGGTCATTTCACTTTAAAATTCTAAAGAGAAGGAAGTGTGAAACAAATATCTTTGTACTTCCTCAGGCACAACAAATACGACATGATCCTTTTTATCATTCTTGTATGCCTGTGGAAAAATTCAAAACCAAAAATATGATTCAATTTAAGAACCTTTAACCTTATTTCATGTGATGCTGTGCTGTTTGTTATTAAGACAGTTCTGATTAAAGGTTTATTGACTCAATAGATACTCTATATTATATATTACTGTTTTAAAAAGAGCAAAACCAACTCATTAGTTAGAAACCAGCAAACCATGCAAGTGCTTTGTTCAACTGACAATAAGCAAGAGAAGCATTGGAAATTTACTGCTGGAAAGCATTATCACCAAAAGATATTCACTGAGCTGACAATTTTTGACATTTCCCATGTTCCTTCTGAAAATATTTGTGTTAGAATCAGACCTTTCAACATCATCAAATACCAACTGATTGATTTCTGTGAGATTTTTCAAACTCTGGAAACTCAAGTACAGGTAAAATGGTTAAAACCACACCAAGGATCCTGCTCTCTCATTACCCTACCCCCATCACCAGCACCATGAAGGCTGTACTTGAAAGACTCTGTGACCTTGTGTAATCTACGCCATACAAAAAAGAAGGGGAAAGCAGAAAAGAACAATCAACAAAAGAGAGGAAGGATGCCTGCCCCTTCTTTCCCTGATGGAAACTCAAATGACTTCCCCAAATTCCAGGTTCTCTGTGGAGCCCTTCGCTTTCACTTGCTGCAACAGTCTTGCTTTCTGACAGCTAGTGGCCCAAGTGAGACAGTTCATGGGCTGCCTCTATTTCTGCTACTTTTACCTCAGATTTCCCCTCAGAGCTAACTGTTGATGCCAGAATTCAGCTTTGTCATCACCCCCATTACCTTTCCTCTTATCACGACTTCTACTACCCTCACTGTCTATGCTCCCAGGCAGAATGTCCTATTTCAGAGTCTGGGTTTGTCTTTTCTGCCCACAGGACTTTGCCTGTGGCTTATACAATATTTCTTCTGCTGACATAGGATGCTACATAACATCACTTCAGAAGAGAAATCTCACTTTACTGCAGCTGCAGGCCTGACAGAGCAAAGGAAAAGCCTTTGGAAAAGGCTGCTCAGACATCACCTAGGAGATAATGCTCTGTAAAATGGTGAGCATCTTCTAGGATGCAGTATATACTCTAAAACATAGGTCCAAGAAGCAGGGGATGGGAGTGATAGAGGACTCTCTTGTCATCATTTCCAGTGACCTACTTGGGAATGTGTGCTTCCTAACCCTTCATTATTAGGCTCTGGGTATTTAGAAGTTCCGGGTCCCCAAAGCAGAATGCCTCTAACCAAAGGACATGGTTAGAGTCTCATTTAACTTTAAGCTATGGCTGTCATCCAGTTTCATTGACTCTTTGGGGCCAGGAGACCAGGAGGCATGGAAAAATGTCACTAAATTGGCAAGATTAATAACATTGATCATAATAAGAGGCAGGATTTCTTTTATACAGTGGGGCAGGGAAGGATGTGGTTAGCAGGATGTGGGGTTACACAGTGTAGTTTTCTTTTTTTAGGGGTTGGACTCCTCTAGTTCTTGCCCACTTTGAGAAATTATCTATCTATCTATCTATCTACCTACCTATCTTTCAATCATCTATCAGGTATCTATCAGAATATATTACATAGTCTCTATATAGAGAGAGTCTATAACAGTTGTCAACAAGAGAGTTAGTTTAATGCAAGCTATTTGGCCATTACTGGGAGAACTAACCTTGCCACTGGTTTTCAACACTGAACATCAGGTCTCTGCTAATAGCCCCCATCAGCCCTACCAGGGAATTCCTAGCAGACGGGTGAGCTAGGAACCACGCTTTTTGTTCTGGCAGCTTTTCATTTTCACCATGTCTCTGACCAGGTCTCCCCAGCTGCACCCCAAAGCACCCATCACACCATGGAACTGTTGTGCACCTTTGGCCATCTAGTTCCTGTCTATGAAGCCTCATTCAGGACAAATGGGGACAGAAGCAGAATCAGGGAAGCACCCATAAACATCCTGAGGAAAGATGGAAAGAAGAGCAGAAAACGGGCGCCTGGGTGGCTCAGTGGGTTAAGCCTCTGCTTTCAGCTCAGGTCATGATCTCAGGGTCCTGGGATCAGTCCACATCGGGCTTCCTGCTCAGTGGGGAGCCTGCATCCCCCTCTCCCTCTGCCTGCCTCTCTACCTACTTGTGATCTCTCTCTCTGTCAAATAAATAAATAAAATCTTTAAAAAAAAGAAGAAGAAGAAGAGCAGAAAACCTAGCCATATCTGAAGGTGAAAGGGCGGGTGGAGAGGAGGTCCTAGGGCCAAAGGTGCTAGGATTTAGGTCAAAATCTTGTCTTTTGGGGGAGTCATTTATCAAAATCAGTTGGTACTGAAGAGTTTTATTACTCTATTGACAGTGCCTCTTTGCCCTCCCCAGGACGGCTAATCCCTTAATTGTTCCCAGGGGAACCAAAACTATAATTACACTTCCAGCTACCCTTGACTCCCTGGGCAGCCTGGACATCACAGTCATGTCAAACCTCCCTTTCCTACCATGAATTCTTTTGTCATTTTCCCCTTCAAAGGCAATCATTATTTCTGAACTACCTCTATTACTAATCTTTTTCAATTTCTGTAAAAAGAAAAACTACTTATTTTCAAATGAGAAGGAAACTCATTCTCCTTTGGAAATGGTGCTTGTCTTTGAAAACTATGTAGTCCTATCAGTGGAAAGGGTATGAAGAAAAAAAATCATTATAATCATCTTCAACTCTATGTAGCTTAGTAAGACGTGAAGATCCTCAGGTTATGCGACTTAGGACAACAGTTTCATTTATCAAAAAAAAAAAAAAAAAAAAAAAGATAAAGTAAGCCCTAAACAAACAGTAAGCTGGCTTCATGCTTGTTTTCTGACCTTTCACTGAACAGTTATCAGTTGTCACTTTGGCTTGCAGACAGACATTAAAAAGGATAAAAATATTGCTTTCTTAGTGTACAGATTCTTATTGACACAGCTTTTCTTCAGACTGTGGTGCCCGACAAATCAGACCAGAAAAATGGAGCAGGAAAAAAAAAAAAAGCTTCTGCTTGTTACCATTTTTAATATTAGCAGAACAGTTATTGATCCACATGTTCCTATCTCTTCACTTCTCACTAAGGGATAGGATCTGCATGGACTATTACATCCAACTAGATTGTAAACCCTGTGAGTGGGGAACTTGTTTTAATCCCCCACAGCACTGAGCATACTCCTAGGTACATGGAAAGTACTCAGAAATTCTTTTTTCTTTTTCATCGAAGTGTGATTAACATACAGTACAATATTAGCTTCAAGTGTATAATATAATGATTCAAAAATTCTATACATTACTTGGGGCTTATCATGATAAGTATACTCTTAATCCCCTTTATCTATTTCACCCCTCTCCCCACCTACCTCCCTTCTGGTAACCATCAATTTGTTCTCTATATTTAAGAGTCTAGTTTTTTGTTTGCTTGTTTGTCTCTTTTTTTCTTTGTTCATCAGCCATAAAAAAAAATGAGATCTTGACATTTGCAACAACATGGATGGACATAGACCTAGGTATAATTCTAAGTGAAATAAGTCAGCCAGAAAAAAACAAATACCATATGATTTTACTCATATGTGAAATTTAAGAAAAAATACTCAGTGATTTTGATTTGATTGTATACCACAAATGCTGTTCAATATTAATATTCTATATTCAACCTCTGTTTCCCTGAGTATCAAGAATCTACACTAATTTTGCTCTGGTTCGATGTCAATGGCCTAACAACAAACAAAAATAAAATAAAATAAGCAAAACAAAACAAAAAAAATGGCAATGCCTTTTCTCCACGGGTTTTGTAAATACAGTGGGAAAAGCTTAATAACTCCAACTAATGGGCTTTATCTTAAGCTTTTCTTATACTTCGTAATCAAGTTGGAGGAGATAAACCCCTTTAGCACACTCAAATGTATGTAATACTTCACATTATAATAGCAGGTTCTATTTCAGCACATTTCATACTAAAAAACTGTTGATAAGTATGATGTTGCTTGTTGCAGTGATTAATACCTTAAATATGTCTAACAAGCCAGAATTCACTAAATAATTTCAGACTCTCTTTTGCTCTCCATACTCTACAGACTAACTTAGGGCAAAAGATTTGGGGTGTAGGGGGTATGGAATATCTTCTAGCCTAGTTTCTTTGGGAATAATAACACCTGTCTGGCCTGCCTCTCAGATTTTTTGTGAGGGTCAAAGAGGATAATGCATGAGAAAATGATTTGTAAACTGCAAAGCTTTGCACAAATGCAAGTTGTTATTATAATTTGCATTTTACACAGGTCAAAGCCTTACTGGGCAAAGATCCATTCTAAACACTTAGAATAAACATTTTAAACCATTTCTAAATCTGCAGCATGTAATGTGAACATTTCTTTCTGTGCCACAGATCAATGATGATCCTGCCTAGTCACTTATTTCATTGGAACAACCCCCAAATAAAAATAATTAAAAGCTGATCTGCATACCACACATTCTTCATTGCCATATAGAGCCTCACGAGCTAGTAACAGATCAATTAATCAATGTTTTCCTCAATTATGGTCTGTCAGCAGATAAACCTACCAAACCAATCAAGAGTATCACGGGCAGATAGTTGCACAGGAATGAATTTTGCAGCTGTTGAGCCATTTCTCTTGAAAAGAAAGGCTGAAAAATCATTGTTTTACCTCTTCTTCTCTGCGAGCATCAGAAATTTCCAACTGACGGAAGGATCATGTTGACAAAGTCACAGTAAGACCCTTGGAATTATGCATAAACTGATGGACAGGGCTCTGGCATGGAGGACGGGAAACATTCTGAGGGAGGCCTCACATTTGCCTTTTCACAGCACATCAGGGAAATGAACCCCACCAGTGTTCTCTACAAGGTCCTGTTTCTGAACTCACATAAAGGGTTGATAATAATGTCACTACTTTTGAGGAAGGCATGATGTCCCAAGGTGAATATCTTTGTCTGCTTGTGTTTATTTCATTTTGATGTGTAGGACAGTAAGAGAGTTTTCATTATTAAGCATGGAAACCATTGTTTTAAGTAAGGAAGAATTTTAATATTTTTCCCCTAACAAATATCCCTTATTAACATGTTTCATTTATTACTGAATCCCACCTCATTTGGCTTTACTCCTCATTTTCTCTTTCTCTGAAAGAGAATTTGGTAAGGGAACAAATGCAGGGATCTGACTGCATAGACAGACCTGGACTTCACTGTACCTAATACCCTGGAATCTGAAAAGCTTAATGCACAATGAACTTCTTCTTAGGAAGGTTATCCAAGTAAGTTCTAATTTCTAAGGTAGTAGGCGACAGATTGTGGGTAACTAGCATGGATTTATGAGACCCTAAGAAAGGTGAAATCATGAGTCTTCCATCTGCTTCTCCCTTTCCTCAATTATTCTATCCTATTTCTCTAGATAATTTAAACTGTATCATAATACACAGCTAGAAGCAGATTTAGATTGTGTTTCCACCAGTGATTTTTCAGTCCTTTCAAAAACTATCAATACCTGGGTCCCCCTCTCAGATATTTATTTGGTCTGGGATGAGGCCTGGGTAGCAAAACTTTAAGAAATATCCCTGGATAATTTTAATGTGTGCCTAACAGGGTTGAAAACCATAGTTTAGAATGCAACATGTAATGAATTTTGGAAAGACAGACTTCCCTTGGGAAATGCTATGGTATATAGGAATTAATGTTTATATTATAAACTTTTGCATTGTCCCGTGTTTTAAGAAAAGGTACTTGAGTTTCCCAAATGTTGCAAGTATGGACCTTGCATTGATGCATTCCTGTGTATCCTGTTGCCCTTGTGGAACTTCAGGAAAGTTAAGCATAGGAAAGAATGAGGGTAAAATTAATCCACTTTTGGAAATTCAGAAGGAATTACAGAAACTCCCAGGGAAACCTAGGCAGAAGCTGACAAAAGTGAGTTAGATTCTAACCAGGCTTCTGAAAGAAGTCCCATTGACTGATATTGAAAAGAATGGGAAAAAGGGAAACTAAGGCAAAAAAGAGCTATTGGGACTTCATTAAGATAAAAAGCTTTTGCACAGCAAAGGAAACAATCAAAAACCAAAAGACAACCTACAGAATAGGAGACGGTATTTGCAAATGTTTTATAAGATAAAGGGCTAGTATCCAAGATCTATAAAGAACTTATCAAACTCAACACCCAAAAAACCAATAATCCAGTCAGGAAATGGGCAGAAAACATGAGCAGACGCTTTTCCAAAGAAGACATACAAACGGCCAACAGACACATGAAAAAATGCTCCATATCATTTGGCATCAGGAAAACACAAATCAAAACCACGAGATACCACTTCACACCAGTCAGAATGACTAAAATGCACAGGTCAGGAAATGACAGATGTTGGTGAGGATACAGAGAAAGGGGAACCCTCCTATCCTGCTGGTGGGAGTGCAAGGTGGTACAGCCACTCTTGAAAACAGTATGGAGTACTATCCGACGATACAATTGTCCTGCTAGGTATATACCCCAAAGATACAAATGTAGTGATCTAAAGGGGCACCTGCAACCCAGTGTTTATAGCAGCAATGTCCACAATAACCAAACTATGGAAAGAGCCCAGATGTAATGTATGCATAAAGAAGATGTGGTATATATGTACAATAGACTATTACTCAGCCATCAGAAAATGAAACCTTGCCATTTGCAATGACATGGATGGAAGTGGAGGGTATTATGCTAAGCGAAATAAGCTAATCAGGGAAAGACAATTATCCTATGATTTCATTCATATGTGGAATTTAAGAAACAATACAGAGGAGCATAGGGGAAGGGAGAGAAAAATAAAACAAGATGTAATCAGAGAAGGAGACAAACAGTAAGAGATTCTTAACCGTAGGAAACAAATTGAGGGTTGCTGGAGGGATGGAGGGTGGGAGATGGAATAACAGGGAGATGGGCATGTGATGTAATGAGCACTGGGTGTTATATACAACTGATGAATCACTGACCTCTACCTCTGAAACTAATAATATGCTATATGTTAATAAATTGAATTTAAGTAAAAATTTTTTAATTATCACACAAAAAGAATAAGAAAAAGAAAATGGAAGAGAAAATCTTTCTGTATATACCTTGAGTGACCAATTTCTTTAGGGTAACAGAAAGAAGAGATTCATTTGGTGAGGTGTGGGGCTTTAATTTTTTTATGAGAACAAAGGATTAACTTAATAGTCAAATATGGGAAGCTGGGGGCATTGACTATTTGTATAATAAAGGTGACATTTTGTCCCAGGGTAATTTAATTAAAATAATATATTGAGAACTTTCGGAGACTTCTGGAGAAAATAATCAAAAGATATTTGTGAAGTTCTTTGAGAATATGAACTGCTCGTATCCTTGACCTAAATGAATAAACAAAAACAATGTTGGGTTGGAGCAGTAGTTTCTCCAAGTATGCAAGACACTAAAGCAGAGACTGCCCTAAAGCATGCACAAGACACTAAAGAAGACTGCTCTCTTCTTTAAGGGAGACTTCTCAGGAGGAGTTAGATTAAGTCTTTGGATTAAATAATTTAAGAGGAGCTCAAGACTCAGATATGGTACAAAAAGAATCAGTTGTCTGGTATGAGGCAAGAACATTAACTGGGTCGGGGTGTCCAGTGCTGGTGACGTTTTCAGTGAAATAAGCAGGGATCTCTACCTTTTTTGAGATCTCTCTCTCTCTGGCTCTACCTGACTGCAGCCTTACTCTAGCTTACATTCTTACTCTTGCCCTTTGGTTTGCTTCGTGTCGCTTTCTCCACTTTCTCTCTTCCCTTAGGGCTGGTGGGGTAAGAGACAATTATACAGATTTTCCAGAAGGAAAAGCATCCTCCTTTTCAATTCCCCAAGTTTTAGAGTTCAAGGAAGAAGGGAGGAAAAGAGTGAGTGATTTAAGTTTCCTCTGCTGTAGGCTGAAATGAGAACTTTTTTTTTCTTGAATTCATCTTTTGGCCACCCAAAGGTCAAGATGAAGGTGTGGCCATGGGGAAGATGTCAAGAGAGTCCTTTAGCTTCCTCCTGGCTCTTGGGATAGAAACAAATGGAATCATTGAGGTTCTCATTTTGTCTATTCCAGTTCACTGCATTTGGAAACAAGTTATCATGATAGGAAACTAGAGAAGTAATGTGGCCAAATCTTCAGTTAAACTGATTGTGGAGCTTCTTCAGAAAAACCACAGTATCAGCAATGCTGGTTGAAAATGCCAAGACTGAGATCTCGGTCATTTCCAATTCTATCCGTGGGATATGCAACAATTAGCAATCAATGTTGGTGCCCCCTGCTTTCACCAATACTTCCTTAGCCCCGCTCTTTGCTCATCTAGAGTTGTTGAGTTTACTAAAACAGTATGCATTTACTAAGACCGCATGCATTATATTGCTTTGATTGCTCTATCAAATAAATGTTGTGACTAGTCTTATCTGCCTATCTTAGTCAGACTACTATTTCTAAACATGGATTTGAACCACATTTTTCCCTAAAAAAGCTAGAGACTCTAATTTGTATTAAAATGCAAAATTCTGTATTTCTGCCCATTTTACCTGAGGATATCTGAAACTCTACACAACCTCTGATGTTGGCTAAAAAAAAAATAATGAAAGGAACAATATTCTTTGTAAGTTGCAAATTGACAACTAAAGCTCAGAGGTCACTGAGCACTGATTTCTAGAATCAGATATCAGACTCTTACTATCGCTTTTTTTCCCCCTTACTAGAATGCTGACTTATGATAAAAGGATATAACTCAGGAACACCAGATGGAAGAGATGTAAGGGCCGGGTACGTGAAGGAGGGGCTTGGAGCTCGCACACCCTCTGTAGTACTTCCACGTGTTCATCAACCCAGAAGCCCTATTCTTGCTTTTAAAAAATCAATTTTATTTTCCTGAATTATGCAGTAATAATAGGGTAAAAGCAATACTTTGTTGTTTTGTTTGCTTGTTTGTTTTAACAAGCTCTCATTTTATTTAATTTGTCATTATCCACCTCAGAGTGAAATAAAGGCAGATATTTTTCATGGTACTGTAGACTAAATTACAAATGAATGGGAACATTAGCAAATGAGAACATTGCAGTTATTTCATTATAATGTGATTCAATTTCCCTCTCCAAGTGTTTGTTTTATAGCCCAACTCTCCAGGAAAAGGGCACAGAGGCCATTGGGTAAGTTCAGTGGCCCAAACTTTCACTTCATATTGGCAAAGATGAAAATACAATCACTCCAGGCCAAAAATGAGGTATAAATGAGAGATTGGAAGATATAGTTATTAGCAGGTTCTCTTTTGAAAAATTACCATATTCAAATGCATTCCAAATTCAGGAGATGGAGTATCAAAAACAGTGAAAGATCAGATTTTTCCCTGCTTGCAAGGCAGCAACTTAGCCAGTCAGTTTCACAGATGCTGGCAAAGGTTATGAGATGCCTGGATCAGAGACAAGGGACTTTATATCTCGCAGCCCCACAAGCAGCATGAGCTTTCTGTCTCTGTCAGTGCTCATCTTTCTCCCACCCACACATGGTGTGGAGGCAATACAGGACAGTTGAGATGGGTGCTGCGCATGCCATGGCTTTGCCTCACAGCTAAGGAACCCCAAATCTTTTATGATCGTACTAGCAAGTAAGCACATCTGCTCTCTACTCCAGAGAGAACTCTTATTCCTATCTTCTAAGGCTCTTCTGTATACAAACATCCTTGAAGAGATAATCGGATCCAAAACCCTACCAGTGCCTCTGCTGACAAGACCTGCAGAGAGATCCATGAGAATGGTCCCCCACATGAAGGTTATTATGGAGCACTTCATGAGAGGCTGTTCTAGTTCACATCTGAATGGATGATGGCACATATTTGTCTGTTCCCTAGCAATCCATCTCTTCCCTATTAGACTACAAACTCCTACAGAGAAGAGATGGGCTCATTCGTCCTTGTATCTCCATGGCATAGCCCAGAACCCTTCACCTCCTAACTGCCTGGTGAATGTGTAATAAATGAGCAAATGATTGGGATCACACAGCAAAATTTACTTTATGCTGTACCTAAAGATGTAAAATATGTCACATTAGGGAGAAATTGATTTTAATATTCATTCCTTATTATATTCAGGAATAAACTGATCCTTAATAGATATAGGTACCCACGTGTACCAAAGCCTCTAAACAAAAGCTTTCATTAAATTTTTCTTTAAAGCTATTTTACGAACATGCCTTAGAATAGGGAGCTTTTCCCAAGCAAAATGGTTAATTAGTGTGCTGTGAACGTAGCTAAAATAGTTCCTTGACCTGGATCTCATCTCAGTATTTATGGAATCCTCTTAAGAGCAGGCAGTTAAGCTGAGTAAGTCTTATATGGTTTTGTGTAGCCACTGAAAGTGATTACTAAGAAATACTGAATTAACCACAAGGAGAGGAAGTCAGAACATTTTAACACCTAGTCCTCAAATTTTGACCTTTGCCTCCCAATACAGTGCTGTTCTGTTAGGTTTATTTAGTTTCCATTCTTGTGGATCGTCTTTAGGATGTATGGGTGCTGATCATCATATATGTAAAATAACAGAAATAATGACATAGCAGGTCTTAAAATAGTCTTCAAGTTTTAGGGCAACTAGTGAAATAATGGTGGAGCTTAGAGGCAGGAACTCAGAGGAACTGCAGGGCCCCTGGCCCAGGGAGCAGACAGGATGGGTGCAGACCTAGGACAAGAGTAAAGAGGACACCCACATGGACCCATGGCTGTGTCTATAAGGCAATTAATGGACTGATAAGACACAGTAGCATTATTCTGGAGCTGGCAAAAATCAAGCTGGCAAGAGGCAGAAAGTCCATTTGAAAATACTACCCTGACTTAGTGTAGATCTGTGGTCAGGGTCTAGCACCCTTGTTTTCCCAGGTAAGGTTGGGTTACTTAAATAATCTGTAAAAATGTCTGCCATCTCACAGGGCTGCTTTAGGTATTAAGTGAACTAATAGATGTGAAAACGCCTCTCATGCCATGGTATGAATGGTGGTTATTATCATTGCTATAAAGACATGGAATAAAGGCAATTTGGTTGAATCAGTACCTTGATAGACTGTACCCCACTCCAGGCCTTTACTGAAAAAAAAAAAAAGCAGACAACAGATTTTGGTAAAATGGTAAAATGACTACCAAATAAAAAAGTGAGAACCAATCAGATATTCCTCTACAAACACTGAAATAGCCACAAAAAGTCTGAGGCTTAACTATAATGTTTGAGCTATATCATTTTCAGATTGCAGAGCAGATAGGCTTCTAGACCTGCAGTGGGATTAACTTTTTTTAATTAATTTTTGAGCAAGTGTATACTCCTAAAAGCCTGTCACCCTATATTAATGCACCAGCTTAAAGCACAAGACTCCTCAAAGGTGACTTATCTCTCTTATGACTTTCTTACTATTTTAGCCTTTCTCGCCTCTGCTGAAACCTTGGGAACACAAAATGAGAGAGCATAAGAAAATAGCTTAAGTTCCTGGGTATAATTATAACTCTAAATATAAATAGCATTTTTTTCCACTAATACAAGTGGAAAAACTTTGTGGAGATACTAAGTGATTATCACCTTTTCAATAGCTTTTCTTAATGTGTGAAATAAACAGGGTATAGTGGGTTGGAAAATAATTCTTTGGCTCATCTAAAAATTTCTGCACCTTTTGATATCTCTCCAAGAATATAAATTATTCTTGGGTGCTTAGCAAAGGACCTAACACAAAGTGTGTGATTAATAATTGTTGAATGGAGAGGCGCCTGGGTGGCTCAGTGGGTTAAAGCCTCTGCCTTTTGGCTCAGGTCGTGATCTCAGCGTCCTGGGATCCAGCCCTGAATGGCATCTGGCTGCCTGCTCAGCAGGGAACCTGCTTCCTCCTCTTCCTCTGTCTGCCTCTCTGCCTACTTGTAATCTCTCTCTCTCTGTCAAATAAATAAATAAAACCTTTACAAAATTGTTGAATGGAGGGAAGAAAGAAAGGAAAAAGGGGAGGGAATGAGTGAGAAAAGACAGAAGGAAAAAAGAAGAAAAAAGGAAAGAGAGACAAAAGGAACAAGAAGAGAAGGGAGAATGGAAAAAATTAGGAAAAGAAGGAGGAAGGAAGGAAGGAAGGAAGGAAGGAAGGAAGGAAGGAAGGAAGAAAAAGGAGGGAGGAAGAAGGAAGAAGAAAAGAAAGAAGCAAGGAAGGAGGGAGAGAAGGAGGACAAAAAACTCATATCACATAGAATGTTAAAGAAATGCAAACTTAAGTTACTCATCAAGAAAGTCAGTTTGAACTTAGGTATAAAATGAGCTGGTACAACAAAACTTCTCTCATCGTGGTCAACATCTAACATCTGCCAGAATCAAAGTGGGGCATTCAACCATGGTCTCTTTGAGTCAGCCATTTTGATATCCCTTGATCTGTGAATGCAATGAACATTTCTTACACTTATCCCACCCCTGAATCTGAACCAATTCATTTCTCCCCTTCTACCCTTCACTTCCCCCTTACCCTACCTCTCATCCATAGTGGGTCTCGCCTAATGCCTGAGCTTTACCCCATTCTGAAACCTCACCTTGTCTTTGAGCCTGAGGGAACTGTTGTGTGAGATGATCAGTTGGGGTTAGAATGTCAACTGAACCCATTGCTTAGTAATTTAAAATGTTAAAGAGAATTAACAAACAAACAAACAAATTGTATTAAACTGTCTTGACATCAAATGTTCCCCTTTCAAAATGGCAGTATTAAATTAGCTACATCCAGTTGTCTTGTACTACTGTTGAGGGCCTCTTGTTTTCTACTAGGGTCATGGTTTCACCATCAACTGTCCAACACACACAACTAATTCAATCTTGTATCATTGTTTGGGAGAGACCTTGACAATTTCTAATTAACTTCTTCTTGATCCATAATACTAGACTGGTGCCAGTTTAATCAGGCCTTTGGTTCACAGAAGGTATCATTTCCCTTAGTTGACCAAAGCAAATGAGGATCAATTTTTTCATCTTTTCTTTTTTCTTTATTGTGGAGTACAGCATGCCCTATTCCCTCTTAGAGACTTTTACTCCACACAAATACATCTTCTTCTGAAGGCTTGAAAAAGAAGCATTGACTTTACCAAAACAGACCTGCTAAGATACCTAATTGATGAGTTATAGACTATTCCCCGTGCTTACATCCCTCAACCGTCTCTCCTCTAGGCCTCATTTGTCAGCCGTGTAATTACGTCCTTTGATGGTCTTCCATAATCTCCAGATTCCCTCATCTTTCTTTTACCACTCAATGTGGCACCATCAGGTCTTAGTTAATCTCCTTTAATGCATATTGACATGCCCTTCCATCAGCCTTCCAGGTTCTTGAGTCTCCTCTTTAGCCCTTTTCCTGGGCCTAAGAGCGTAAGTGCAGCACCACTGGTTACCTTCTTTCTTCCTACTGTGGCCTCCTGATCTCTGAATTCCCATTTCTCTTAAATCTTTCTGATATTTTCCTGGGCTTTCCAATAGCTAGTCAATGTCTCTTCTTCCTCTGGTCTATTCCTCATTTTCACTTCCATTGAGGCTTCCACTTACTTGACAAAGTGAATCGATTGCCTATTACATAGAATCCTGCCTATAAAACTTCCATACCAAGTATAACAACAACAAATTCCTATGCATCATTCATACCTAAATTTGCCATTTCTTTTTTCTTTTTGTTTGTTTGCTTTGGGTGGGTTTTTTTTTCCATAATAAGCCCAGACCATTAAACAAGTGAAACTCTGACAAGTAAGTCTCCTCCCACAGTAAAACAAACACCAAAACAACAACAAAGCAAAAACAAATAAACTGTACAGTTACTCAAAATCAATTCTGCCAGTGGGATAGACTGGAGGGTGAAATCGTGATGGAGAGGCTGGGGGCTGGGAATGGGCTGGAGCAGGAGAGGGTAGGGGTCCTGCCCATCAGAGTGGGGCCTCTATGTCCTGCACACTCTGCTGTCAGTTAGGAGGAAGGAGGCAGTTTTTGCCTCCCATTGTGTGTGTTGGTTCGGGGCGGGGGGTCACTCTCCATGTCCCAGTGCCAGGCAGAGCCAGTTCAACCTAATGCATAGTGAAGAAGACTGGTTTGGCTGGGAGGAGGTGAGGATCGATTTCAAATGAGGTGACCCCTATCCCTCTCACTTCCCAGGACTAGTAGGAAGGGGACTGGAGAAGCTCTGGGAGCTTGAGGGGAATGAACAAAGACACAGAAACATGCAGGGGGTGGGGTGGGGGACTTGCATGGGTTGATCAGTGTTAAACTTGCTAATATTTGACATACATGTGTTTTATGGATATATGGTCAGTTACAGGAAGAAAGCCCTAGTCACAATTGCAACAAATATTCCAATTTACTGGAACGTAGCTTTGTTAGCGTAACAAATATATCACAAATATGTGAAATCGACACTGCAAATGCAGTCACTCGCTGAAAGAATGAAGACTGGTGCAGTGGGGAGGAAAAGTCAGCCTGAAAAGACAAGCCCAATGCCACACATTCTCTCAGAACTATCTTTACTCCACAGTAGACTATAACCCTGAGCCAGCTTTAAAGGTCAAAACAATTAAAACTATAACTGACATCATATCTTTATTTCACTATAAAGTCCCTAAATCTGTGATTGCCAGATTGCTTTTCAAATTCTAGTCACCCAGGTCCTCGGAGTGTAGTGGAGGACAAGTTTTAATAAAAAGTTTAAGGAAAAAAGAAGGAAGGAAAACAACCAGAACGTGAGGAAAAGAATTATGGAAATCTGGTCATAAGGGTTATGCAGAAAGACCTTTTTTTTTTTTTTTTTTGGATTGTGCTGTGCTGACTTGTGTGATAAATTCAGTTTATGATGATCTCAATTTAGGAGATTTTCATTCTCTCTTGAAGAGTACTCAGCAGCTAAACTAATTGCTTTTACAGTTCAAGAAGAGGAATGTTGAAGTCGGATCTCCCCCTCAAGTAACTCCGGAATTCAAAAAAAAAAAAAAAAAAAAAAAGGAAGGCATAAAAAATAAAAACCCACTTCACCAAAAGGACAATTTGGGGTGTATAAAGGAACAGTTTGTACTTTTGCTGAGTTCAGAAAAGATTCATTTAGAGGGCGACTATGAAATCGAGTAGCGAACCAGCAACTTAGTTAAATTGCTGGCTGGAGGGCCAGCCTGCTCCCCCTGCAGCCTTTATCCTTTGCATCCCTCACCCACAGCCCTGCAACAGCCCGCCGAGCGCGCGCGGCAGTGCGACACTGCCATCTACAGGAACTTCCTCCCCCGCGCGCGACACCCCGGTCAGGTCGCGCCACCTGCGCGTCCCCATTGCCTGCCGCGCCCTCCTCACTAGCAGACCATAGTTAATTTTTCATTAAGAGTAGTCGCTCTCACTGTGAAAAGCCCAGGCTGTTCTTTAATTAGCATCAACAATAAACAGATTAAATAACCTTAAGGGGCACATTTCCTTGTAGGGAAAGCTGTTTTTAAACCTAGAAGAGTTCCTTTAGAAAAATAAAAAAGGCATCAGGAATGTCTTTATGGTATTGTTCTTGACCGTCAGAGTACAATTATACAAGCAACAAGCAACTCAGCCAGGAGCAGAACATTTTCCTTGACCTTCGTTTCTCAGATATTCCTCAAACTGAGTTCATTTTCTTCCAAGAACCTATAAGGTCATGTGCTTTGGGAAAAAAAGAAGAAAAAAAAAAAGAGCACACTTGTATATTTGGTACTTGAAACATGATTAGAGGTTTCTGTCTTCACAGCGCAGCTTAACCCAAGGTGATTTACATAGTGTTAATCCCCAAATGATGGTCTGGGGTCTATTCAGCAGATGATGCTTCGTGCAGAGCAATACCAAATTATTCGAGAGTTGAGTCTCCTATGGGGGTGTGTCTGGTATTTATTCAAGCTGTTATTTCCTTAGAGCAAGACAAACTTTTCATATGTGACCAGAGATGACCAATATCACCCAGGAAAGGCCTCATATAAGATGAAACAATAATCCCCCGACTACGGTAGCCTGGCATTGTCTGTTCTCTGATTGATCGTCTGCATGCGTGGTTTGAGAAATCACAGAGAGCGGGGTGCTAAACCATTCCAGATCCTCTCCCCTTTCCCCCTGCAAACGAACGCTCCAAAGACAATGGTTTTAAAACATTTCAGAAGCATGCTTAAAAGTATGCAGAAGGCACAGAAAATGTGAGATTTCTTTCCCTGCTTTCTGGTTGATCAATTGCAGTAGCAACACTGACTTATTGAAAATGATATGAAAATCAGAAGGATAATTAGAGCTTATTTCTATGTGAAGCAACAGCCTGAGATTTTCATTGAATTTACACAAATTAGAGAAAAATCAAACTTGGAGTTATCTCATCCTGAAATTTCTTGTTCATACTGAGAAGGTCGGTCTTCTCAGCTGGTCAGGGTTGGGGAAGAAGAGGAAGGGCACAATATCATCTAAATATATTGCTGCTGCTTCCTACCATTGTTTTCCTTCCCTCTGTTTCATCCTTCTATCTTTTAATGTACTTTATCTTGCTCTATTGTTTGCATCTTTGAAAGGAATTCTAAATCTTTTTTGGGATAAAGTGAGAATAAATATAAATAGGTTTACAAATTTTGCCTGCTGCAGTTTATGACCATCCCTACACTTTTCACTCTTAATCTGTCCGGAATCCTCTGGATCTAATCTTATGGATCCAGATGGACAAAACCAAGTACAGTGATTATGAATACAGTCCTTTCCCATGACTGACCCCACATGGTCTGATATGTAGATTCCCTTGCCCAGGTGAGAGGCCATGGCCAGGAGCTTTAGCAGGACCTTTGGAACCAGAGTCTCTTCATCTGTGTATTATTTTCTTGGGGCTGCCAAAATAGATTACCACACACTAGATGGCTTATAACAACAGAAATGTATTTGCTTACAGTTCTGGAGGCCAGAAGTCTGAAATCAAGTGTCTGCAGGGTCCTGCTTTCTCTGAAGTCTCTAGCTTCTGATGTTGCCAGCATCTTTGGCGTTCCTTGGCTTAGAACACATCACTCCAACCTCTGCCTCTTGCCTTCACATGGCGTTCTCCTCGTTGTATCTGTGTCCAAGTATGCCACTTCTAAGGACACCAGTCATTGGATTAAAGTCCACCCTAATTCAGTATAACCTCATTTTAACTTGATTATATCTACAAAGATCGATTTCCAAATAATCACATTCTCAGGTACCAGGTGGGTATGAATTTGAAGGGGCGGAGGGCACTATTTCACAGTATGTATGACTTATAATGTACCTTCTTGAGGTTGTAGCAAGAACACAGGACTCCATTTCATTAAAATCCACCCATATCTTCACTTTTCCTAACCTTGTCTACAGTGGAAAATATCAAGAACGCAAGCTCAAATTGTCTTTTGTTTTTATTTTTTATGTTTCTCTTTAAAGAAAGCTCTGTTGGTTTGCTTTCAATTTTTTTCACTGTTGTCCAAAAAATTATGGAGGTATTTTATTTACCTATATTAAGCAAAATACTTCTCTACAGAAGACAAGGGGCTATGCTAAATTATTTGACACTTGTAGGAGAGCAGAGAGGTGTGGAGCAAAGAGGTTATGTCACCAGATGCTTGCAAGAAGCTAGAACCATCTGCTTTGGGATCCAACTGCTCTTTTCAGTTTGACTGCCTTGGACCCTCCTCAGAATTCTGTTCATCCCCACCTCCTTCTCAGTCTTTTCCTATAGATAGAGACCGTGAATAGTGCACTAGTTTTCCCTCCCCCTTCAATAATCCAGAGAAGCTAGGGAAAGCTTAAAGAAGATAGGGCAAAACTAACATGAAAAGACATGTTCAGATACAATTCAGAGCAACATCGTGTAATTATTCAACTAGAGCAGACTCAAAACAGAACCTTCATGGAGAGAGAGGAATACAGGTTTATTCAGTCCATTTGATGTTCTGCTGACCTAACAGCCTTTCTCACCATCATGCATGCTCCAGAGAAGTTGGGCATGAAGTAAATTCTGGATGCTCACTAAAGTGTATCAGCTCTAGGCTTATCATGGTTCAACAAAAATTCTACCTTTAAAATATTTTAATGCGTCATTTCCTCCATTAGGTGTTTACAGGCTTCACCTGGCCAGGATAAATGCCCTCTGCATTCAAAACACAACAAAGCCTTCTGTTCTCAAATCCTGGCAGCCATTCCTGGGATCCTTGATCCAGACCATGTTGATGGCAACACAAGGACGTGTGCACTGATGCATGTTACCAGTGTGTCCATAAGGTGCATGGACCATGCAGAGGACCTTTGTATAAACATGGTCTTTCCCACCACATGCTTGTTCTCTGAATCAGGGGCACAAATATGGCAAGAAAAACTGGAACGTTCTTCTTCCACGAGGGACATTGGAAGCCAATAGTTGAGTTTCCCATCTGTGTAGCATTGGAAGAGTCACTTAGAGATAACACAAACTCTTACAATTTAAGCCAGGGCCAGAAAGGAACACAATAATACTGGGACTTACAATTAAGAAGTGATAAGATTAGAGTTACTTTAAGAGGAGGAATAATCTTTCTTCAAATGAGAAACCATTATCTTGTCTCTAACAGAAGCTAATGTTCACACCAATGAGGAGCATCGCCTTGCAAATAAGCCAAAGTGAATCTTCCTCTTGCCTGACTGATGAAAAGACCAGGATGGAATTGGAATGCCTCCCCCTGAAGCTAAGGAAACTTCAGCCTCAGGTCCTTATTAGCACTGAATGTTGCTGAGATATGCAGTGTTCTAGGTGGTTAGGAAAACCCAGGTTGCAATCAGGAAGCATTTCCGTATAAGCATTTCTGGAAAATTGCCTAAAAAGATCTAAAGATATGCTGGGTCTCCAAGGATTCAATAATTAGTTGTGAACTGTTTTCTTTTTTGACCATTTCCCTACTTTTCTATTCACAATTTTGTCTTCATTTTCTAAAAATAAGTGCCTAAAAATTGTGTTAGCAGAGGCAAACAGCCACGGTAGGAGGGCAGGGTAGGGAAATAGATTGTTCTCCTACTGTCAGGTAAAGCACAGATTGTGTAAAAAGATAACTAAGAGTATAGAAGGTGGCGATTGAGACAAGTGAACATTCATCCGCACATTCTTCTTTCAAAAGCCTTAAACAGTAGGTCCTCTCCTTTGATGGACCAAGCATGAAGTAAAACTGTCCCTTTGATACTCTTTGGAGCTCTATCCAATTCTTCATATAAATAAAACAAAAATATGGGGCGCCTGGGTGGTTCAGTGGGTTAAGCCTCTGCCTTCCACTCAGGTCATGATCTCAGGGTCCCGGGATCGAGCCCCGCATTGGGCTCTCTGCTCAGCAGGGAGCCTGCTTCCTCCTCTCTCTGCCTGCCTCTCTGCCTACTTGTGATCTCTCTCTCTCTGTCAAATAAATAAATAAAATCTTTAAAAATAAATAAATAAATAAATAAAACAAAAATAAAAAACTGAACTTGCACCATAGGACTTGTGGGTGAAGCAGGAGATCCTCAGGAAAGGATGGTAACTGCTCCTGACCTATTGTATGGGGCTTCAGTGAACTTGGGGTTGGGAAGACATAGACCTATTTGCCATTGGTTTTGGCATCAATGAGAGCCTTTCATGGCCCTGTAGCCAAGAAAATCCCAAAGCAAGAGAAACATTAAGACTGAATTCCTGGGGCCCTGGGTGGCTCAGTTGGTTGAGCCACCCGCTCTTGGTTTCAGCTCAGGTCATGATCTCAGGGTTGTAAGATGGAGCCCTGTGTCAAGGCCTGCATTGGTCTCTGCACTCAGTGTGGAATCTGCTTGAGATTCTGTCTCCCTCTGCCCCACCCCTTTTCCCTCTCAAATAAATAAATAAATCTTTTTAAAAAATGAACGAATCCCTTATTCCTCATCCTCCCAAACATATTGACGACAAGCAACTCCTTTTGAGATTAACAACAGGGGCTCTGCCACACCAGCCTGGCACATTTATATGACTGGAGCACATGCTCTGTTGGTTTCAAACCAAGGAAACCAGGAGGGTACAAGACATCTAAAATTTAAATTACAATCCAGGTCATGAAAACAATGAGATCCCATGGGAGAGGAATGCATGGGCTTTGTTCTAAAGTGTAACTATAATCATTGTGACTGCTTATTGTAAAAATGAATACATTTCTTCCAACAATGGGTTCTATAAATGTATATGCCAATTCTTCTAGGAGTATAGTACTGCTTAAAAGCAGGGACACTGATTGTATTGGGATCCCAAATATTTTCATGAGAAAAAAAATGTTACACTGTTTAAAGACTTTAGATCCTCTGGGGGGAGGAAGTTGTGTAATGATACTAAAGACCCAGTATGAAAAGAGAGAGGAAAGCGACCAGAGACATCCCCAGAGAACCAGGAGGTTGGACCAGATGGTCAAATAAATTGGAAAATTCCTTATATTATTAGATTTTTTTAAGATAATGGCCTTGGTTTCTTCATTTTTCTATCTCCTATAAGATTTATTACAATGTTCTATACATAGTAGAACTTTAGTAGATATTTATTGATTTAATGAATAAAATAAACAGGTTAAGCTTCACCGTATAATACTAGGTACCAATGAATTCAAAATTATTAAAAATTAATAATTAATAATAATTTCAAAATGGCAACAACCATAGAGCTTTAAACCAAGTGTGGGTTTCCTTATGGGGACAAGACCCTATGTGATTGCACTGGTCACACACCCATGAGGCCACCCCTACCTGTGGCACCTACTCCAGGCACAGGAAATAACCACCTCATAATCATTTACATCACTACTTCAACTTTTTGTTCTTGCACTGTCAGGGAGATGAGGTGACTCCCACTATGCTTTTTCCTGCCTCATGAAATTTTTAGAGATGAAAACGGTATTGGAAGTAATCTGGTCTAACATTACATCTAAANTATGTGATTGCACTGGTCACACACCCATGAGGCCACCCCTACCTGTGGCACCTACTCCAGGCACAGGAAATAACCACCTCATAATCATTTACATCACTACTTCAACTTTTTGTTCTTGCACTGTCAGGGAGATGAGGTGACTCCCACTATGCTTTTTCCTGCCTCATGAAATTTTAAGAGATGAAAACGGTATTGGAAGTAATCTGGTCTAACATTACATCNGGGCTCTCTGCTCGGCAGGGAGCCTGCTTCCTCCTCTCTCCTCTCTCTCTGCTTGCCTCTCTGCCTACTTGTGATCTTTCTCTCTGTATCAAATAAAAAAAAAATAAAAAAAAATAAAAAAAAAAATAAAGAAGGATTCCCTTCAAATTGCTTCTGGTAGAGTAGAAATCAGACAAATCATCTAGCGACATAGAAAAAGTGACTTATCTTCTCATTGCCTTATTTTCCTCATCTATAAATGAGGTCAGTTAAAGGCCTGCGGCATCCTGTTGCTATGAGATTAACTGAGATGTGTAATACAGATGTGATATTGCCCCATGGTCCACCATGGTTGCTCTGAACCAATTTTAGGACCACATTCAGCATTTATTGGCTTCCGAAACATAGACAAAGCCACAGCTCATTAATAAAGAAATTTATATTTTAACAATGATTTAGGAACATGGAGAAAAAAGATCTTGTACTGGACACCCCACAATAAAATGTCATCAAATTCCTCAATAAGTATATTTGTTCTTCTCTGAAAGTTTCTTTCCCCTGGAAGATACCTCACCTCACATTTTTTTCTTCCTTCCAAAAATTGCCCTAAAAATTTCTCCCATGCTTCCCCATTATCTTGAAATATTGAGCTCTCTCCTCAGTTTGTAAATGGGATTCAGGGGGAAAAAAAAAGAAAGAAGGTTTGTTAAACAGCTGAACTATGATTATAGAATGGATTTGATTTATTGTAATAGACTAGTTCACTGTAAATGTTAATTCCCTCCTTCCTCCCGCCCTTCTCAGTATTTCTGCCCAAACACTACCAGTAATGAGAGGAATTCATTCCCTCACACTTATTAGATTAACAACGATAAATTAAATCCATTCTATTTTTTAACAGCTCTATTTGTTGGGACATTCTTTCTATTTTGACTCCAAATATGCTTCCCTGTAACTTTTGTCTGAAATTTGTCATTCCCCCGGGAAAAATCAGAACAAGTTTCTTTCCTTTGCAGAATTGCAGCTTGTCCCTCCATAGGTTTCTCCCAGTTCATTTACTGCACTTCCTGCTACCAATTTCCCCAATTCTGGACTTTCTGGCTGCCCTCTACCGAACAACTCCAACTTTCCCCTTTTAAAAACATGGTACTCCAAGCTAAATACAATCTCTAAATGTGGTCTGTGATGTACTGTATGTAGAGTGCCAACAGATCATCTCTTCCCTTAATCTGGAACACTCTGGTTAATTATTTAATCAAAGCATCTTTCAATGTCCTCAACTTCTTGGGAAGCCCTCTCAGAAGACTCTTTGGAATGGCACAGGGGGGACAAGAGGAGCACTGATGCCAAATCTTGTGCTTTAGTCACTAACTGTGCCAAAACAGGCCACTACGATTTCAGCAATCAAAGATGGATTGACTGTGACTCAGAGCAAAGGCATCAAGTAACATTAATTGAAGTAGCAAAGGCTGAAAGTGATAGGCTCCTTACTCTAAAAGCTGTGGGTGAATCCAGAAAATAAACATCACACTCAATATAGTTTGCCTGCTCCTGTCCCCTCTGTGATCCAACCAAGTGAACACCTGATATCTCTCAGGCACGGTGCTGACGAGGTCCCATTCTCAAGCAGCTTAGAATGTAATCATGGCAAACAAGTAACTAACTAGTAGGTAATTACAAGTAAGTAGGCAATTACAAATTGGGATAGGGTTAGGAAGGAAAATATTAGAGTGTAGTGAGAAACAGGGGAAAAGGAGAGACCTACTTTAAGTGTGGAAAATGAGAAAAGGTGTCTCTGAGAAGATGACATTTAAGTTTTGATACCCAGTAGAATTGAAAAAACTAGCCAGGCAAAGAGTAGGTGGGGAGAAGTTATGACAACAAAGGGCACAGTGGATTGAAAAGCCCAGAGTGAAGAAATTTTGACGTGTTTGAAGAAGCTGAAAGGATGTTAGTGTGCTTGGAGCCTAGCGAAAGAGAAGGAGAGCATCAGAAGAAGGGAAGGAAATGGAAAGTCAGGTATGGACCACGTCACACAAGCCCTGGATAACTATGGTAAGGAGACTGGGTGGTATGGAGTCAGTGCTATGAAAAGTGTTTGGTGAGCTTTAAGCAAAAGGGTAGGAAAATCTGATTTAGGTTTTAAAAAAACATATATAGCCATAGCCACTTCGTAAAGGAAAAATTGGAGAGAAGCAAGATAAGAAGTATGGGATTAATTTGAAGGCAGGTGCAGTTGAGCAGAGATTATTGATGGCTTGAATCTCAATGGAAACAATGAGGACAGAAGAGATGAGCAGTTTTGAAAAGTAAGTATCAGAATCTCAACTGAACTTTAAATCATTTGATCCTGGTATATCCATAGATATCCCCAGGAGTTAAAATGTGGTCCCCAGACAAGGAGCATTAGCATCACCCAGAAACCTGTCAGAAGTGCAAATCTCAGACTTCACGCCAGACCTGCTGAATCAGAACCTGGAGGTGGGGCCAGCAATCTAGTTCTGACAAGCCTTCCAGGTCATTCTGATACATGCTCAAGTTTGAGAACCACCCACTCACCAAGAGGAATTCATTAACTTGGGGCTTTCTGAATACAACAAAACATGTGTAGAGAATTACTGAGTCAATGCTATGGAATTAAAATACATTTACCATGCTCTTAATACAATCTAGCATGACAGGCTGAAAATATCATAGTCATGTTCTGAAATAAAATTCTAGCTCCTACATACTGGGAACTTGTTTGAAAATTTGGCTAGTAAGGTCAAGAGAATCCTCTTCTGGTGCTACTGGGATATTTTTTTGTCTTTTTATTATCCCAATTATACTGATGCTTTGTATTAGGATGGTTGCATCCTTATACCTAGTCCTCAGACTTTAATGTCTTTTTAAGAATTTTTCAAATATTTCATCTATCTTTGGATTCCATGGAGATTCCTCCTTTCAATATGTTCCAAGAAATTTCAATTGCCAGCTTTGTTAATCATGGAGATAAGATTTTTGGTTTGCTTTAGTGCTTTTTCTCATTCTAGGAAAGAAGAGAAGTTTGATTTATTCCATTGGGCAAAAGAAGTCACCACCTGACCTGGGTATAAATTAAAAATGGCTGTCCCCTATATGCAGCACCATGGCACTTCCTTTGGCATACCATTAAACATCCCATCAGAAGCACTGGTTTAAGGATGTCACTATTATACTCATAATACTCATTATACTCATAACATTGTTGAGTGGGCTAATTTTTAGTGATTAGCATAGATTACTAATAGTTACATATTTAGAACATTACCCGAAGTGTAGTAATTTGAGTTCCAAGTTTGGGGGTGGCTGGCTGGCTCAGTTGGTAGAACATGTGACTCTTGATCTGGGGGTTGTGAGTTCAAGCCTCACATTGGGTGTAAAGACTAGTTAAAAAAAAAAAAGTCCTCTCCCGTTGAGTTCCAAGTTTGGAGTTTGGGCTTGAAAAAGAAAAAAAAAAATTGTGATGGACCTGGAGCCAGGAGTAAAGGCAAAATGATAAAGCTTCTGGAGTGTGGAGACCACTGGGGAGAAGCAAATACATGCATTTCCTAGTAAGAACCTCAGGTCTAGAACAATGTCTGGCCAATTAGCAGGTCTTGAAAAATTAATTATTTATTCAGCCTTGAAAAAGAATGAAATTCCAATACATGCTACACCATGGATGAACCCTGAAGACATTATGCTAAGTGAAATAAGCCAATCACAAAAGGATACATATTCTATGATTCCACTTACTTGAGGTACCTAAAGCAGACAAATTCATAGAGGCAGAAAGTATATAGAGCTTCCTGGAGCCTAGGGGGAGGGGGAAATACAGAGTTAGTGTTAATGGTTACTGAGTTTCCATTCCCAAATGGAATTGCAGGGGTCAAGGGCAGGCCTCTGCAAGATGGGCCTCTTCGGCATGAAGACTATTTTGAGTTAAAAGCAATCAAAACCCAGCAGATTCAGGAAAAATTCTTTACCTCCCTCTCAACTGCCTAAAAGAGTTCAGATAGAAAACACACTGCAGGAAGAGAGCCATCACCATAGATAACTACATTATATTATGAACTAGGTATAGCAGACAGGGAGGAACCTACCAAGGCTTATTTGATCAAAGGCCTCTATGTCCCATTGTTTCTGAGTGGCCCAGCAAACATTGGTTTACAGAAGATTTGCTTTTTTCACCTTCCTGTGAATTGCATTCCCCCTTTGAAGGCCCAGACCCCGCCCCCTTCTCCTTGGTTCAGGATAACATATATACCTCATTTTGCCTGTATTTGGAATTTTGTGTCTATGTATTCCCTGTATATATGACATTAAATTTTATTTTCTCCTGTTAATCTATCTCATGTCAACTTGATTCTTAGTCCAGCTTGTAGGAACTTCAAGGGCAGAGAAAATTCTTCCTCCCCAACAGAAAGATGAAAACATTCTGGAACTAGATAGGGGTGAAGCTTGCAAATATTGTGAAAATGCTTGAAGCTACTGAGATATACACTTAAAATGGCTAACATGGTAAGTTTTATGTTATGTATGTTTTAAGCAATAAAAAATTTTAATTAAGAGTTCAAAAGAAGCATTGAATAAATACTTGTTTACTGATACCTCCACAGGGCTGTAATAAAGATGAAATAACATGACATATAAAATGACTGCAAATACTCATTATCATTGTAATTATTGCATATCCTGAAATTATTATGCTTATCCCCTGCATTATCAGAAGACCTCAGAGTTGAAACACAAGAGGTCTGTATTTAGAAAGCAAGGTTTATTAACAACATGATTATGCAAATATTACTACAAGTATTACTCATTAGTCCTTGAAACTCCTAGACCACATGACTTCATCCTTGAGCTATTAAATACATTGGTTGTTAGTGACTAAATAAGTGTATTATACAAATCTACTTCGCATGTTCATCTTAATCCACCAAGGAAATAAAAATTTTATTGTGGGATCCCTCCATTTTTTTAATACCAATCCTAAGAAGTCAATAATATTTAAAAGCTAAGCACTTTCTAATTTTGGTTTATGCATTTTCTGTAAACTGCAAAAAAATCCAGCAGAGAAGGATTTTTATGCATAATAAAACCTGCATGGTTTTCTCAGAAGGAGGCTTCATACCACAAGTTCCTCACTGGTCTAGAAAGTAAATGCAATTCCTGATCTGTAAATGCTAGCACACCCACCTGTCCCTTCTTTCCTAATGAGATGAAATTATAAAGGAGAAAGCAATTTGCAAATATCCTCCCCTTAGCTGATTTATGCTTCTATAATGTGTGTCAAATCCTTTCTGGGTTCTTTTTGCTGCATATATGGGAAGACATTTAGAAAAAGATTTTGGAGTGCTTCTAATCTTCTAAATCAACAATAAAGTAAAAATAAACCAAAGGTCAAGGTTTTGATACACTGCTTCCAAAATACATCCCACACTGAGTAAAATGCCATGAAATCATCTGTCAGAACTGACTTTCTTCTAGAGACTACATTCCAAGAGCGTGAAGAGAGCTGGAGTGGCTATTGATGGTTTTCTTAGATTCCGATGCACCTTAATCATATTCACAAGACTGTACTTTCTCATCACTGCAGGAGCTGACAGAATTTTGTGACAATTCTAGGAAATGCCTTCAGATGGCCCCTCTATGAATTATGAATGTTTCACAAAGCTCTGTGGTAAGTAGAATAGCCTTGTTCTCCGCAAATGCAGGAGCTGATTAGGAGGTGGCCTTTCTTTGTTTCCTTGCCTTGAAATTTAACATTATTTGCAAAGAGTTATAGAAAATAATTTTCAGTAAGATGAATAGGCCCTATTAGTTGTAAACAATTCTTTTAACTCATGAAGAGTTTTATTTCTATTCTTTTTTTAAAAAAAGATTGCACAAATTTCAAAATTTTCTTCTTCAATCTTCATGTGATAGTAATAAGTTAATAAGTGACTCCTTCTAGGTGCTAATAAAAAATGTACAGTTGATTCTTATTATTCCTTGTAGTTATGTTCTACAAATTTGCCACAAACACTGAATCAGTGAATACTGACCCATTGCTTCTAGGCGAAATACAGGGTTAGGTTTCTGCAAGAATCCACACATTTTCATCAATAGAACAATTTATAACCTTGCTTTATGTGTGTATCTGTTTAGAGATACTTTAATACATATCGGTGATTCATTATCATCAAACGCACTGCCAACAGGCCTATAACTTACCCCTGAATGAAGCTTATCTAACATACATATTTTCTCTGTTAAGGCATATCACACCCTGTTGCACTTAGGAACAACTAGCCAGCACTTCAGCACTATACTCGGGGACCATTTTAAACACTGTCATTACCAACAAAAAGCACGAAAATGCAAAAAAAAAAAAAAAGTGCACCAAATAGACCTCCAAAAGGACAGTCATTTATAATGTGAAAGTTGAAACAAGAAGACAGAGGAAGACCTTATTTGACATCATCTGGGAATGTGTGCATCAAGCAACTCAAATTCTGCACTGCTCTCCACATGTGTATGAATGACCTCAAAAGCACCACAGAGTACAGATTTTGAAGTTACAAATAAACTTTAGTAAAGAAGTGAATTCACAAATATGAAGCCCACAAATAATGAACATGAACTATATAAGTATTCAGCTGAGACATCTCTCAGCTCGGAGATAATTTTTCATTTCAAAGCCATAGTCAGTTGTCAGGACACAGTGAGGGAAGCCCACCTAGCTGTTGTGAGATTTATGATAATGGTTGTGTCTCCATTCTATTTCCAGAGTCTCTAGATAGTTTTGTACTAAAAGTTATCTTACTCCTTCTCCTTTGGTCTGCGGGGTCCCCATGAGTGAATTTGGTGTAAAGGAAAAATTGGAAACTGTCTAACCTGATGGGGTGATCAGAACCTGGATGGACTGTCTGATATTCATGGTGGAGGCAGCTTCTGGTTGGAAGTCGGGACCATGTCCCAAGGCAGGCTGACACAGAATCCACATCTCAATATTGTAGGGCCCAGGGAGTCACTCAGATAACCACCCAGTGGGTCAAACTGAAAGACTAAGGAGAAGGTAAAAAATGAGAGAATGAAGCAGGAGTTGAGAGAATATATAGCAGGAAGGCAAGGCCTTAAGGAGTTTACAGGGTAAGTATCAGCATTGAGATCACAAACAGAGAGTACTGGAATTCCCATCCTCTGAGGTGTTTAAAGTGGGAGTCCCAGACTGGAGGAGGATATTTAAAAAGAATCACGCAAAACTGAAGACAAATATTCTAATAAGCATAAGTCTTGATCATGCTTAATAAAATAACGTTAGGAAATACATTTTATACTTTGGAAGGTAAAAGTTAACCACAATGACAAAATTCATATGGCTAGAATTAAAATCTCAAAATCAACCTTCAGCTTCTCAGCCACTCTGGACAGACACATGTCTATTTTATTCCTGAATAAAATGAAAAGTGGAAATTTTTAATGATTCATAGGTAGCTAATTTCTGTGGTTTTATCACAATAAGTCCCCATTCCATAAATTTGCTTTCACTAATGATTGACCACTACACTTAGGACATATAGATTGTTATCCAAAAGACTCCCAGAAATTATTCAACTCCTGCTAAGTCACTTGAGAAAGGCCAATAAAGGAATTTTCTATCAAATGAGTACTTCCTCTGCCTGAAATCGGAGATTCTCTCTACGAGATTGTCTTTCTCAACCAGACAGCACAGAATGGGGGCAGTTTCTCCCTCGTTATTCTTATAAAGTGTTCTAGAGCTGCCTCCTCCAGGACAGTTTTACTGTGTGATGATTGTGTGTCCATGTGTTTTGTTTCCCTCTAGGTCCCAGGCTTCCTAAGTGAAGGGACTGTGTTGTGTCCTGTTCATCTGCAACACCCATCACAGGGTTTGACAGCAAGTGCTCAATAAATGTTTTATGAAGCAATGAATGCAATCGTATGCCAGGTCCACCTTCGTCTACATGTATTATCACCCACATTTTAGTTTTACTTAAATTACAAAAAAATGGGAATGGGGTACAGAGCCAAGGATTTTTTAAGGACTCATCCCATTCTAAAGTTATTTGAGCTTCCTGTGAGCATCAAATTCTGTCAAGGTGTCTTTGCTGAACTTCTTTTCCAGGACAGATGCCCACCAAGTACCACTATGAATATTGGAGCACCACTCCCTAAATCTACTTTGGCAATCTGTCCACGCCTGTGGAAGCTTCTTGCTTTGACAGGATGATGTCTCAGAGATTATCCCATTGCCCAAAGAAACTGAGACATAGGAAGCAAAGGCTTATGCCCTGCCCCCAGATCTCACTTTATGATTCTATTATGACACTTCATGGTGGCTACTGATCATATAGAATGATCAGTGCCCTGTTTCCCCTGGAAATAATTTTACAGATTCCCAGTAACCCAAGGGCCCCCCAGTGCCAAACAGACATTCACACTGTTACCTGTTAGTGTGATAATATCACACTATTATCTGAAGTAAAGAAAGAATACTTGATTTGGAGTCTGAAGACCACTGTTCAAAGCCAAGTTCTATCTCTTTGGACAAGTCATTGGTTAAGCTTTGAGTTTCAGTTTCTTCATCTGGAAATGATAACTATATTATTATGAGGTACAAATAAAAAAGTGAAATGTGAAAAGATTAGATGAACTAAAAAGTTATGCACACATAATTTAGTTTTGTTAACTTAGCTTTGGTCACATGAGCTTTCTGTCTGTTCCATAAATGCATTAGGCTCATTTCTACCCCAGGCCCTTTGCCTTTATTGTTTCTTCTACCTAGAATGCCATTTAGTGGTTCTCTTCCTGGTTAATTCACCTCAGGCATGTCTCTACTCAAATGTTACCTCCTCAGAGATAACCTCTTTGACTGTTCTCACTAAAATAGTAACCCCTGGTCTCTTTGTCATTTTAACCTGTTTTATTTTTTCCTTGAAAGCACTTATTGACTATATTATCCTAGTTTGTCTATTGTTCCTCTCTCAATGGAGCACAAGTTCTTTGAGGGCCAGGACTTGTCCTTTGCTGTGCTTCTAAAAGCTATTAATGACCCGTGCATAGTAGCTGCTCAATAAATATTTGTAGAATGATTGAATAATATGCAAATAGAAGTGTAAGAATTTAAAAAAATCTTATTAGGAGATGCAATTAAAGCCAGAGAAGTAATGAAGATGAATAAGAAAGTATTGGATCTGAAATTGAACCTTAAAGCAGAACTTTATTTTATGAATTTTTCCATAAGCATAAATTATCAACATCCCAAATATATATTGTAAATTATTTTAGGACAAAGGACTTACTTTTATCTCTTTGTACACTCCCTCTCCCACTGCCAACCAGAGTACCTAGTGAAACTAGATAAAATGTTAGTTTATTTGTTTACAAAGACATCAGTTCAATGCAATGCCCCTGACAACTTACTAGGGTATTGATCTAGTACTAATTCAGAGAAAAGATAATGGCCCCTAGACAAATTATAGACATTGTTTATGTCACAATTATATTTCTTGGTGATGTCTTGCCTAAATAAAACCAATGCTTGTAAAAATCTGTTAAAAATCACAGCCTGAGGTAGAGAGGAGTGCTCAAGAATCAAAATTTATGGGAAAATATCTGTCTCTTCATGGATTTCCTCTGTTTCTTTCTCCCTTCTTGCTGTCACAACTTTGCAAGCTCAGTAAAGCTGTTAATAAATTAGGGGAGGAGATGGCTAAGCGGGATGATTGGAAGAAGAGAAAAGAGAGCGGAATGTAAGGAGATGAGATTCGCGTGAGAACAGATGAATATGGCAGGAAATCTATGAACCAGGAAGATCTTACTGAATGTGTACCTTGTCAATGACCTATTTTAATGAAAGCCAACTGTACAAAAGCACCTACAAGAATCTTGCAAATTGTAGGGAAAAAATGGAGCAGTTATTTTAGCATGTGTATACGAAGTCCTTGTTAAAGCATTAATTATTCTAATCAATTTATTGCACATATATGTAGTAAATACTGACTAGAGGCATGCCACTACCAAACTATAGAGGTTTCATTTTAATTTCTATCAAGAATATTTGTATTATACTCTTTGAGAGAATGACTAAGACTATTGCTCAGTTACTCAAATTTGTCAATATTTAGGCAGCCAAATGTATTGATTTATTTCAACATTATTTAATAAAACAAACTACATTTTGAGAAGTTGGTTCAGGGAACTCAAAATACATGACATTTTTTCTTATCCTCAGAGCACTTATCCTGACAGGAAAAGAAAACAGATAAACAAATGAGTATATCTAACCAATAACCATATGCACCATCATCGGATTTACATTACAGCTATGTTTGTGTTTTTACTTACATGTAAAAAAGTGCTGGAGAGGTGTCAATGGATACTCAGAGACAATTTCAAAAAGGAGATACCATGTGTGCCTTGAAGGGCACTCACCAGAAGGATAAAAAATGAAAGGATATTCCAGGTGGAGGAGAAACCAAAAGCAGAAGTAGGAGTTGGAGAAAAGTAGGTAAGATCTCTTTCAGGTGGGTGAACAGAGAAAAATTAAAAAAAGATCTGGTTTCAGAACTCTAAGAAACACCAACATCCAAGGCTTGGACCATGTAAAAGGAACTGTGGCAAATGGTTGCTCCAAATTTTCCACCCCCTCTTGTCATTAGGTTGGCTCTTGTGATTGGCTGGTGGAATATGGGAGGAAGTGGTATGTGCCAGTCTAAGCCTGATGCATGAAATTACCTTGCTTCACCTTATTTCCATGTCTCTCAGTGGGATACCAATGCCCAAGGCTACATGAGCCATACTGAAGATGGAAGAACCTCCATTTACTTAAGTCCCCAAGTGGTTCTGTGAAACAGAGGCCCTCATCTCCCACTCGAATCCCTCCTATCACCACCTCCATTAGACATGATTTAAAAATAAACTTACAGTGTTAAGCCACTCATATTTATTCTAAGACTTAGCCTAGCATAGTGAATTCAGAGACTTTTATTTCAAGTTGCAACATAATATTAATAATTAGGGATTTAAACACCCATTTGAAGGTACCAAGGTGAAAGGAAAATTACAGCTGGCCTTCAGGAAATTTGGATGGATAGGAACCATAGGGAAGTTCTTACTGATAATCAGCCCTGACTGCAGCACCCAAGCAAGCAATCTGCAGGTGCTCTCCTGAAGCTGCTGTAAATCTCATGACTGCTGACTTTCCACATGCCTACAGCTGCCACCAGAGAAAAACATCTTTTCCTTTCTTCTGTCTTCCAAATCTTATGCAGTACTTCTTTTTGGCAGAAGCTAACCCGGAGTCCTATTGGAAGAAGAATTCTGAACAATTTAATTTAGCTGTTTCTACTCTGAGATGCAGAAGAGTTTGGAAGGAGACCAGGATGACACTGAGTTGATAACAGTTAGGCACAAGAAATAGGGAAGGAAGGAAAGAAGGAAGGAAGGAAGAAAAAGAGGGAAGGAGAGGAGGCAGCCCTTTCTTGGACTCCAAGGGAGAGGGGATTGAAGAAGGAATGGCATCAATGTTGCAGAAACACTGTATAGGACAAGTCCTCAAAATAAGACTTTGGAGTTACCAAAACGGTCACTAAGGACCAGCAGGAAAAGATCTCAGGAATATAGAAGAGTAGGTGCCTGACACAGCTGAGGAAGCGTAGGACACTTGGATCCAAAATATGGAAGGAAAGACTAAGTTTTAGAAAGGATGCCCATTTATATAACTAATAAAAAACAGGATTGCATAAAAAATGAGGAAGATAACAGGAGGTTTGGGAAAGGGAACTAAGGAGTATGAATGAGGAAAGATGGGAAGGAATTTAAGTCCTTATTTTGAAATCCAACAGATTTCAAAATGCATAACGGATATATACAGAGGGGTAGGAGAGAAAGTGTAGATCACCAGGGCTGGAAAAGACTTTGGGGAGTAGCTACACCGAGTTTTTCACTCTACAAGTGAGAGAACAGAGCTCCATATCAGCCCAGTGAATTGCCAGATTTGCACAACAGAGAATAAAACATAAGAACTAGACTCCAGCTGGAATCAAGGGTTGCAGTGGAACCAGACAGAAAGGACCTAGCTCTACACCACCACAACCCCTCTCTCCCCAACAAGGCCTAGGATTGACAGAAATTTTCCTATGGCTAAAATTAGTGGAAATAAGAAGGTAGAGCTTTGTGCCATCCTGTCTTAGGCTGTCTTTTAAAATCAAACTCAGTATCAGTTGCAAGATCTGCCCTGTCACTACACACTCACCAGAATGGCTAAAATTAAAAACATTGACAATACCAAGTGTCTGAAAAGATCTGAATTAAGTAGAACTCCCTTAATTCTACTCCTAGGAACATGCCCAGAGAAATGTGTGCCTGTCTACTAAAAGACATGAACAAGAATGTCTATAACAACTCAACTCATTACAAGACAAATCTGGAAACAATCTAAATGTTCAACAGTTGAATGGACAAATAAATTGTGGAAAGTTCAGATGATAGAATACTATACAACCATGAAAAGAACTATTGGTAAATACATCAACAAAGACAAATCTCAAAAAAATTACATTGCACCAAAAAAGCCAAACATAAAAAAACACATCCTTTGTGATTCTATTAATATAGAGTTTAAGAACAGGAAACACTAATTGTGGTGGAAAAAGTCATAAAGTGGTGGTTATTTTAGCATTTTGTATGGCCTACTTGAGTACAGGTTGTATGTGGGAATTCTCAGCCTCTGTAGCCAACCGACTCAGTATATATAATATAGATGGCTCACAGAATATGGAACATAAGTGGACAGTGATTGGGTCCCAATTCCAAGGGAACTTGGTATCCTAGAAAATAATTTTTTCTTAAGGCCCCAGATGGTTGATGAAGTGTTAGAAATAACCAACATTGAAGGCAGAGAGTTTCTCTTTAGTAGACTCTTGGCAGTTGGGGAGGTGTGCAAAATTGGATGATATGTTTCTGAGGCTACATTTCTAAGGAGAAAATCCCTGCAGTGAAGGAGAGATGAAGGAAGGAGGGAGGGAGGGTAAAAGACAGGAAGGAAGAAAAGAGAGAGAGAAAGAGAAAAAGAGAGAGAGGGAGGAAGGAAGAAAAGCCACATAGCTGCTAGCGACCATGACCTCCAAGACCCCTGTTTTGGAAATCCCTCCCTCCCTCTTTATTTCTTGCCCATTACCACCTGCAAGGCATCACTGTATAGCTTCCTCCTCCTTCAGGAAGACTTTGGGGATTAACTTTCAACAATTCTGAACACTTCTTGACCTTGCCTCCTTCCAATATCTCTCATTTTCCCCTTGTGGATAGGATATTTTGTCATTGTTTACATGGTCTTTCATATGTACACTTTGTAAAGAGCACCATGTGTTCTTTTCCAGATGGTTCTCCTACAGTCCCTTACAAAATAGTGCTAGGCAAAAGAAGTGCCAACTGGATGTTAGCTAGAAATGTGCCTATTACATAAAAGGTGCTCAGTAAAGATTTTCTGAATGAAAAATGAGCAAACACGAATGAATATCTCCTCACCAAAAATCCTGACTGAAGGTCTCTGTTGGGGCCTGGAATAGTCTGGGCAGGAGGAACAATAGAGCTTGATGGGCATTTCCATAAAGTATCTCATTTGTAAATTCTGGTTGACCATTCTCACTTTTATTGGGATAATAACTTTAGTTAAATCAAGAGTGTTTTTTGATTTGCCTTTTAAAAATGGAATAAGCTTGCCTCAGACCTGTTTTATCATAATCTGCTCCATCAAATTCACCTTTGCAGGATTTATGATACAGTACAATCAAGAACAGCACTGCATGGAAGTTGAAAGCACACTGGACTGGAGTATCTCCCATGCGGGTCTTCGACCACCACCTGCAGCATCAACAGCAACAGCATCACGACAGTAATACTAACTGGTAACATTTACTGAATGCTTACTAGGTGTCAAGCCGTAAGCCAAGTGCCCTAAGCCCCATTGGGTCCTCACAAAAATCTCTATGAAGTTGGCTAAAATACCTACATCCAAATCACATAAGCTTTCTGAGCTTCAGATTTTTCATCTCCAAAGTTAAATTGTTGAAGCAAAGAATAACAACTTGCAGCCTATTACCACATGCATTTCTAAGGCATTTTCCTTAAGTATTATTTAATTTACCATTCAAGTTACCCACATGTTGTTGAATTTCATGGGAATAACCCTGAATTTACTAGCAACCGCCCTAGGGGCCAACTGCTTACTCCATGACATCTGGAAGTATGCAAATCAATTTCCAAAACTACTGCAGGGTGATGGAGTTTCACTGATGTTTTCTTGAGGAGACCGAGGGAGATGGTTATATTACATAGCCTTCAGAGCTCACTGTCTTTGTTGCTCAAACCCCTTGGTTCCTCCAGATACACCTTCTCGCCTCTTAACACCAACAGCAGCCCTCCCCTTGTTGTTTATTTTTCTTAAAAAAGCAAGTCTAGAAACATTAAACAAAAGAAACACTGAGGATTAGTAAAAACTACAATCACCTACTGACACACTCTTAGGCACGCTCTTGGGGAACCCTGGTTCATCCTGTCCGAGGCTCACTAGCACAGTGAAGGGCAGGCACCAGGAGACCCCTGGTCAGGGTGCTGCAGATCTAGGCCTTGAATCCTCATCTTCTGACCCCACTCAGAGTGGCATTTCTACTATGCCCCAGAATGTTCTCTATGGACTCTTCCATCCCTAAAATAGTATGATCCTTTGAGATATAGAAACAAACACAATGCAATAATGCAAACAAGGAACAGTGTGTGTCACATTCTTTAGTTTTTGAGAATTACCAAACTCTGTTTTCCCATCTCTGTTTTACAGGGCATGTGGACTGAATTTAGTTACTACGTGGGGCAGTTCTCATGCAAGTGATGGTCATGGTTCAAAAACGCCTGGAAACACTTTCAGAGATTTACAGCCCTGTCTCCTAGGCAAACTCTGAGAAAAACAAAATAGAAGGAATTAGCATTCACTGAGTGTCCAGAATGGGCCAGGCACTCTGCTTGGCACTTATCCTATTCCCATAAAGCAGGTATTGTCCCCATTTTATTTATGAGAACACCGAGACATCCAGAATCTAAACCACTGAAGTCCACACAACTTAAAAGTGGTAAAACTAGATTTTGAATTCAGATATATTTGATACAAAAGCCCCAGAACAGCCTCTCCACTGCACAACCCAGGATAAGAAAACCTGACAAACTTGAATATGCACCATCTGTACCCCCCATTCCCTCCCTGCTGGGGAGGGGAGAGTTCGGAGCAGGTCTGCTCCTGTCTGAGCATCAGGTGGTAGCCATGGTGAGGAAAGTCCATCCAGTATCAGATACCTAGGCCTGAAATTCTTCCTGTACCCGTTACTAAAAAGATACAGCTGACTTCCTGGCAGTCTTCTATGAGAAGACTGGAAATTACTGTTACAGATGAGAGACGGCCATAGGTTAAACTAATAGATGGTGTTGGTAAAGGTAGTCAAGGAGCCATGAATTTGAGAGGATTTATTTAAGAGCCTGGATGGCAGGTCTGATGGATGAGACGTGGAGACTAAGACAGAGGGATCAAAGATAACAAGAAAGGGAGGTCAATGAGGGCCTCTCTGAAAGGCAGAGAAAGACTGAGACCATGCAGCCACGTCGAGTGCAGGAGAGGTGGGGGGCTGGGTCCAGGGTGGGAAAGAGATCAGCATCCTTGAGGAGCAGAAAGGAAGCCAGGGTAGCAGAATGAGAAAGCAAGGGGGGAAATGCAAAGAGAAGAGCGTGGATTTAAGGAATCAGATCATGTGGGATCTTTCAGGCTTCGGTAAGACATTTTGAGTTTACTCCAGGTACAATAGAAAGAAGTTTTAAGGAAGGGCAAGAAAATGAATTATCTCCTAGAACCCTCAGGAAAACCACAGCCCTGCCAACATTGACTTTTAGATCAGTGAGACCCATTTCAGACTTCTGATCTCTCAAATTGGAAGATAATAAACTTGTGCTATTTAAATGTGTTATAGCAACAAGCATCAACTAAATTCCAAGAGTTTTTCTAGATTCCATTATCTTGATTGATTTTCTACCCCTTCAACTCATTCTTTTCTTCCTTCTGAAGTTCTTCTTTCTCTCCCTAGCCCTTAAGTATATACATGTATCCAAGAGTCTGTCTCATGTGCACACTTTCTCCACTTACTAATCCACCTTTCCAGTGACTCTAAGCATAAATTCTTGCCATGCTACCTCCACATTTATCTCTGTGCTGATTTTTTTCTCCCAAATTTTATCCCCATTACCAGATGCCAGCTGAACACCTCCTCATGGATTTTCCACTGGCACCCTAAAGTCAGCGAGTCCAAAACAAAAGTGGGGGCTTCACCACAGAGTACATTGACTGTAACTCTAATAAGGTTTGCACATCAGGCTTTTCACTTCACAGGTCATTTCTGAGGACGTGGGAGAGGCCCAAGAATATGTTTATATAGTCCTATGTTTCTGGGAAATCTGCAAGAGTAAGATATTGTAACCACCATTGATTAAGACCATTCTCTCTTTCCAATATGACCTCATTGCCATCACACTTTTGAAACATCATGTCAAGTAGTATTCAAATGCCTGGGGCATTTGGGGGATCTGGCTAAGGGAAAGATGCTACCACATGTTTGTTTGTTTGTTTAATGGGATCCATTGATGAGATTTGCAGTCACTTTGGTATATAATTAAGTTACAGTGAACCATCTCAGAAATATTCCTAATGTCTGCTGTATGAACTCACATCATGATACAAAGGTGCTGGACCATAGGTTGTATCATAATATAAATGAGCCCTACCATACCTGCCCCCAGAGGTATGTGCATAGTGAAGAAAAAACAAGGGTTAAAATGCATGAAACCTGAAGCTAATTTGTGGAAATTTCCTCCAATCAGGAGTTAGGTAAAATTATAAGCACAGTTTGATTCTTACTGATGCCTAGTTCTCTTCTGTTAGGAAATGCAACTTAGTGAATACAATTAGAAATACAATATTTTTTTCACTTTTCCCTTGAGCATTGCACAAAGTAGAATTTCTTATAATTACTATATCTGTAAAACACACTTTTGACAGTTCTACCAACAGTGAGGCTATTGATGAAGTTGCATGCTTTAGAAATCCCAATTAATTTAAATTAATTAAATTAAATATTAACTTTAAAATATTTTGATTAAACTTGTTGGAGAAAAGTTCAAATTGCCTTTTTTTATTCTCTCTGTAGATAGTATTACAAAATCATTTTCAGAGATTCCCATAAACTGAGAATGTCTGAGACAGAGTATTTTATTTTTTCTATTATGACTTTGTTTTCCCTTATTCAAATATTTTATAGACAATTCAGTAGGTTTATTGGTAAATTTTCTCAGGGTCCGGATATTCTGTGTACATATAATTCTCCTTCCTATTTCTGCTAAATTTCGCGTGTCTCCCATCAATAATGTCCTACAAAATTATTCAATGACTAGATAGTCTCAAGAGATAACTGAGGCAGAAATTTGGCTGGGTTGAAACATTATGCACTTCAGTGGGATGCCAACTGAGTTTGTATCTTACCACAGTGTAAGGGAATTGTACTGATTGAGAAGTCCTGGAAGTGAGAAGGATAGGGGAAATCATAGTGGGTATAGTGAGAACATTTTTCTATTTCCTTAAGAGATGGTTCCAGTGTGTGAGAGCTTCCACTAACACACGGAGAATGCAGAGCTTGTTNGTGAGAACATTTTTCTATTTCCTTAAGAGATGGTTCCAGTGTGTGAGAGCTTCCACTAACACGGAGAATGCAGAGCTTGTAGAAACCCAAGGATCTAACCAAGGCTATTCTGGATGCTATTAATTAAGTGCAGCCTGTCATTGCCTGAAAATCAAAACACTTCGACCAACCCACAGTAGTATCTAATGGACCAAATTCACACCCTTCCCAACACATTTCTTCCTATGTCTAACACTATCACCTTTAAAGTAAGCATTCTTCCAAAACTGACTTCTGGGAAACTTATCCATCCCTTTCTTTGAAAAAACTGGAATAATAGCATAAAATTTCCAAAAATAATCTTTAGAGTAATGAAAGATGTAGATTTCTTAAACTTAAATTACATTTTAGTTGTGAGATATTTGCTTATAGCCTAATTCATACTAGGTCTTGCCTTGTTTTTAATTTATACTACCACAACTTCCTGAAAGATTTGAAGGGAATTAAGACAATTTTCTAAAAAGACAATTGAATCCCCAAGTGAAAGGATTAGAGACTATTATTAAGTATTGATATGTTAATAGCATAGACTCCATGTTGGGTAGAACCTAACATGTACCCTTAATGAGACACCCCTCTTTCAAGCTGGAATGATAGTGAGTGAGGGATTTGCAAAATGATTTGTCCAGTGGCTGCTTTTCTAAAGCCTCGGAGAACACAGCTGTCAAGCTGATGTAGCACATCCCGAACCCATCGTGATGACACAAGATGAGGAAGGAAACTCTCAGAAAATGGCACTGAAGCAGGAGCCTGGGTGGCTCAGTGGGTTAAAGCCTCTGCCTTCGGCTCAGGTCATGATCTCAGGGTCCTGGGATCAAGTCCCGCATTGCGCTCTCTGCTCAGCCGNTTAAAGCCTCTGCCTTAGGCTCAGGTCATGATCTCAGGGTCCTGGGATCAAGTCCCGCATTGCACTCTCTGCTCAGCCAGGAGCCTGCTTCCTCCTCTCTCTGCCTGCCTGCCTCTCTGTCTACTTGTGATCTCTCTCTCTCTGTGTCAAATAAATAAATGAAATCTTTTTTTAAAAAAAAAAATGGCACTGAAGCAACACAAGCCCTTTGTTCTCCATGCTCAAAGGCTATAACGAGGAAAGACAGCTTAGTGTCCAAAGGCATCACTATTGAACACATTTCTGATTTAGATTTGCATTAGAATCATGATCTTCTTACTTAGAATTTCACATATTTGGGGCTTTTTTCTTCTCACTTAGCATTATACAATTTAGCTGACCTTTGTTTCTCGAAGTAAATTAGAGACAAAATTATTTCTTCCTGATTAACATAAATGATATGACATCTAGTTAGCTTTGATACTCTGGCAAACTCTACCTTTAAGGGGAAGTTACCTAGTTCTTGTGGGTAATTAATAGTTTTCTTTTTCTGCTATGTGTGTGCATGTGTGTATATACGCACACGTGACACAAAGTTTAAATTTGGTTTCCAAACAGCAATGCATTGTTTCCTCTCTTCTGTGATGCCTTCAGGGATTAGCTAAAGGGCCACAATTGCTAATAAAATTTTACACCAGTAAACTTGGCTTGAAGAGCTCCTGTAAAAACCCCACTGATGGTCATAAGCACTCATTCATAAGAATGCACACTACTGAGCATATGTGGGACAGGATGTTTTGCTATGCCAAAAGCGAATTTTCATGCTGTTGAATTTATGCATTTCCCGCTGCTACTCAAAAGGCTTGTCTGAATGTTCGGGCAGGGGAGAGCGCTCTCTATGGAAAAATGTTCCTCTTCTGTTTGTGTCAAAAGGTCTGACCTGTACTCCAGTCTCCATTCAGAGGCAATTTGCACACTCTGTTAGACAATCTTCCAAAAATCCACCAGGATAGAATACCGGCTTAATTTTTGCTTAAAAAGAGAAGGACTATAAAAAGAATATTAGGAAGGGAAAAAACGGTCTTAAAATGGAAACCAAAACAGGCATTTGGGAAAGATAAATGCAACATCCCCTTCACCCTCAGGAAATGAAATTTTTCTGACAGGGTCGGAGACTCTGCTTGGCAAACCTTCTTAAATTAATTACCTTCTTGACATTTTAAAGGAAGGTTTCAGATTGTAAATTTAACCCAGACAAAGCATTCTTTTTAATCTTGTCAGTATGCAAACTACTTTGCACTGCAGTCTGTGAATTATTTATCAGAGGAACGACCCCAAAGGGCGAAAGGAAAAAGCAGGCATATTTGATCTAAGATTCCACAGCTAGATGTAGTTCTTTGCCTTAGATCTGTACCTGTTGCAACTACTTAACTTTTTTTGTGTTTGATGTTTTTAATACCCTGAGCATTCTTTGTCTCTGAGAGGAAGACATTCAGTGCCATTTTAATGTGCTTATTAAGATGAGTGAAATATATGTCTCGGCAGGTTTTATATGGCAGCCACAGTCAGGTTGGTGGGGGAAACAACAGGGCTTCTTCTCAATTGACTTTCACGTTCTATATGCTAGACAAGAAACATCTCAGCCTACTCTTTGGCCCATGTGAAAAGGAGCCTACAGGGATGAATTGTCAAGGAAATTAACTCTTCTGGGTATCAATAAGCTTGTGTACATAAGATTTCAACAAACATTTGCAGATTAGTTTAGGGCTTAAAGAAAAGTGAAATTTACAATGCCTAGAAGCTATAAAACAAGTAGTGGCTTTAGTTCTAAAATTAAGTGTTCTTCGGTTAAATGCTTTGGGATCAAGAACACCCATGCAATGGGACATGTTATTCATTCTAAAGCATTATATAATAGACATGGTACTAGAACAGCAGCAGGGCACATAAACTGATAGAGAGCAGTGCCTGCTGCCTCCAAGGAAAGAGTTTGCAGACTGATGGCAAACTCAACTTAGAAAAACATTCCCCATGGCTTCGGTCCTGGGGGGTGGGATGTATGCATAGGTCACCATGTCTCACCTGAGAACTCCTCACATGCCCTGCTATTATCTCTTCTCAGGAGATACCCGGGCTGCCCTTCAGAGAAAAAGGAAGGAATGCAAACTTGTTGTGCCTTCTCCTGCCATGTATGCTCTTTCATTCTGAAGAGATATCACCAGTCCATCAAAAGATTGGGGTATGCTTGGCAATTGTAAATAAAAGCTCCCAGCATGCACAGCTCTGTGTCTTCATGAGATACTCCTTTCAAAATTAATAAAAAGCATGCATGTGGTAGCTAAAATAAAGCAAAAAAGTAGACCTAATTTTTCATTTAACTCCCAAGACCACATGGGACTGATTTATACTCCTTCAAAATGCTGATTTGTTACTGTAAGAAACTACCACTTATTGAGTAATTATTATGCTCCATGTGCTTGCAACTCACTTATGAGGAACATCTTATTGTCTTCTCTACACCCTTCCTTTTTTTTTTTTTAAGATTTATTTGTTTGAGAGAAAGAGCACAAGAGCACAAGGGAGGGGCAGAGGGAGAAGAAGACGGAATCTCAAGCAGACTCTGCGCTGAGGGTAGAAACTGACTAGGGGCTCAATCTCACAACCCTGAGATCACTACCTGAACCAAAACCAAGAGTGGAACACCTAACCGACTGCATCACTCAGGTGCCCTTCCACAACCTTCCTTTTTTTTTCTTTTGTTTGTTTGTTTGTTTTATAGCTGAGGAAATTGAGGCTTGAAGGGATATTAAGTCCCAAGCCAATGGTCCTGCAGCTTCGAAATCTGTGATTCAAAGTCAAGTCTTCCTGACCCCAAATTCCATGTGCTATGCCTCTCTAACAGTGAGATGTGACCTTAAATCCATTTGGTTGCCTGTAATTCTTCTCTTCGTGCACATTTAAATCTAGTAGGTGTATAATAACCCTAACATAGTTCATTGAATAAAGAGAGATACTTTATAATTTTCTGGGTCATGCTAGAAATGTTTCAAACTTGTATTTATATCTTAACAATCTAATCTCTAAAGAAACTATTGTGTACAGTTTACATAAACCAAACAAATGAAAAATAGCATATAAATTTGAGTTTCAGCAAGTATGTTTTTTAGAATTACACAGGCACCCACCAAGGAAGCACATAACATGTAACCAGCAACAAACTGATGTTTGTTAGTCTGTGCTTTCTCAGATACACAGAGGATTTACCTGCTTAATAGGACTTACAAGAACAAATCCCGTGAGCATGAATTAGAGAGACTGGGCACTCTGAGACTTATCCTTTCACGGAGCTGTCACACATACTAATTGAAGGACCATGAATGTCTTGCTCACTTTTTCTAGTAAGTCCTCTTTCATTCATCTCTTGAAGAAGCACCACATGCAGAACACTAGATCCTCTGCCCCAAGGTCATCTCCACTGGGTGAAGCTGAACAGTGAGATCCAGACCCAGGAATGATGTCCTTTTAGAGTCATGGCATGTCACATCTTCAGAACTGGAAGAAAACATAGAGATCAGAAGAAGTCCAAAATTTTATTGACAAGGAGATGAAGAGACAGATGCAAAGCTACCTACCTTGTCTGAGTTCAAACAAAGATTAAAACTACGTCTGTCTTAAGACTCATCATGGCTTTAACTGGTGACAGAACTTTTTACTTTAATATCACCTGGCTTAGGCAGCATTCTCCAGGGAAACAAAACCAACAGAAAGGGAAAGATGAACAGAAAGAGAGAGAGATTGAGGGATTTATTGTAAGGAATTAATTCACGTGATTATGGAAGCTGACAAGTCCCGAGATCAGTGAAGTGGGTCAGCAAGCTGGGGACCCAGGAGAGAAACTGCTAGAGTGTCAGTCTGCATCGTTTGTGACCAGGCTTGAGACCCAGAAGATCCTATATTTCGGTTCATTTCCAAGGCAGGAAAAAACCTATTGTGGCCAGTTTGAGGACAGTCAGACAGGAGGATTTCTCTCCTACTCAGCAGAAGGTCAGCTTTTTTCTTCCGTGTTTGGGTTTCTATAATAGGGCCCGTCAAACTGACACATAAAATCAACTATCACTTCATCTAATCTGACGATTGTACTCTATTAACTCACATCTATGTTAAGGGCTAATTCTTATATTTAGAAGTTAAAAGAAAAGCAATTCAGATATTCATAAGATACTATAGTTATTATCAACGTGTATCAAAAGCAGTATGTTTATCTATTAAAAAGTTATCAGTTCAGCGAAGAAGTAGATTCACATTTAACAAGATCCTCAATGATTTATTGGTTCTTCCAATGTTTCGATCTTAATATTTAAGTTATCATATTCTTTAAAATGTAAGAACAAAACTCACAGACGTAAGCAATACAATAGACTTAAGGTCTAATTAAATTCGATGTTTATTTAGACAGTTAAATCACTTAAGCCAACATATAGAGAAAATTTAGGGTATAGTAATTTGTTTTGTAAAGGATATGAGATGCTGGGGAGGACCTTTCTTCAATCACACAAATGTGGTGACACATTTTGTTTGGTATTCCATGAATATTCAATGCCAATAAAACAAGTTTGTCACTTATTCATTCAGTAAACCCATATAAACAGATGTACATTTAAGATCATGGGGGGTGATTTTAAAATAGAACCACAAATTCTTTCATATTTCCCCCTTCAGGAGGTAAAGCTTAATTCCCTTCCCCCTTGAGTGTGGGCTACACTTGGTGACTCACTTCTAACAAATAATAGAAATGGCAGAATTGGTGATATACCACCTCCGAAGTTAAGTTATAAAAGATAGTGTGGCTTCTGCCTTCCTCTGTCTTGGACTGCTATCTCTGGAAAAAGCCAGCTATAATATCGTAGGGACACTGAAGCAGCCCTGTGGAGAGGTCCATGTGGTGAGGAACTGAAGCCTCCTCCCAACATCCCGCAATGAGCTGAGGGCTCCTGTCAACAGCCATGTGAGAGCTCATCATCGTAGACGTAGCTCCTCCAGCTCTGGCCAAGGCTTCAGATCACTGCAGCCCCTACTGAGACTTTTACTGTAACTGACTGTAACAGGAATGACCCTGAGTCAGAATCAAGGAGCTAAGCTTCTCCTATACTTCAGAACCACAGAAACTGTGAGGTAATAAAAATGTGTTGTTTTCAGACCCCGAGTTTGGAGGTCATTTGTTTTATAGCAATGGATAGCTCATCCATGGAAGTTTAAATTGCCATTATCATAAGACTTTTCATCTATAAATTATCATCCACGTATAGTATATTATATTTATAATTTATAGATAATGTATTTCAGGGGCCAAAATAGATTTATGTGTGTATCTATGGAAATAATATAATTTTAATATTGTGAAATATTATTTTTCTCATATGAATTTCACCCTGAGCACAAGTGATAAAATTGTTTTCAGTATTTTGGTAAAAAATAGCTCTACTACAATAGCAGAAGCTTGACAGTTACTTTGAAACCCATTTTAATCTCATTCCTTTTTTTTTTTTGAGTTGCAATGTAGTAGCTTTATGGGAAGATATAAAATTGGTTAGTACTTTCATTTTTTTTATTTACAGAGTTTAAGCATAAGTTAGAAGAGCAATTAGTTCTAAATAAACTCCCTGCTATAAAAAATCATTAAACATTATCTATACTTATTTTTCCAAGATTAAAAATCATTCTCCTTTTTACATAAACTCATTTCTAATTTTTTTCTTGATCCATTCATTCTACATTGATTCGCTTAATTGATCTTTTATTTTCAGCACAACTCTACATTTTACTTATTTTCTAGTTACTTTCCATCCTAACCTCTTTCCTGATTTTTTTTTACTTCTGCCGGCACTAACCCCTCCCTTCTCTTTACTTCAACTATACTTCTAAGGTAACTTCTTAAAAAAAAGACATTGTTTTTACCAACTTCCAGTTATTTCAACTACATCACTCTTGTCTCTCAAACAAGACTGCACACTTCTTTGATTATTTCTTTTTCCTTTACCATGCTTCTGATGCCTAACCCAATGGTTAGCACAAAGGAAACGCTCAGTAAAATTATGTTGCATTGTGTTTATTTCCTTTTCTCAATGGTTCTTGCCTCTGCTTTGGGGAAGAGCCTTATCTGGAACTAAGCACAGCTGCAAAGGAACATAGAGGTATAACAGACAAGTTACAGGGAGCATAGAAAAGGGAACTAGCAAGAACAGACATGGCCATACCACTCTCATGACTTCTAAATACATTCCTGAAAACACATTAGCTCCAGGGACACAAAATCGCTGAGTATCCTCTCTTTTTTCTTTTTCCTTTGATTTTCATATGGGCAGATGAGAAATATATAGGCAGTGTCACTGCCCTCTTTCAGTAAAGTTAGAGCTGAAGGTTTGCTCATGTCTGCTCAGACAGCTGGGTTCATCATTGTCTTCTACTTGACTATACATGTATGCATCTTTTAGAATCTCAATGTTCCCCGACTGCCCACTGCAATATATTTTTTTCTCACATTTTCTATCATCCATAATAAAGTTGGCATATAGTGGTGGATGGTTTTACCTTCTCTATATGTATTTGTTCACTGCACTTCCTAATATAGAATTCAGTATTTATTTTTCATCATTGACAGTTGACTGCTCTGTTTCAGATATATGAGAAAGAGAAAAAGTGAGAGGAAAGTAGGCAAGAATTGCTGATGACCCAGGTTTAGGAGTATTAATAGTAATGATTTCTCCTAGAAAATACAAGAGTGAGAAGGATGACAAAGATATACAGGGTGGAGTCAGAGGAGAGGCTGCATCCTCTACCCATTACTATTTGGTAGCTAATATAGAGGAGTCTTTTTGGATAGTTTATTCAGATTTACTCAGCTCCAGAACTATATAGACACATGATGACTGGGTTTGGTCTAATTATTTTCTCTAACCTGTCTTTGCTGGGTCATTGTCTCTTCCAGAACTTGTTAGATAAATAGCTTTCTTAAAGTCTTCATCTACATAAAATATTTATAAACAGTATGAAATAGAAAGAAGTTCATAGAGTAAAAATCGGTGTGGAGAGCAAATATGTAAACTTTTATTAAAGACTAGATTTGTGTGAATGACAGAGAACCATAGGCAGTAGGAGTATAGCAGGTTTATCATTTTACTTTATTTAGAGATTTGTGCTTTATCTAAAAGAGTACCAATTTCTAGAAAAAGAAACAAAGGGAAATCCAGCCAAAGAGAAGACATGACGCTATGGAAAGACATAACATTTTTAGAGAAAGGTGAGAAACTGAGTGTGGCTAGAGTTTGTTTACATGATAGGAAGCAGTGGGGGGAACGATTCTGACAGGATATATTCAGACTAGATTGTGAAAAACTTGGTGGTCATCCATTCATTCAAAAATATTATGGAGAACCTACCACACACACTGTGCTAGATGAATAAGACAGTCACAGGTCCTGCTCTCAAGGAGTTTATGGTCCATGTATGTCATGAGGGAGTTTGAACTTGATCATCTACAGGGATGGCTTTTTAGACGTTACTGGATCATAACTTTACTGAATCATAACTTGAGCAGTGGAGCTTTGGGTTTTCCAGGTACTTGGAGACCACTTAGAGGGCTGTGGTGATGGTAACCAAGATCAAAATAAGATCAGGGGTTAACATGGCAGTAATGAGAGGTGGAGAAGAAAGGTTAGATTTAGGGTAGATTTTTGAAGTTGAATTAACAGAATCAATTAGCTACATAGATGTGAGGCAGAGGGAGAAAAGTGAAAGAAATCCCTGAGGTTTCCAATGCGGAGAAGAGATTGAATGGAACAGAGAGGGATGGAAGAGAAACAGGTTTGGTTTGGAAGAAAAGGAGCTTGCTTCCGAATGTATTAAGGTTTAAAGGGACCTCCAGTGTTCTTAAGGTATTTAATTAAACTCCCCTAATCTTAAAAGCCACATTTCCCCTCCTGTTTGCTCTTTACCATTAATCTTCTTGATCCCAGAACTTTGGGAAGGTGGGGAATGTGAACAGAATCAAGGCATGAGCAGAGTGGTGTAGGGGGTGGTGGACCAGATTTGGATGTGTAAACCTTGGTCCTGGAAACACCAAAACCACAGGTGAGAAAGTGGAATCTTCCATGACAGTTGGGTATCTGATTTACATGATGTCAAAAATCAGATTGTTTGAGCTATTTATTTTATTGGATTGGAGTTTTCTAACTGGCTGAGCAAAATGATGGTTTTGCCATATAGTGTGCAAACATTCTTCTCCCTCATAACATCAAGCATTATAAAGCGACTTTGGGCATGGACTATAGGTGGGGCCAGCTGAATGTGTAGATGAGTTTATGTGGTATGATCTCAGATACACCAAGAAGGGAATCTACTCAAAGTATCTTCTCCAGAGGCTAAAATTTCAGTATGAATGGATCCATTTATTTGGCCCAAACACTATCACCCTACAAACCTGCCCAGCCATAGTGCTAATGCATGTATTATGGAGGGGATGTGCATTCATATTTAGTATGTCTTTATTCTTACTCTTTCCTGTCTGAAATAATATTTCCCATGTGACTTATCTCATTTTTCAAAGCCAGTTCCATTGTCACTTCCTCTCCACATATTTCCTTAAACTTCCCCTATGTGCCTGCCCAAAACACACACACACACACACACACACACACACACACACACACACACACACACACACACTTTCCCTGGGATAAAATATTTCACCCTTCTTATGTTCCTATATCTTTTATATGTGCTTCTAGTATAGCAAATATCATATTATCTTATCAATTTGAGTTTGGGGATCTTTCTTCCTCACTGTAGAATGAGCTTTTTAAAAGGTGAGGAACAGAGGGGTGCCTGGGTGGCTCAGTTTGTTAAGCATCAGACTTTTGATTTTGGCTCAGGTGATGATCACAGAATGGCAGATTGAACCCCATGTCCAGCTCCTCACTCAGCAGGGAGTCTTGCCAGAGATTCTCTCTCCCCTCTTCCTGTGCCCCCCCTTTTTTAAATAAATAAATCATAAAAAATAAAGGTGAGGAGCATATTCTTATATTATACATTTTCATATCCCCAACATGTAGCACAATGAATAGCAAATAGTAGATAAATGTTTATTGTTGAATCCTAACTAGTGTAACTCCCCTAAGTGGGTGACCCCCAGGTTCCAACTAAGGTAATAAGACAGAGATAGGAAACAGATTTCAATTTGTCTACTCCAGTAAATTGTTCACACTGCCTGGAGCTTTGGTAAGGAAGGAGGCCATGATCCTGTCTAACCTCTGGGAAAGAGTTCCATGATCAATAGAGACATCTGCCATGACATAAGAGGCAACAGTGACAGCGTCATTATTTTCTGTCCCTGAACTACGTGTGTTGTCGGTAAGGTAGTCATTTACTCACTCGACAAATATTCATCATGCATCTGGCACTGTTGCTGAGCACCAGGGGACAGAACATGCAGATAATGAACATACAGCTTCTGCCCTCAGGAATCCCAGAAATCTGGAAAGTAAATGATGTGACAACACTTGTAATTTATTCAATTGTGTTATATCAGTTGTATAATAATAATTTGCTGGACAGGAGATAGAGACGATAGTTAAAAAGGAACCAGAAAGTATATACGTCATCTGTTTCCTGTATTGCCCAGGGTGGGTAGTGTGTTGACCAGTGCTCAAGAGAAATCCAGGCCCCAAGATGGGTGATTACATGATGGCATCATTGTTTAAAGACACCATTCACTCATTCATTCATGCATTCATTCATTCATTTATTTGAATGAATGTTTATTGAGTTCCTACTTCATGTCAGTCCATGTTCTAGACACTGGACAGGCGATGGCAAGTAAAATAAGCTAAACAGAGGGCAAAAAATAAACTAGTAATCACACAATAAAATGTATAATTACAAATTAGGATCAGTGAGGCCCCAATCTGTTTCGTCAGTCATTCTGAACAGTGTTTTGAGTATAATTTTGATACCTAGATTGACTCCTTTACTGAGGTTGAAATGCATTGATAATTTTTTAAGATTTTATTTATTTATTTGAGAGAGAGAGAGTGAGGGAGAGAGAGCAGGAGGGGGAGGGAGGGTCAGAGGGGGAATCAGACTCCCCACTGAGCAGGGATCCAATGAGGGTCTGGATCCAATCCTAGGACCCTGGGATCATGACCTGAGCTGAAGGCAGAGGCTCAACCAACTAAGCCACCCAGGCGCCCCTGTACTAACCATTTACATAAATATTCCATTCTGTTTTTCTCTAACACAGTAAAGGAGCTTACCAATTAGTCTCACATATTCAGTGGTTATGCATCAGTCCTCCAGAACCCAACCACCTCCAGGGTAACCAATCAGGGCATTTCTGGACAGTAAACCTGTGGGCCTCATCTCGATTGTTTTGATCTCAAAAAGTCAGCGCTACCCAGAGGTACATTGCTTCAGTAGCCAATCTCCCTCTTGACATCTTTTAGATCTTTTGAAATCTACATTTCTAACAAACCCAACCTCTTACCAAAACATCACACAAAAAATTTCCACTCAATTTTATTTGCAAAACTTGAATGCAACAGAAAATATCTCTGGAATAAAAAGAATATATATATTTATGTATTTATATTTATATTATATGTTTATATTTATGTATTATATATTTTATTTACATAATGATACTTTTGAATGGAGATGTCCATGAGCTAAAAATTCATTTATATTACGTAATATTCCTTTTACCATAAAACCCTCCTGACCTTTTTCTTTTAAAGATTTTTATTTATTTATTTATTTGAGAGAGAGAGAACATGAAAGGGGACAAAGTCAGAGGGAGAAGCAGACTCCCCACGGAGCTGGGAGCCCAATGTGGAACTCGATCCCGGGACTCTGGGATCATGACCTGAGCCGAAGCCAGTTGCTTAACCAACTGAGCCACCCAGGCGCCCAAAAACCCTCCTGATCTTTTTTTTTTTAAACCCTCCTGATCTTAAAAATTCACTGAAAATTATACACTAGCATCCAGAATTGTTACACATTCCATTTTGCAGGGAATCCTATTTCACAAATTTTTTTCACATCATTTTTCACATAACTTGTTTTTAGGATTTTTTTGTTGCTTACTATTTTATACAAGTGTATATTGCCTGTGCCCCCTGTCCTTTTTATAGACCCACTGCTACTGCCCGTGCCAGATTACTCCATTTGGAAGCCCACCTATACTCAACACTGTTCCACTGCACTAAAATAACTCTTCCTTTATTCCCTTTTTGTGATGGGTGTTAAAAGAAGAGCAGTTAAGTATAAGTAGTTGAGGCTCACAGACACTTGGGATTGTTCGCTTGCCACCAAATCCAGCCTCCCTGTTGGTAAAGAAACAGGCTCTCCAACATTTCCTAAAAGTCCCTTCTGGGATGTGCCCCTGTGGAGCAGGAGAATCGCTTGAAGCCAGAGTCCCAGCTCAGCTCTTAGCTGGCTGTGTGACTCTGAACTAGTGAGGCCATGTGTAGGATTTAATTCCTTTTTATACCTGTTTCAGAGACTTGTTGTAACATGTACAAAAGTGCCTTGTAAGCTATAAGGTACTCCGCCAATGCAAGTCAAGACTGAGAGACTCATTTCCTCATGGGCAGTCCTATCCAATGGCCAGTGATGTCCGACTAACAGAGAACAAAGCATGGGCTCGGCCAACAGATAATGTGAATCTGCTTTCGGCCCCTGCATAGCCTTGGACAAGTAATAGGCTCCCTCTACCCTTGGTCTTCTCTTTTGTGCAACCAGGGATATATGTCCAACCCGGGCAGGGGCTAGTACAAGTAACGTGATGATACAGATAACAGGCTGATGTTGAGTAATCGTTTTGCTTTTTCCGTCAGTGGTTTTTGTTTTATAACTGCAGGTCGTGGTCTCTGTGATAATCCAGAATTACCCGAAACCCCCTCTCACAGGGCAGTCCTTCAAATACGGGTGGGAAGCTCCATGGACTTCCCAACACTTTTTCCGTCAAACAATTCTTCTTTCTTAAATTGTTCTCCCTCGCAGCCTCCCATCAAGACGCCTGGGTCGCTCCCTGCCCCACCCATCTCTGGGTTTTCTCCAGCCTGCCAAGTTTCCCTACGCAGAGCCACCCCAAGCTGCCTTCCCGGCTGCAGCAGAAGTGCATTTGCTTTCTGGGGGTAATTACTTCTGCTGCATCTGTGTTTACTTTAGAACCTGTGGCTAAGGTAATTAGCTGGCAGCTGGCTAAACCTTAGATAATAATGTGCCTGACATTTTAGGTATCTCTTTTCTAGAAATCATTTTTTTACTTTATTTCGCTTACACAGTCAACAGACAGTCATGGCAAATCGTCCCTCGGTGGAACACAATCAGGATTCATTTGCATCTGGGAGGAGATTCACTTTTTTAAATGTGGTTGAGTTCAAAATGACTGCTTCTACACATAGAGTGCTTTTTGATTGCAGTATTTTTTCATTTACTCACTAAGCATTCATGGAGGGCCAGCTATGCATAGGGTCCCGGGCGAGGCGCTAGGGACACAAACACAAATATGACATCATCCCTTTCCCAAAGATTTTGAAATTCAGAGAGAGACAGGCATCGAGCAGACAGGTATCTATGCCAAGTGCTGTGGGGTGGGAAATGGGGGAGTGAAACTCAGGAGGAAACCCATGAGCAGGGCCTTTAATGGAAAATAGGTATGTAAATATTTACAGGGCATATTGGAGGATCCAGCACAGGACACTCTTCCTAGACCGAGGAGAAGACACAAAAGTATTAAGGTTTCATATCCTTGACACAACATGATTAGTTGGAAATCAAAAGATAAGACTAGGGTTTAGCAAGCAAGGCACCTGGGTATAGGATTTAAGGAGGCACTGCAAGTGCAGTGTTGGCCAGAAGCCTTCAGAAACAACACCCAACTTGTACCAGCCTGAGAGGAAGTACCTCCTTAAATTTTGCACCCTGGGCACCTCATTTGTCTCACCCTAATCCCAGCCTCGATATATATATAGAGATATAAGAATGTGTGTATGTCAACAGAACCTATACATCAATGGGGCAATGCTATAATATTCCACGTGCTTACTCATTTATTTAGGCCCAGAGGTGATCAATTCTAAACAATTTTTACACCTCCCCCTGACTTCTTCTAATCCAATTTATGAAATGAGGCCAAATAAAATTTAACTTTCAAACACTCAGAACTTAGTCATTCAATAGGTGATGTTTTGTATCCATCTAATATTTCAATATTTTCTTTATACCTAAAAAGCTGTTTATATCTAGATGTCCTAAATTAAGTTGCCTGCGGAAAGAGAGTGATTTGATTTAAAAAAATTTTTAAACAAAAAATAGCTAATGAAGCTCTTTATTCTTGTGACCAAAAGTAAAGATTTTATGGAAGAGAGAATAAAAGGACATGTCTGCGAAGTGACTCCCCAGTGGAGGGAGAGTGTTGACAAGTTGCTGGGCCACCAGTCTGCATATGGAGACATGAGAATGACCTCAGCGGCTTAGGCAGGGTAAATGTGAAGGATAAAATCTTACAAGATAAGATTACTGAAAGAGTAGAAATCACACAATTAGGTAATTGCAGAGCAAACCTGAATGATATTACTAGCAGATGTGTAATGCTATAGGAATGCCTCTACCACCTGATGGGATAACAGATAGAATACTTCATCTCTCTTCTGCGGGTAATCCTGTGTTGTAATTGCCTAACAACCATGATGTGAGATGTCCATAAGTTCTCCAGTTCACTCCATTGAACGTCAGTGAATTGTGAAGCGGAGCGATTATTCAAAGTTAACACTTTTCAAAACTTGTTGCTTAAGAGCTTCAGTGCTCATTAACATATTGATTTCATATACATATATATGTATATGTGTGTATATGTGTGTATATATATATATATGTTTTTTTCCAGAAAATTTTATTAGCTTTAGAACTGTATTTGACTTACCACTGTGGTGCCTTACCAGTGCAGTCTCCACTTTTCTCCCCCATTCCCCCAACATCCTCAAAGCCCATCATGGCTCCAGGCCTTCTATGCTACACCCTTAGGACCCTGCTCCCCTGTCCTAGATTAACCTCGCTGGTGGAACTGGCATTGATCTTGCTGGTACTCTAGCACACTAGCACACAGTACTACGTCTGGCACATAATAGGTTCCTAATAAGTATTTGTTGAACAAATTATGTATCGACGAGTATGTTGTTATGTACTGCTGGATTAGGTGTGTGTTTGTCTATTCTCACCTCAGCAGCCTGGGGTGATCCTTGAAAACATAAGTAGGTTCGTGTTCCCTTTGATCAGAACTTTCTAGGGGCTTCACATCTCGCTCAGAAGTAACACCTCCCTGCCAACCCAGGCCGTGTGATCCAACCCCCGTGACCCCTCTGGCCCCATTACACTGCACTCTCCCTTTTTACTTTCTTCTGTAGCCCCAGTGACTTCCTTGCTGCTTTTCTTTTTTTCCTTTTGACATACTAGGCATGCTGCCTCAGCAGTGCATTTGCTAGACTTCTCCCCTCAAATTTCTCAGCATTAATTTGGCTCATTTCTGCACTTCTCCCAGCCTTGGCTCAAATCCCACCTTCCCAGTGAGCCTCCCCCACTACTGGCATTCCTCATATGTACTCTTCCTCCTTACCCCCATAAACTTGATCCTTCCAAAATGCTGTATGATGTACTTATGAATGCTAAGTTTTGTTAACCCTCTGTCCCCATTAAAAGTTGAGCTCTTCAAGGCAGGGATTTTTGCCCATTTTGTTTAGTGATCCATCCCATGCACCTAGAACCATGCCTGAACCATAAACATTTGTTGAATTAATGATTTGCAGATCACAGCTGAGCAAGTGCTGCCAAGTTTAAAATATTATTTTTTAAAAAGATTTTATTTATTTATTTGACAGAGAGAGAGAGATCACAAGTAGGCAGAGAGGCAGGCAGAGAGAGAGGAGGAAGCAGGCTCCCCGCTGAGCAGGGAGCCCAGTGCGGGGCTGGATCCCAGGACCCTGAGATCATGACCTGAGCCGAAGGCAGAGGCTTTAACCCACTGAGCCACCCAGGTGCCCTTAAAATATTATTTTATAAATAATGCATCTTTTTCTTGCCTTGCTTTATCCCAACAACAACTTCTGGTGATAGGTACTGTTGTTATTATTATTCTCATTAGTTGAAGAAATTGAGCCCTGAGAATTGAGTGCTTCCTCTTTGCCCACAGGGTGAGTTGGTTCACTCAATCTCCATAGGTGCCTCTTTCTACTTGGAGATTTCAGAAAACTACAAACTATATTTCCTAGACTCCCTTGCAGTTCAGTTTGAATTCCCAGGGAGACTGCAATGTAGGAGAGAGATGGAGGCCATCTTTCTGCATTTTTGTCTGTTTCTGCTGGCCCACATGGTTGCGGAAACATGAGCTATCTCTGTAACAGTGTTCTGGTGTCCCTTCTCCAGCTTTCTGGATGTTGAGAAGGCATGTTAGAGATCATGGCAGCAGTGAGACTTCCCAGTTTGGCTTCCTAAGTCCTGGGTCATAGCTGTGATGTCATTCTTCAGCTCCCTGGGCAAGAGAAGCATTTAAAGCAAGAGACACAAGCAGCTGCATCAAGTTCTTGATCCCACCTGGTCCCGGGGTGGCTTCAGAGGTAGAGCTTCTAGAACTGTCTACCGTGGGGCAGTTCTGCCTGGTGCTGAGAATCAGAACTGGAAGCCAGTTTATAACATACTTCTTCAGCCCTTCCAACAATTTTGCCCCTACTTCCCTACATTAAATTCCTCTGTACTTATAATATCTAAAGTAGCTTCTGTTTCTACACTGAAACTGATAGATAGGACCTCAGATTACATCATGAAAACTAGATTCTCCTTCTAGGGCTTTTCATTTCAACAAAGTATTTCCCGAGCACTCAGCTTTGGTGTGTAAGACAATGGATTTGGTCCATGGCACAAATGCAAATATACAATAATGTGTAATAACAATATTCTGTTGAGATCAACCCCATCTGTAGAATTTGGGGATCTGTGGCCCTTTTCAAACCCCTCATAATTCAGAAGAGCTCAAGGGACTGTTTCACTTGCCCTTCCAAATATAATCCCCTATTAACCACTAGCAGATTTCTCCTCCCTGTGACCAGTCCTGACCACACAAAAGCAGCCTTTCCATTCCCAACACAGGTTAAAAATGGGTGAAGTAACAGAGTGAAGCTGTGACATCCACCTCCATCCACAAGAAGTAATTTCTCCTCTATTTCACTCTCCAGGAGAGAAAAAACTCCTCCCTCGTCTGCCAATTGATGGTTGTGAGATTTAGAGAAATTTATTTAACCTCTCTGAGCCTCAGTTCACTCAGCAGTAAAACAAAAACATTTACATACATTTAATTCTGATTAAAACAAGATATTCCCATTTATGAGGGCGGGAAACTAACAAGTTCTACTACCATTTCACCATCACCTGATACCCTCGTGTTTCTCAGACATTCAAAGAATACAGCTCTCCACCTTGTTGCAACTTTCTTTGCTCAGAACCTTCTGGAAAGAGGTGACTGCCCAATACTATGCAGCACTGAGGAGCAATCTGAGTAACACAGTCTCTGAAATATTCAAAATAGTCTCTCCACTGTTATTGCTCTTGGACCAAGTTTGCAAACCTTCATCTTCCCTTAAGAGGTGGATAACCTTCCTTAATCTTCTTGGCCCCTCAATTCATTCACATCCCCCCACAAAATCATGGCCTACTCCCCTATTCCTCTGGTTATGTCAGATATTTTGGAAGCCACAAGAAGGCGTACAGACTGGACGTTAACTTTCTAATAACCGATACCAACACCTCTAATTTACATAGATGAATAAACTGTCGTCCTGCTCTCAGGAAGCCTACAACCTTATTATAAAGAAGAGAAAAATTAATGTTAATTTTAAAAACTAGCCATAAAAAGGGTTGGGATGGGAAATAAATAGCAAGAGTGAGCATGCAGGCTCAGAGTTGAGAAGACTCTAGTTACATCCTTCCTTCGTACATTCCAACACTAGGGTCATGGGCAAGCGATGGAGGCCCCCCAAGGTCTCAGCTTCCTCACCTGAAAAATCCGGTGTCTTTGAGGACTAGATGAAATGTCTGGGTGGAGTACTGTGCATGTAGTAAGCACTGAATAAACAGAAACTGTTATTATTTTCACTTAAGTGAATTCATGAAAACTTCCTGTGGAGTAAGGCAGACACTTGTGGTGTCTTATAGGTTGAAAAATCTAAATTCGGTCACGAAGAAAGTCTAGCCATCATTTAGAACAAAGATAATGAAAGGGTTCACCACCTGTAGATCTGTGGGCCAGAAAGCCAGAAAATGTTTGTTAATAAACAGGTGGCAAAATAACATCTATAGAACAATTTCTCCTTGCATATTAGTATCACCCTCTCAAAAAGACAGGGTATAGAATGCAATGATAAATTACTCTTTTAGTATCTTATATCAAAATGTATTACACAGTGAACAATACAAAATACTGACATGAGTTTATTATCAATCAATATTTATCCCTCAGGTAAACAAATTTAAATATTGAATGTAGCCTAAAGTAAGTACTCTTTATTACTCTTTCTCATAATAGTACTATGTTCCAGATGAATAGATTTCTTTTCAATGTAATCACCCCCATTTCCAATTACATTTTGATAAGTTTGTTTTGGTATGTGAATTTTACATCAACTCCAAAACTTGGTTACAACAGTTAACCCACCACAATTCTAAATTTTTATCAGTTTTTTCTCCTTTGCAACATGTGTGAGAGAAAAGGTATTAATAATTTCTGCGTGAGAAGCTCAGAATTAAATACCATCAGAGTAGGGGAGATGGCAGTTAAAAGGGTAGCTGTCTTCTAATGCAGCCTTGCCCACCTGCTTTCAACTAAAAGGTATAGTTTTCCTGCTGTACATCACAGTGACCCAGCTTGTAAGAGTGAAATTCTAGATCTGATACCACAACCCTGAAATAAAAAGAAACAGCAAAGAAAATGTAGAGATTTGAGTTTGATAAATAATCATCAACTTTATGAGAGTAAAGAACTTCATGGTCCCATTAAAGAGCTTGCTTTCTGTCATGTCTTGAAGTCTCCCTTTTACTTGGTCTGGTTTCTTATCACCTAGACTCAAGACTTCTTGTCCAGTTGGAAGCTCTTCTTTTTTTCTCCTTACTTTCAACCAGCCAACAAATCCTATGTTTACTTCCTTTACCAACTTCTTCTCTGCCTAATTATTTCTACAATTGTTATCTAAACTCAAGTCTTTTGTACTTTGTCTGGATTATTACAACAGCCCCACACCTATTCCCCTAAGTCTCATTTTGGCCCTATCTAATTTGGGGGGCCCAGGGGAGACATACCACCAAACTAACCTATGTAAAATATCACTTTGAACACTTCACATCTTTGATGAAAAATAATCAATGATTCTTTAGAGCCTTCATATATAGTTGATGATCAAATTTAGATAGAATATTTTGAGTACATGAATAAATATGCTCATAAGAAAGTTCTAGAAATATCTTCACTCATTTTTATCTTAACTGTGAACCCCTGCTGTGTTTATAAATCCTCTGCTTTTTAAAATTGCTAATAGATCTATGTAAAAAATAAAAACAAGTAAGAAAATACATCCTAAAAATGATAAGCTCACAAAGGAAGCCCCAGGACCAACAAATTTTCCCAAGCTTTTAATGAAAAATAACACCAATCTTCATTAATCTTTCTAGATCATAAGAAAAGAGAATACTTTCCCACTCATACTTTGAATTTGGAAAGAACGTGACAACAAAACCTGACAAGGATGGATAAGAAAGCAAATTAGAGGCTAGTCTCTCTCATCAGCAAAAATGTAAAGATCCTAAGCAAAATGTTAGCAAAATGATTCTAGTAATAAACAAAAATGATAATACATCATGATCAAGTTGGATTTATTCCAGACATAAAATGTTAGGTTGTACATTAACAATCAATCAATATAATTCCACACATTAGCAGACCATAGGAGAAAAACTGTATGATTGTCTTCACAGATGGAGAGAAAGCATGTGACAAATTTAATCTCTATTCGTGATAAAAGCCCTTGGCAAATTGGGAATAGAAGAGAATATCCATAATTTACTAAAGAGTAGTTACAAAAGGCATATAGGAAATCTCGTATTTAATGGTGACACATAGTAACTTGGAGTAAGAATGAGATAAAGTTGACTGCTACCCCCACTTCTATTTAGCACTGGCGGGAAGTCTTAACAAGACATTAAGACAGGGAAAAGAAGGGTTAGGAACTGAGAAGGAAAAAATATAACTGCCGTCTTATTCACAGACAACATGGTTGTATACATAGAAAATTCAAAAGAATCTTCAAATGAATTATTAGATTTTAAAAATGAATTTACTAAGGTCACTATAAACTAAATCGATACACAAAAATCAATTTTATTTCTACATACAAGCAACAAACATACAATGCCATTTTTAAATATTACTTAAGGTAACATCAAATAAGAAAAAAAATAATAGTAAGTGTAGTATGCAAGACCTTTATACAAATAACCATTAAACACTATTAGGAAAACAATAAAAGACTAAATAGAGGAATATATCATGTTAATGGACTGGAATACTTAATATTGTCCTAATGTCAATTCTACTCAAATTTATGTATAGATTCAATGTAAACCAAATCAAAAAATTCAACAGATATTTTTGCAGAAGTTGATTCCAGAATTTACTTGGAAATGCCAAAAGCCAGAAGTACCCAAAACAATCTTTTTTTCTGAAGAAGAAAAATAGAGTTGGAAGCTTGTATTCCAGATATCAAGACTTATTATAGGGGAGCCTGGGTGGCTCAGTGTGTTAAAGCCTCTGCCTTCGGTTCAGGTCGTGATCTCATGGTCCTGGGATCGAGCCCCGCATCGGGCTCCCTGCTCAGCAGGAAACCTGCTTCCTCCTCTCTCTCTGCCTACTTGTAATCTCATTCTGGCAAATAAATAAATAAAATTTAAAAAAAAAACTTACTACAAAGCTATAATAATTAAGACAGTACAGGACTGTCTGTAAAAAGATAGACACATAAAGCAAAAGAAAAATCCTATAAACAGACCACTATATAAATGGATATTTATAAGAAATACAACAATGCACATCAGTTGGGAAAGAAAAAATGTTTAATAAACTGACCCTGGGTCAATTTTACATCCATGTGAAGAAAACTTGACTCTTGACCCCCTCATCTCACATCTATACCATTCCATATGAATTATAGATCTAAATGTAAGGAGAAAAAGAATACATTTGGGGGAGGCAATAATATAGAAAAATAATATTTTCATGCCACAATTTTGGCAGAGATTACTTGAATCTTAGGGAAAAAAAAACTTGCCATATAAGAAAAGACTAATAATTTGAACTTTATTAAAATTAAGAATTTCTGTTAAATGAAAAATACTATTTCAATAAACAAAAAGAAAACCATAATAATATACTACTGTACACTAGAATGGTTAAAATCTAAAAGTCTTATAAAATTAAGTGTTAACAAAGATACAGTGCAGCTAGAATTCTCACTCAGTGGAAGTTGGAGCATAAAATGGAATAAATGCTTTGAAAATATTTTGTAGTGCCCACTAGAGCTAAACATACATATGTATTCTGTGACCTAGAAATTCCATTTATTTGCATATACTGGATAGAAACTCTCACTGGTGTACAAAGGAGACTGTATAAAGCAATCACTTCAGCATTGATGGTAATTCCAACTTAGCTCCTGAGGAGCAAGAACTTCAATTATTACTGCTATATAGCAATTACAGTGACTGTCATACATACAATACACATAGTAATATTTATTTAAACAGTAACCATAACATTTAAATGGCATGTAGAACTCATAATGGAGATTAGTGACTGTATCATTGAGTAACATTGTTTCTTTTTTTTAACAATTTATTTATTTATTTGAGATAGAGAGAGAGCAGGGGGAGGGGCAGGGAGAGAGGGCAGAATCCCAAGCAGACTCCCTGCTTGAGCACAGCTCGATCCCACAACCTGTGGGATCATAACCTGAGCCAAAATGGGGTCATAAGTTTAACTGACTGAGCCACCCAGGGTCCCCAATAACATTTTTTCTTTATTAAACCAAGTTAATCTATAATAGTTACCTCTTATTGAGTCTATATAGTATGCCAAGTGTTACACTCTATGTTTAATATACTTTATCTTCTTTAAGCTTTGCTACAGCTTTGGAATATAAGGATAATTATCTATATTTTATGGGTAAGAATAATGAAGTTAAGAACAAAGAAGCTTGCCTCAGATCAACACAGCTTTGAAGTTAACTCCAACATATTAAATTGCCTCCTATTACTTGTATCTTTAAACTCCTTAAAACACAGAGGATGACCAAAATAAATCAAATATATTTAATCCAAATAAGCATCACACTGGAGTATGTTGTGAGATACAACACTGAAAGAATTTTTAGTCATTATTTTAGTTTAACAAAAAATTAAGATAATCATCTATGGAAGTTTATTTCAGTACTTATAAAACGAAAGACAATTTTTTCCTGCTTTGTCGAAGATTAGTTGACCATAGAGCTGAGGGTCCAAATCTGGGCTCTCTATTCTGTCCCATGGATCTATGTGTCTGTTTTTGTGCCAGTACCACTTTGTTTTGGTGATCACAGCTTTGTAATATAGTTTGAAATCAGGCAACGTGGTGCCCCCAGCTTTGTTTCTCTTTTCAACATTTCCTTGGCAATTTATATGGTGACTAACATAATAAAATTTTAAAAAAAGAAATAAGTAAAAATAAAAATAAATACAAAACTGTATTTACTGGTAGAGTGCTGAATATCTTTTGGTTGAAAAAGTGAGTATACATATTTTGTATTTCTAATTTACTGAATACTGTAAAACCTATATGTTAAAAGACTACTGTTTACATGGCACTGTCCCGGAAAACCAAATGTTGCTGATGAGGCTGTCTTCAGTTGGCTGATTTCCCACACACACAAGCAAAGTGGAATTATCATCCTTGATCCTTCTGGGACTTCCTGTCGCCACCTAAGCCTCTTGGTGGCTCTGATAAATGAGAAAATTTGGTCCTTAATTCACTTTACAGGAACTTACACAATATGCAGTAAATTAATATGAGTAAATGGGTATGGATTCTACTAAGGGAAAGAACCTGCTACATGTATGACGTCTAATGCTTTGGTTCTGCATGTTATATCTTACATGGATCTGAATTACCCTTCGTGAACTAAACTACAAGGATTTGAACAGGTTAAATGTTGTATGCAGTCAAAAATTTAAATGTTAAGTGAAACAGTGGACACCACTACTCTTTGGGAAGGAGGAAAGCGGACTCATTATCTTAATGACCTGGAGCCCATAAGATGAAAGAAAAGCATCTATGATAATGACTTAGTTTCGGTTGGAACAGAGTTGGTCTCTTGTTGACAGCTAATCGAAAAAGGAGTGGTTTCAGACAAAATGTTGGTGAACATCCCTATATATTTAACTAGGATGGTTGGAATCAACGGGTGCATTGTTATGTTGTTAAATAATACCGTTGAAGTAGAGCTAAAAATTAAGAAGGAAAAACTTCAGTGAAAGTCATTGTAAATTTTTAATTAGCTCAGAAAAGCCCCGGCACTGATGTTACTGGGAACAGTAACACAGCTTTTGCAGGTAGTGAATGATGTGTATTACAGTTAAGGGACCCTTCCTGGGGCAGAGTTAATATTCAACTTGTGGATTTTGCATGAAGCACCAGCCTGCCTGTCTCCCAAAGACGTAGTTAACAATACTAATTTCCTTTCCATGAATCTAAGCTTTTAAATTTATACTGCACACGAACAAATTAGTCCTCACATTACCTCTGAACATCAGGTCAGATTCCTAAATTTTTTTCCAGAGCAGAAATCTCTATTTATGAGACATTTACAAGACCACAGAAAAGACAAGTGATGGAATCTGAGATTAAAAATTTAAAGTTCCAGTGCCACATCTCATATCCACATGATTTCAAATTTCTGTGACTTAAATTCTATGTGTCAAGATCAAATGATCTTGTGCTATGTTTTCATAACTCTTTTTCTGTGTATTTATACAGATTCTAGAAAGGACTTCAAGTGACATGTTGAAATGCAACCCCAAATGCATAAAATCTAAAATCAGAAGCTAAAGATTAGAAGGGGGGTGGAAAGGAGGAGAAAAAGTAAGATAAAGTCAGAATTAAATTAGCTTATGCAATGGAGGAAACTTACATTTGTGAGAAGTGGGATTCAGATTTTGGAACTTTGTTTTCTTGTGGCCAAAGCAAAGAGATCACCAGTGTCCATAACATAAAAATAAACATGATGTTTACAAGGAGTACAATTATGACTCATTCTAATACTAGAAAGAAATTACTCACCTGCATCCACCTGAAGAGGACCATCTGTGATATAATGACCTCAACAACGTCCTGCAAGGAAATCCAACACATTTCACAGGGTAGATTCTTAAAAGTCCCTCAATCTAAATAGAGGGGATATTTTGGGGTTTAGGGAATGACAGAGAGAAAATCTCTTTACGTTCTAAAAATACAAACTGCTGGTGTTGTCCCTCCTGCTTACTCAGAGAATATTACTTGTCAAAAAAGACCCTGAGAACAAAGTCATTGCTTGACTGAGACTGTCAGCTGGCTTGGCCCTAAAGCAATCCCCTCTTATTATCAGTCATGTTTTTCCTTCCCTGAGGTTGTCAGAAACAAAGAGGTCAACTGATGCTCACCTCTGCCAAAATTGTTTTTCCTGCCAGTCAGAGATAGGGAGGTTTAAAACCATAAATGTGGGCAGGCATGGTTTTTTTCTAATTCGAGTCTATTAAAGGAGAAGAGTATTAGTGAGGGGAAAAAAAAAAACAGCAATTGGGGAACCATGTGACCGTGTTTCAGGACAATGCTTCGTTACTGAGAGGTCTACATGGAGAGTATCATATTGCAAGCTTCGATGTTCTAGTATTAATAGAAAATATCCACAGGAGTAAAAGCCCCATAGGGATCAAAGTGTCAGCTTTTCCTGGGGGCTAGGCAGCTTCTCAATAGTGATCAATCTATAGGATTGTTGAGTAATCTGTGCTGACAAACAGGGCTTGGACCCGAGGACAAAGGTGGAGTATCATAATCTCTCTCCGCTTCATTGAGCATGTAATGCCCAAATTACTGGCTTGAAATGTTGGGACAATGAGACAAAATCTGGTTCACTGCATGAAAACTGGGAGTGAAAGGTGACTTCCCTGAGCCTGAGCAGGAACAATCCAAAAGGCCAAAGAAGAGGTAAGAGCGATTGCCTTCAGCACATTACCCCCACCCACTGATGAGTAGAGTCCAGTGGACATAAACTCTTACTAACCAGTTCTCCTCCCTTTGCCTTCCCAGAAAAGAGAAAGTTCAAGGTGTAGAGGGAGGAGTGGGAAGCATTCGCTCCAATACTCACTCACCTAGAGATGTCACAAACTCCTTCATTCATTACAGTCAGAGGGATGGTAAAGAGTTGTTCCCAACCAGGCAAGGTCAGCTTCATGGTTGTGTAACCCGTGCATCACACAGGCAGCCCTATGCTCTGAAGAACTCTGCCCTTGGCTTAATGCTCTGCGATCACTGCCTTGAAATTCTTAATGATCATTGAATGGGATTCATATTTTTATTTTGTATTGAGCTCACAAATTATGTAACTGGTACTGCAATAAAGAATTAAGACGAAGATTACATTACAGAGAGTGACAGTGAGCCAGGGAAAAAAAATCATCTAGATATGAGGGAAACTGACACAAGGGTCAGTAGATGACAGCAATGAAGGAATAGTGGTTGATAAAATCTGATAGCATGAGCATCAAAGTGAGGTGGGAATTAGGGAGGAGGAAGAGAGGAATGCAAGGAAATGTCTTCCTCAACCAGACACAGTTCTTTAAAGAATATAGGAGAAAAACAGCCAGTTCTTGAGATGAATGTAAGGAAGTCGTGTCTTCTGAGGACAGTAACTCTGAGTGTGTGTGTTTATGTGTGTGTGCATGTGCGTGCCTGTGCACACATGCACGTGCACACATGCATGCATTCACATCCAGTGAGATAAAGCAAAAAGGAGGAATTCAGAAATTTCAAACAAGCAAATGATCATATAAGGTGAGTCTAGTGTAAAATGCTGGTTATATGATCTGCCCAAGAATTAGGACTCTAGGAAGAAGTAGCCTGAGTCTCCCTAGTCTTCTGGGATGAGGCTTTTTGAACATCCAAGCTTGAAAGGTCTGGGAGAAACAAAGGAGGCATGTAAAGGTTCTGCTGAGAAAAAAAGAATCTGATCCTTCTGATTTATAGGGAGAGTTTGCCTTCTGCTGTCTCTGCCAGCTATGCTTCTTGCTGGCTATTATAAAAGCAAATCAGAAATCAACAAAATATATGAAAGTCTAAGAATGAGACAGGAAAAAATATTTTCAATGTAACAAAAATACTAAGAGATATAATGCTAAAAGATCTAAAAGAAGATAAAAGATAAAAATAAAAGGTTAAAAAATAAAAAATGAGAATTCAAAAAATAAAAAATTACAAGTTTTAAAATGTTAAATAGATGAAATTTCAAATAAAATACAGAAGACCAATAAAATTAAAGATTAACTCCTCTGCAAATTATTTTATTTGTTCATTGTTCAAAACTAACAAATGGTTTGGGGCACCTGGGTGACTCAGTTGGTTAAACATCTGCCTTCAGCTCGGGTCATGATCCCAGGGTCCTGGGACTGAGCCCTGCATCAAGCTCCCTGATCAACAGGAAGTCTACTTCTCCCTCTCCCTCTGCTTGTAACTCCCCCTGCTTGTGCTGTCTCTCTCTCTCTCTCTCTGTCAAATAAATAAATAAAATCCTTAAAAAAAAAAACTAACAGATGATTAACTTTGTGCTAAAGATGTGTGCAAGTAACATTCATTCTTCACCCCACCTCAGGTACTAGGCAATATTTTGTCTTCAGAGTGACTTTGATGCCATATAAATAAAAGCAAGCAAACACATGAAAAAATGCAAAGAAAAGAAATTAGACAATGAGACAACAGGGCTAAGGATGGTTCAACGTATAAAAATCAATCAATGTGGGGCACCTGGGTGGCTCAGTAGGTTAAAGCCTCTGCCTTCAGCTCAGGTCATGATCTCAGGGTCCTGGGATCGAGCCCCACATCGGGCTCTCTGCTCAGCAAGAGCCTACTTCCTCCTCTCTCTCTGCCTGCCTCCCTGCCTACCTGTGATCTCTCTCTCTCTGTCAAATAAATAAATAAAATCTTTAAAAAATTTTTAAAAAATCAATCAATGTGGTACACCACACTATCAAAATGAAAGGGAAATAAATGTGATTATCTCAATCGGTGGAGAAAAAAAAATTACAAAATTAAACACAACACATTTTCTTGATAAAAAACACTTGACAAACTAGGAATTGAAGGAAACTACCTAAAAATAATAAAAGCCATACATTAAAAACCCACAGTGAACATCATACTCAACAATAAAAGATTGAAAACTTTTTCTCTGAGATCACGGATAAGAAAAGGATCCTTGCTTTCACTGCTTATATTCCACAGAGTACTTGAATAGTTCTAGCCAAAGCAATTAGGCAAGAAGAAGAAATAAAAGGCATTTAAATTGAGAAGAAAAAGTAAAATTACTTGTAGTCATAGAGGATATGGTCTTTTATGGAGAAGACCCTAAATATTACACACACACACACACACAAAAAAATCTATTGGAACTAATAGACAAACTAAGCAAAGTAGCAGGATTTAAAGTCAGTACACAAAAATCAACTACATTTTTATATACTAGCAATGAAAAATCCAAAAAGGATATTATGAAAATAATTCTATCTATAATAACATCACAAAGAATAAAATTCTTAGGAATTAACTTAACCAATAAAGTGAGATACTTATACAATGAAAACAAATGAAACATTGCTGAAGGAAATTAAAGAAAGACAATGGCAAGACATCCCATGTTTATGGGTTGGAAGACTTAATATTGTTAAGATGTCAATACTATACAGAGAAAGTTAATACAATCCCTTTAAAATCTCCATGTTTTGTGCAGAAATAGAAAAATTTATTCCAAAAGTTATATGGAATTTCAAGAGGCCCCAACTAACCAAAATAGTCTTGAAAAAGAAGAACAAAGTTGAAAGACCCACACTTCCTGATTCAAAACTTAACTGCAAAGCTACAGTAATCAAAACAGTGTGAAACTGGCATAAAAACAATGAAGAAATGGTATAGAAGAAATATTTCAGAAATAAACTCTTGTATGTATGGTCAGATGATTTTTGACAAGGCTGCTAAGACCATTCAATGGACAAAAAGACCATCTTTTCAACAAATGGTGTGGTGAAAACTGAATATCTAAGTGGAAAAAGAATGAAGTTCCTTATCTAATACCATAATGAACTCGAAATGGATCAAATACCTAAAGAAAAGAGCTAAAACTATAAACTTTTACAAGAAAACATAGAGCAACAGCTTCATGACATTGTATTTGACAGTGATTTCTTGGATATGACACCAAAGCAAAAGCAAAACAAAAGCAAAACTGGACAAATTCAACTTCATGAAAATTAAAAATTTAAGTGCATCAAAAGACACTATCAACAGTGTAAAAAGGTGATCCACTAAATGGAAGAAGATATTTACAGCTGACCCTTGAAAAACATGGGTTTGAACTGCACATGTCTACTTATACACAATTTTTTTTTCAATAAATACAGGACAGTACTATAAACGTACTTTCTCTTCCTTATGATTTCTTAATAACATTTTCTTTTCTCTAGCCTACTTTATTGTAAGAATATAGTATATACTACATAGTAACACAAATACATGTTAATCACCTGTATTATCAGTAAGGCTTCTGGTCAACAGTAGGCTATTAGGAAAATTTGAGGGCAGTCAAAATTTGTACATGGATTTTCAACTGCACAGGGGACCAGCACCCCTAGCCCCCTGTGTAGCTCAAGGTTAAACTATACAAATCACATATCTGATAGGAGATTAATATCCAGAATATAGGAAGCATTTTTTAAAACATAACAACAAAAAGACAAATGACCAGATTCAAAATGGGGGAAGGATTTGAACAGACATTTCTCCAGAGAAGATATACAAATGACCAAGAAGAATGCGAAAAGATGTTCAGTGTCATTAATTAGGAAAACGCAAATCAAAACTACAATGAGATACCACCCTACTCCCATTAGGATGGCTACTATCAAAACAAGCAAACAAATAAAGTAACATGTTGACAAGATTGGAATCCTTATACACTGTTGGTGGGAATATAAAATATTACAACGATGGTGGATAATAGTATTGAGGAGTGATTCCTCAGACAGTTAAAAAATTAAAAATTAAAATCTGTTTAAAAATTATGATTTAAACTGGAGTGCCTGGGTGGCTCAGTTGGTTAAGTATCCGGCTCTTGATCTCAGCTCAGTTCTTGATCTCGGGGTCTTGAGTTCAAGCCCTGCATTAGGCTCCATTCTGGGCACAGATTCTAATTTTTTAAAAAATTATATTTAAACAAATTTAGTTAAAGACAATACAACCCAGTAATTCCATTTCTGTGTATATGACTAACAGAAATCAAAACAAGATTTTGGAGAGATGTTTGTACACTCATGTTCACACCAGCATTATTCACAATAGCTAAGACATGGAAGTAACATGGATAGACATAAGGGATATATACACAGAATGGAATATTATTCAGCCTTAAAAAGAAAAGAAACTCTAACATACGCTACAATGTAGACGAATCTTAAGGACATTATGCTGAATGAAATAACCCAGTACAAAAACACCAATACTGTATGATTACACATATATGAGGTATTTAAAGTAGTCAAAATTAAAGGAACAGAAAGTTAGAATGGTAGTCACCAGGAGGGCCCGGGGGAGGCGGGGAATAAAGGGTTATTGTTTAATGGGTGAAGAGTTTCAGGTTTCAGGTTCTGGAGATGGACAGTGATTGTTGCAAAACAATACAAATGTGCTTAATACCACTGAATTGTACACTTAAAAGTAGTTAAGATGGTAAGGCTTATGCTATATGCATTTTTCAAAAATAAAAAAAATTTTTAAAATGCAGTCGAATTTGAATTTCAGATGCACTGTGAGTGGTTTTGTAATGTATGCCCCTAATACTGCATATGATATACTTATATTTCAATTATTTTGTTATTTATTTGGAGTTCAAGTTTAATTGGGTGTTCTATAAATTATCTGAAAATCCTTAAAAAAAAAAGAAAGAGTGAAAGAGAGAGTATGGGAAGGAGGGAGGGAAGGAGGGAAGGAGGAAGGAAGGAAGGAAGGAAAGAAGGAAGGAAGGAAGGAAGGAAGGAAGGAAGGAAGGAAGGAAGGAAGGAAGGGAGGGAGGGAGGGAGGGAGGGAGGGAGGAAGGAAGGAAAGAGGGAAGGTAGGAGAGGGTTGGGGGAGGGAAAGAGAGAGATAGACACAGAGAGAGAAAGGCAATCCCAAGAAGTTTCCTAAATTTGCTATTGCTTCTGATGCCCTAGGTGAGCTCTATCTGGCTCAGTAATGTGAGCACATACTGACCACCTAATCAAGAGGTACGATTTTACTTTTGCTTTAAAAAACATGATCTTTCCCAATATAAATATGAAGACCTGGATGGGTGACCTGGATGGGTGATTTTGGATATTTGGCTATTTCAACAAACAAGCAGAAGAAAAGAAGTAAATGTATCTTTATTTCAGTTCAGGATATCCTAAATGAGGGCGCCTGGGTGGCTCAGTGGGTTAAAGCCTCTGCTTTCGGCTCAGGTCATGATCTCAGGGTCCTGGGATCGAGGCCCATATCTGGCTCTCTGCTCGGCAGGGAGCCTGCTTCCTCTTCTCTCTCTGCCTCTCTGCCTCTCTGCCTACTTGTGATCTCTCTCTCTCTGTGTCAAATAAAGAAATAAAATCTTTAAAAAAAAAAAAAAGGATATTCTAAATGAAGAAAGCTTTATTACCAGAGAAATGTGTCTTGAGAAGGTGGAGAAATCTTATGTCTAAGCTCCTTATTCCTCCTTGTCCTTTTCTAGCCTCTGCAAATGCTTGTGTGATTTTATTTATATTAATGGACTTGGGTATAAAGGCTATGAGCATCCTTTAATAACGTGGAAATAAACTATTACATTCTGTACTGATACTACCTCCCAAATTTCTTCTCTCCTTCAATGAAACTTTCAGCTATTTCATATACTAATATTTGCAGATAACTGCTTTATATTTCAATGTACTGAGTCCTTTCCCCATGCTTCTCATTCTATTACGTTGATCTTATTCTCAGCATTTTCTTTCCGCGGAGATCAAGTTTATTGTTCACAATTTCTGCCAAGGTCATTTACTCTTAAAAGTTCTAACAGTCACTTCAACGAGACTGAAGATTTTCATCTCGACTCCTGAACTAATACACCAAATATTTTTTTTCCCGTTACATCTACAGCATGCACATGCTGCCTTTTTAAAACATTTTTGTTTTGCACTTTATCTTACTGCTGGAGAAATTCCTGTGTCTTTCCTCTGTCTTCTGACAAATACCTCGCAACCATTTCCTTTTCCTCTCCTCTCAACATGATGCATGCACTCATCTCGACTCTTAACCTTTGCATTAACCGCATCCAGTCATTTATTTTCATTTTATGACTTAATGTCCAGTAATGGCAGACAGATTTTATAAGAGCTTGTTTTTCAAATCTCACATGAGCCCCTGAAGGATGCAAGTGTGTTTTTAATTCTTCAAAGCATGAAATTTCCCTGTGTACGTTGAGACCTAACAGGATTTGAACGGTGGCTTTTCAGATTTTGACTAAATCAAAAATAGTAGAAATGACTTTCAAAACGAAAGCGAGGAGGTTCTCCACTGCCCTCACTCTTTGTGCTTTCGTCCTTAACAATATTTTAGGCTACAAATGGCATCAAACATGTCTTTGAACACTCCCACTCCAATCTCAAATCAACTATGTTTAGTATCACTTCATTAGATTTTACAGTCAATACCACCATTACAGACCTGATTAAATGAACTCCACTGGGTTCTATAACATTAATTATAGCTGCACAACTACTGCAGCCATCACAGAACATTCATTATGTATGACTCCATCCACAGAAGGAGAAATCGCTGACTATTTGGGTGATGTCTTTTCAGAGACCCGCAGAATCTTTTTGATCTCTACAAATATAATTTGAGGAATAGGTCTGATGATACAAAACTCTGAGGGATCATTTTACCCTTCAAATAGAACAGTAGCAAAAGAAAATGTGTTCTGGTGCTCGTGAAACCAATTTATGTTTTGCATCCTTCTTCAGCTGTGACTAGTCCTACAGTAAATACAGTTTCTCCATAATGAACCATTATTCAATGTTTATTAAGTAGCAGTTATGTTTCCCACTCTGCACTGAGACATGATAAGATAGTTAAAATATGCAAAGATAATGTTCCAATCTCAAACTTTATATAGGCTATCATAGTAACAGTGTGCAAAAAAATAGGAAGTTTATGGTGTTTTTGGTGAAACAAAGACGTTTCTAGATTCAGAAATAAAAGAGTTCTTGAACCACAGTGTTACCTTTTGGCTCCTATTACTTTCCACATAAGAATGGTTCATGTTTACACCCAGTTCTGGGGTGGGTGGACTCGTGGCCTGGACATCCTAGACTACTTGGATTCCATAATAGTGACCTCTGTATGATTAACTAATTCCTTTGAGATTGGGGTTTTTCTGCTTCTGGGAATGTTCTTGAATAGAGGAAAGGTTAGAAGCAAAGAAATCAGTTGAAAGGAGCCAAAATATTATGAATTGAAAAAACATGTAATTAGGAAACAGTTAATTTAAAAACACATTTGTACGTATACGGTTATTTATACCTGAATCATGTAGGCATGGTTCTCGGTTGACTCTCTGCATTTAGTTAATAGATTATAATAAGATAGTTAACTGCTAATGGTATTTCTCTTTTATTAAATAATAATTTATCAATTATTCTTTTTCTCTAAATCTACTTTCTAAATGCAATGTCAAATTTATGACTGTAAGTAGTTCATTTTACTTCCATGAGAAGGGGACAATAAATTTTTCACTTCTTTCTGTAGGAGAAGCTACTTATTATATCCAACTCAAGAACTTGAAAGTCTTGCAGCTTCTAAACCCAGGAAGACACTGTGTCTCCATTTTTCCATCAAAAATCTTCTGGCCATACCACTCTGGGGCTGTAGGACTCGGTTTGAGGCCAGCAAAGAAAAACATTAACGCTTTCCTTCTCATCATGCGTGGGTCACACCAACTTGCATGGAATTGGGTTCTGGTGCCAGTAGCACCATGAACCATAGCATTTAAGGAAGAATCCAAAGAATTCAAGGAAAAATTCATGGGGAAGATGAAAAAGACTCTTTCTTCTTTTCAAGAATGCTGGTGACAAAGATTTTTTGCTTGACCAAACTGTAGTCTAGCTCCTGAAACTTCTCCTAGGCCCATCTGTGTACTTCTTTGTAGAATATAGTTTTAGGAAGACAGTGATAAGTCAGTCTAAAGAACAATTTTCCCACTTACCCTCATATCTGATTAGGCTCCTCATCCTCTACCATCCTCCAGGTAACATCTGATCACCCTGGCCTGTCTTCAGCATAAATGCTGTTCCATCGATTTAGCCAGAATCCCCCTCTACCTTTGATAGTTCCTCTTAGTACTTCCACCCCTGACTCTCACCCTGCTCCTTGATTATAAATTCCCACTCACCTGGGCTATATTTAGAGTTGAGCCCGGTCTTTCTCCCCCATTGCAAAAGTGGTCCCTATACCGACCTACTGACATAATGTTGAATAAAGTCTACCTTACTGTCTTTAACAAACTTCATGAAAATTGTTTTCTTTCACACTGGCCAAACAGCAAATACAATTTCCTCTACTCATCCTGGGCTCTGCTGAACAAATCACAGAGTTTCTGCCCCTCATTTAAGCATCTGATTTCCCTCCCTTTCTGCCAGGAGATTTTTTGCACATTAAACAGTGTTATTTTAAACAAACGTATTAGAATAATCAGCTTCTTTAAAAAGGAATTCCTGCTTATTCTGCATTTTTCCCAACTGCAGAGAGAATTGCCTTTCTTGCAGCTGCACTGTGAAGAGCACTTAGAAGTGCCCTTTTAAAAATGAGCTTCTGATGTGTCATCGTCAATACCTCATCTCATATGTCAGACATCATCAAGTGCACTTGCCAGTGGAGACTTCTCCAAAGCTGGTACTTCAAAGAGAATGTGCAACCATCCCCCGAGAGTCACTGTGAGCTGCAGTGACCACTGTTAAGCCTCCAATCAAGTGGCGTAGAGTGTCCACAAGACAGGCAGCCGAGTCTACTGCAGGTAACACAGAAATCCAGAGCCCACTGGCAATCAGATTGCTTCTGTGGACTTTCAGAGATCTGTTTATTCAACAATATGCTTTCTTTTAGTAACATCTGATTATATGTAAACCTAGTCAGGAAAAATGATAATGAGATTAGAATGAGCAAGCAAATCTTTCGGCCTAGTGTTTTCCATATTTGCCAGGTGAGAAGTTTATTAGGAGGAGCCCATTAAGAATACAGAGTTCCAGGTCAAGCCTAAGACACACTGAAGCAGAATCTACAAGGCAGAGTCTGATAATTGGTATTTTTATCAAATCGTCAGTGAGTCTTATGTTCAAGCAAAAATGGGAAACACTGCTTTAGCCAGTCAGCAGGGAGTCCTACCTGAATCAAACATCGAATATTGGCCCACTACCATCTGACACTAGCCTGCTATTTCCTATTCAATCCCAGTCAAATGGCAATGGTGATATAATGGAATAGGCACTGGAATCAGAGCCATATCCCATAAATCCTGTTTCTAAATTTATCTAGCTTCGTGACTGAGTAAATTACCTAAACTCACAGAGTTTCCATTTGGTTGTCTGCAATATGGTTGTGAAGATTAAATATATAGTACTAAAGCAATATTTATTAAATACTATGTGTCAAATTCTATGCAAGCCACTCTTTCCTCTTCTCTTATATGCCAAATACATCATTGTCATTCAATAATTGTTGATGGGTTAAATGAACTATAACAGATGATAAGCAATAGCTGTTTAGTATAAAAATCATTAAAAAAAACCCTAAGTCACTATAGGATACCGTATAGTTTTTTAAATACTTCTGTTCTATTAAATATACATTTTAAAGTGTTTATAGGGGACGCCTGGGTGGCTCAGTCGGTTGGGCGTCTGCCTTTGGCTCAGGTCATGATCCCAGGGTTCTGGGATCAAGTCCTGCATGGGCTCCCTGCTCAGTGGGTAGTCTGCTCTCCCTCTGCCTGCCACACCCCCTTGCTCGTGCACTCTCTCTATCTGACAAATAAATAAAATCTTCTTTAAAAAAATAAAGTGTTTATAGAAGAGAGGAAGATTTCATGGAAGGGATGACTGTGGAATCTACTGACACAGGGCTGTGTGTCTATTCTTTCTGTGTCCATTCAGAACAAGAAAATACTCACTGATAAACTGCTGGTCAGTGCTAGACTGGCTTCTGAGCAGAGACAACGGACTCTCCCAGGGAGGCAGAGTAACAAGATCTGGAAGCAACCATGGAGGGAGACCCATTGTGGGGTACTTTACACATGAAGGGTTTATCATTCCAGGTGCAACATTACTCGGAGTTACTTTAACAGACTAGTGGATGATGAGGGGGCATTTCATTTAGCAAATATCACTGCCTTTATGCTAAATACTACTATTACACTAGCTCTTTGGAGATACAAAGTATTTTTCTTCAAAATACTCAGTATTCAAATACCTCAAGAAACTCAGTGTGTGCGAGGGAGGAAGACAGTTAAGCAGGCGATTATAATACAGTTCTATCCTCTGCACTGTCCTCTCAAAAAAGGAATCTGCCTTCCCCTGAGATGGGGAAACCTTGCTCTGGTTGGTCAGATTCTATGATATTTGGGGCCCATGTTTTCTAGGGATACAGCTTTCAAATGTGGTATATTTGGTATATTGTCCTCTTCCAGCCAAAGAGACAAAGAGGTAAATTGGTAATTGGACAAGAGGTACGTCCAGCTGTCGTTTCTTTCTTTGGACAATTTGTCTTCTTCCCATGTGACTGCCAGGTTGGAGACATTAGCCGAGTCACATCTTAAGACAGCTCGGCACTGCCCTTTGTAGATAAACGTGCTGTGTCTTGTCCTCTGACACTAGTGGGTGGGTTTTGGACAGGAACTTCTTCACCCCCTAAAGTTAACAACCAAGGTTTGGGTTTTAGGTGGTGGGGAATCTGATGCATGTCATGTTCTGCTCCCTTTTGAAGTTTTTTTAAGCACAACTTGCTTAGAAAAAAAGACTTTTGCATTTGGTCAATCAGATCTCTTAAAGCTGTGCATTTTTAAAGCCAAAGTATCAAAGAGGTCTACACAAGGAAGGAAACGAACACAGAGGAGGGGTATCAATTCTAGCTGAGAGGAGAGGAAGAAGCAACAAGTGATGACTTCTAGGAGAAGAGAAGCGAACCAGGCAAAGACAACAGGTGAGGATGCTACCTGCGCAGGGAGGGAGCACCATGTACCCAGCTTCAGGGGTTTGAGAGAGCACAGGAAACTCAAAGGATTGTACCTGGAGTATGGACTCTGGAAACAATGCTCCCAAAGAAATGTTTGAAAGAAACAAGGAAGCCTTGTCTTTCTAAGAGAAAGCCTGAGTAGAGGTATTCCCCTACTGTAACGGTATCCTGTGGGCGATATATTGTATTTACTGTCATTTTTCCAGAGGATGGAATTAGCAGCCAACAAGGAAATAACCAGGCAATGGACTTTGCTCAGGATAAAGAAGTTTCCTCCTACCAGAGCTGACTAGCAATGAGGAACTGTTTGCCCCTGGATTTGTTTAGGAGGAACCAGAGAGACATGTGGTTATGCTAAAGAGGACATTTTTGTGGGGGATGGGAGCTCAATCTACATGATCTCTCTTTCCAACTCATGATTCCGTCACCAGCCAATCAATTCTTGGACACAGTTTTATGCAGAAATGAAAAGAGCTCATTCTCTCTCTCCTCCCTTAGCCCAAAGGACAGGAAGATGAGTATTGCATTCAAATACTGCGAACTTTTCCTTAGCTGGTTAGGACATGATTAAAGGAGAAATATCATATATTTCAATTAAGAAAATACACTTGAGCTAAAACTCTTCTAAAAAATAATTGTTTTTTCAAAATTCAGAAGGTCCTTCCAAACCTTGCAGGACCTCATTCTTTTTTCTTACATATATCATAGCTCTTTTAGCACTGTATTATACTTTATCTGTTTATGTTGTTCTCTCAAATTAACTATGAGCTCCTTTAAAGCAAGGACCTCTGTCTATCTCTATGCTTATTACATTGTCCTGCACACCGGAGGTTCACAGTGAATTAATGAATCAATCTCTGGATTATCACAAATTTTTCAAGTTGCAGCATTTTTAGTGCATGTGCTACAGAACAAGATAACAGGGTTCAATGTAATGGTATTGACACAGGTATTCATTCTCTGTATCTCTATAACCTAGTTTTCATTTTTCTTTCCATTACAATTCAAAGGATAAGGTTCCCCCATACTGAAATCTCAAGTTTCTGATCCAAACCTTGCCTCACTCTTGTTTTTCATTATTATTAGTAGTAGTTTTTAAAATAATGACTCTTTTTTTTTAAGGTTTTCCTTGTTATCTGTCAGATAAAATGAAATTATTAGCCCAGTTAAGCATGGGTCTATGTAAGGGACTGCGTGCTAGGCATGCATAAAATCCTCAGCCACCTTTCCCTGGAACTCTGATAAGTTCTCTGAGGGATGATCAGCTCTGTTCATTTAGTGATGCTATCTGATATTTGATTGACTAGGTCATTTACACCTTCTTATCTGGCTTTGTTTGTTTGCATATTCTGAAAGCTTAGCCAGGATCAAACTCTCCCCGTCAAGTCCCTTTAATAATTTAGAACGTTCAATTTACTTCCAGCTTACTCTTTGTGTGGGAGCTTTGTTTTCCCCCCTAATGACATACTGCACCTTCCACAGGAGCTGAATGAGGCTTCCTTCCATGCTTCCTTCACATCTCCGCAGTCCCATATCTTACGAGAAGCCTCATTATCCATAAACCGAAGTGAATTTTCTAAATACATTCTGGTGGATAGGTGCTGGGATTTGCCATATTACATTTGAGGCTTGGCTCTGGTTTCTTGGGGAACATTTGTTAGCCCCTTATAGGTTTAAATATTATTAATAATATTAGGTTATCTCTATATGCTGATCACTGTGCCTGCCAAGTGAGGGAATGATAAATGGCAGCAACTAGAAATTCTTATGCCCCAAAAGCACAAAATTAGGCTCACAGAATTAAACTCACGTAGGATAAAAAAATTTAGAAGCAAGCAAAGCTAAGTTAGTATGTTAAACAATCCTCTCTGTGTATCAGACATAGCCTCCTGAATTGACAAAGTTTACAGATGGAAGCAGCCACGGCCAGATGAAAGGAGCACAACACAGGGAATTCCATAAGAAGACGCCATTATAAGCCTGACCACCTGTCCAGGTGAAGCAAACTGACCATAAAGTAAGGAAACAATCAAATCCTTAAGTTATCACTGCTGGAGAAAAGGCTAGTGGACACCTAGAAAGAAGCATGTTGTGACAGAAGGTAAGTTTTTACAATAGTCAAGAAAGGTAGTCAAAAGGACAGCATCCATGAAAAGCGTGGCATAGGCAATACAGTCAATAGTGTTGTGATAATGTTCTAAGGCAACAGACGGTGACTATACTTACCCTGGTAAGCACAGTGTAATGTATAGAATTGTTGAATCACTATGTTGTTGACACTAACATAACATTATATGTCAACTATATTTCAATTAGGAAAAAAAAAAAGACTGCACCCACTCAAGGAAACTCCCTCCCTCCTGCCCTTTTTTCTTCCACCATATGTTGAGTGATTAATCCATGCCAAGCACTGAACTAAACAATCATCATACATCATCTCATTTAATCCACAAAAAAATCCCCTTTCTGAAGATATTTATGTCCCAATTTTGCAGATGAGGGAATTGAGGAGCTGAAAGGGAAAGTAACTCACCCAAGTGGCAGAGCTAGTGTATAAATCCAGATCTCTCTTTACAAAATCCACGCTCTGCACTGTTATGTCAGGCTTTTAGACCAGTGAAGTGGTCAGCATTTTGTGGACCATATTTAAGAAAACTATCTCCTTGCAACCCAATTTGTAACTATTTTTGCTAAGCTTCAAGAGACTTTTTGAAAATTTATTAATTTATTAGAGAGAGAGAGAAAGAACGAGTGGGAGGGGCAGAGAGAGAGAGGGAAAGAGAGTCCTCAAGCGGACTCCTTGCTGAGCTTGGAGCCTAGCTCTGGGCTTCATCTCATGACCCTGAGATCATGACCCGAGCTGAAACTAAGAGTCAGATGCTTAGCTGACTGAACCACCCAGGCACCCCTAAACTCTGAGACTTTTAAGATACAATGAATAAGAACTTAGTAATTAGAGACTCAAATGCAGAACAGAGAGAAGGGTAGAGGTGAGCAGCATAAGGCTGAGTTCTCTCAATGATAACCAAGGTTCCAAAACCCAGGCTTGAAAATCCAGGTAATGCCATCTTAGCAAGGTTAACTGCTGTGTGGGTGCTAAACATTATAGCAACGCACATACTCCCGGCGTATGATACTTACGCTGCATTAAAAAATGCACAGATTCTGGGAAAGCCAGTCGAGCAGCTTCTGTTCCTGCTCACTCTGCCATGCACAGAGATCCCGCTTTACCACACCAGCTTTAATTTTCTTTTGCCTTAGGGCTTTCTTGAGATTCCTAACTTTATATCTTGAGCATTTTTCCTCTAGGAGAATTTTCTCTTCCATTTTAGATCCTTCTTTTAAGAAGCAGTAGTGTCTCTGAGTAGAAGATTGACTCAAATAACCAGGCATATCTATAAACACAGTTGCTTGTAAGACCCATAGATTTGATCTATTTCAATAAAAATTAGCCCATCATTAAAATAACTGTGAAATATTTTTTTAAGCATACATAGCATTTATATAGCCAAAGTCCCACACAAAAACCTGGACAGGATTTAGCCTCATTATCCAAAGTATGGACAGCTACAGGTTGCAGCTGATTGTGATTTTAGTCTGGTCCCCAGATTCAAGTTTGCTATCTTACCTGCTCCAGTACCCCTCACAAGCGAGACGTGGGGCTCCAGAGCTCCTGGCCAACCTTGGAGCAAAGATCTTTGCAACCACTTTGTGTCAGCCAACATCAACCTGATGAGTTATTTTTTCCAGAATATGCCACTAAAAATTTCTGAACACTTTCAGCTTTGTCCTCTTTACAGCAGAAGTCCAAAATGTGAATCAATGCCTCTTAACATAAAACATAAGGAAGACTGTACTGGTGTTGGCATTTCCAGACTCTAACTCAGCTACCGGGTCACAGATACCCATTCATTCAATAATATCCACTCATTCAGCTCCTGCTGTGTGACCACTGTTTTTGCTGCTGAAAATATAACAGAGAGTAAATCCAAGTCTCTACCCATGAGATTACATCCTAATAAAGGGATTAAAGAGGAGACATATACTTTGACGGATACTATGAGGAAAAAATAAAGCAGGGTAAGAAAGCTACGTAGGAGGTGGGGGACGGCATTTCAGAAGGGTGGCTAGGAAAGACTTCACAACACCTGCGCAGAGACCTGGGAAGAGAACAGAGAGAACCTCTGGCACAGAGGCTTTGAGACAGAAGCATGCCTATTGATTGAGTAGAAGAACAGGGAGACCAGTGTGGCTAAAGCAGAGTAAACAAGGAGCAATATGGTTCCAGGAGAGCTCTGCGAGGAAGTGGGGCTCTCAGCAGGCTATATGATATTGAAAATACTTAAAGGAGGACAGTTGGAATATTGCTGACTTTTAAGTATGAATTTGAATTGTGAATATGACAATTGAATTTTGATGACAAAGTTATGAAGAAGAAAAGGCCTCAAATGGTTGGATAATGTCTGGAAGTAAAGTGGTGAAGAGCTTCATGGTACCTTTAGAGAAAAACCAGTTAAGTAATAAATATCTAGTTTAACAGCCCTTTATTAAGCACCTACTTTTTTCAGGTTCTATCCCAACTGCCAAAAAAAAAAAAAAATCCAGTATAAACTGCACTGCTTTCTTATAGGGTTTAGGACTTCCTACCTGGAAAATATAAAATTCCTCATAGTCTGAAGGAAATAAAATTTATAGTAATATAAATAAGAAGTCGGGATTTTTAAACAAATCTGGTTTAAACCCCAGCTCTGAGATAAGCATATCCTTAGTGATTGACTGACATACACATGATAATAATGGTTTTTATTATTATTTTAATTGAGAGTGAAACATTTCCTATTCCAGATGCTTTTTAACTACCAAGTAAATCAAGTTTGAAATGTGCGCACAAAGACTTACATTAACCACTTCTTGCCAATGTTCACAGTTCACAAATTACCTACGAAAAAAAGTGTGTGTTTCAGCTATCTATTGCTTCAAAGGAAACAACCCTAAAACTTAGTGGCTTTTAATTTATTACCATTTTCCAGCTTCTGCATGTTGTCTGGATAGTTCTCACATGTAATGTCTTATGAAGTTACAACCAGATGGCCACTGGGACTGGAGTCATGTGCAGGCTTGACTCAGCTAGACTTCCAGGATGTTCCCTCACACGCCTGGCAACCACTGTTGGCTACTGGTGTGAGGTCAGCCAGAGCGATCAATGACAGCTTCTGCAGGTGGCCTCTGCAGGTGGGTTCTGAGAGGGAGTGCCCCAAGAGTGAGTGTTCCAGGAGGTCCATGCAGAAGCTGGAAGCCTTCTTATGAGTGAGCTTCAGAAATCCCAGTCACTTCTGCTGCATTCTACTTGTCCAGAAAATCACTAAGGCCAGCCCATATTCAAGAAGAGAGGATTGAACACCATCTCATGATGTGTGAAGCAGAAAGCGTGTACAGGGAGGGAAGGAAGTGATGGCCACGGCAGCCATCTTGGAAACTATGCTTCACAGCACCATACTTAGAAACTGCAGTCAGAGGTGGTGTCCTTGATCATGGAACATGCTTGAAGACCACTTTTGTTTATTTATTTTTAATTTTAAGTAGTCTCCATACCCAACGTGGGGCTTGAACTCACAACCCTGAGATCAAGAGATGTGCATTCTACCGACTGCACCAGCCAGGCACTCCGAATACCACCTTTAAATAAAGCTTTTATTTTAATAAAGACCTTAGAATTTATGTGCAATTTCTTTGTCCAGAGTGTCCTATTGACAGTAAGCATTCAATAACTGTTGTTGATTAACCAGGCCGCCATCCCCCACTTCCAGCTGTTGTGAGTCTATAAGGAAACTTTGGATATGTAGGATCCTTAAATTCTCACACTGAGTTAGAACTTTTGTCAGGCAAAAGTGTAACACAGAGGCAGCAGAAAAGAATAAGAAGATAGTGGTCATTTGTCAATAGCTTTTACCCTTCAGAAAGCATATTCACATTCATTAATTCTCTTGATTTTTACAACTACCCACAAGAAATAAACAGGAAAAAACAGTATTACCAACATGTTCAGCAGAGGGATAGAATGTCAGAGAAGTGAATGGCTTGCCCAACACATAGCTAGTAAGTAGTTGAGCTACAACTTGAAAACTTCAGAAACTAAATTCAACATCCTTGCTACTAAATCACACTATCCTCCCAGCAGATATCTTGGGAGAGTGCTTGATTACTTTCCATGGCATCCATAATTGTTATGCCTACATGCCAGGCACAGCACTGAGTACTTTGTGTATATTAATTCATTGAATTCCCCCACCAAATCCATGAATCTGGAAGTAGCCTTATCCCTGTTTTAAATCAGAGAATTTTTTCACACAGCTAGAAAGTGGCAGAACCAACTTGTTAATCCAGTCTAGGTTAGTACCTGTATTCTTAATTATCACGTGTTGTCAAATATTATTGTAATACCTCAAAACATACCTAACATCTCCTAAATAAAGCTGATATCCAAGACTTATTTAAACTCTCCTTGAATCTCACTACATTTTGGACTTGCACCTATGCCTTGTGGTAAGACTTACTGAAAGTTCAACACTGCTTATGAGAACTAGAAATTGGTTTGATTCTCATGTGGGTAGAAAATCTGTTTTGTTTCATGGCCGTATGTGCTCTTGACCTTGAATAACTATCTTATACATGTGGGTCCTTCTTCACAAGGGAAAATTCCAACAAAAGAATGGAGAGTTCAACATGGCTCTACCTCTGCCTGTCTCTTAGCATCTCTGAGGCACATTTTATTCATACAAAGATGTAAAATTGGATAAGATGCTCTTGGAGGCCTCTTCCAACTCTGGGGTCTGTGTTTATGCCCCATAGTGTTACAAGGCATATGACCTCCTGATGGCCAATTATGAGGGCAACTTTGTATAATTAAATGTAGAATTTCCTTTCTAAGTAAATAGTTGGTATGCTCTTGTATATTGGCAGGAAGAACAATGCTTAAGTCCTGGAATATATTAACATTTCTGCTAGCCCTGTTTTATATTAGGCCTCTAATATACATTACAAATATGTTTGTGGGCAAAGAAAAATAACTGAGAAAACAGCTCTGCTTTGTGCGACATTCTGGGGAAGTTTTCTGTTCCATGGTTTAGCCTCAGAAAATGTGTGATATAAAGAGAATATTAAGCTGAGTCAAAAGCCCTCAGTCAGAGCTCTGTTCACAGTGCCTGTGACCTTGGACAGGTCACTCTCAAGCTTGTTTCTTCATCTGTAAAATAAGAAGCCTAGGATGAGGTGATCTTACAGTCCTGTTCAGTTTTAAATTCTACATTTAAACTTGGGCTGATAGTCAGAATTTGAAGATAAGAATATAAATGAGAAAGCACACTATTTCCTTTGTAATTTATATGCTATTTTGTGCTGCAGAGTTGTGAATACATTTGACATAAGGGGAAATGAATAGATATTAGTGTTACTACATAAAAAGTCTTTCATATTTCCTAGGTATTGAGAAGGTGGGGAAGAGGACAAATCAAAACATCTTCTAGCCTGTCACTTTAAAAGGTCCCGACTTTCTTTAAAAAAGAAAAGGAGAGGAGGATATAGCAATGTGTACTCTAAAAATGAGCTGGCTGCTCCAATTCTTTATTTAGAAAACACTTTGGTTTTATTCGAAGGCAAACTAGTTAGGCATATAAGATATTCTTTGGTCTAACGTTATAATTTTAAGTGACTTACTTAAAATACTGTTCCTTGGATAAAGTTTTGAGATATCTCCATGCAGAGAGAAAGACAGTCATTTCCTAAATGAGTTCATTTTCATTATTATTATCCATGACAGGTGCACAAAATCATGTGCAGTGAAATGAGCAGGACCAGCAGATGCCTCCTGTGGCATCAATGTCAGTTTTCCCTTGAGGTCCCCTTGTATCCTGCTGATATATCTCAATCTTTCTTTCATTCTCCCTTAGGGTCACAGAATCAATTTGTTGCCAAGGACCTTGACAGTCTTGTTCTACTTCTTAACTTTGGGGATTACAATGACATCATTTTCTTGACCAGGAACCCTTATGTTCTATTGCTCTCCTTTGATTTTTGCTTCTGATTCACAACTCCTGAACATATCTTTCTTAAGTCTTACCTGGAAACCATACAGTCATAAGTAGTTTCTAATATCTCCCTATTATAATGACACAAAAAAGGTAAAAATAACATAATAATATTATTAAAACAACATTTAATATATATAATTCTTGATCTTATACCTTTGAATTAGTCATTCTCACGCCTAAAACAATCATAAAAATTACAAGTTTGAAAAGCAGGTGAGTTAAGTAACTCACTCACTCAAATTTTAATAGTTAATAATAAGCACTTTTTATGCAGTTTAATCATCATCCCCACAAAAAGTCTAAAAAAAATTATTGGTTCAATTTTATGACTAAATGCAAGAAGGTAAAAAGAGGTATTATTTGGCCTTACAAAATAATAAATCCTAAACATAGCATGCCAAATTTTGTACTAGTTCCATATGATTTAAATCTTATATTTCATTTCTGGTTTATAATTCACCTAGCCTATTATCTTGTCTCTCCAAAGAAAGTATAAGCTCCTTGAAGGTAAAAAACATATCATTTTTAGCATCCTGTCCAATGTTAAGCATCTAGAACAACTTTTTCCTAATAGGAACTTAGCAAATCTCTGTTAATTAGAGAACAAGAACTCTGCCTTAAATAAGCTGAAAATGAAGTGAGCACTTCCTTCATGGCTGGTTTTAACATCAAAGTTTGATACTATTCTTTCCCTTTGCTCTATGATAGTTCTTCACCTAGTGTACATGTAAGTCAACATATCGCTTTGTCGAAGCATCTTTACATTAACAATGTTTAGAAGCAAATCTTGGGATGCCTGGGTAGCTCAGTTTGTTAAGCCTCTGACTCTCGATTTTGGCTCAGGTCATGATTTCAGAGTTGTGAAATCAAGCCTCCCATTGGGCTGCCCATTGGGCTTGGAGCCTACTTGAAGTTCTCTCTCCCTCACTCTCTGCCTTTCTCCCTCACTTGCATGCTGTCTCGCTCTCTCGCTCTCTCTCTCTCTTTTTTTAAAAAAAAAAGCAAATCTTCCTTAGGGGGAAAATATAAATATATTTTTGAGATCCTTCTTTAAGACTCTGTCAATAAAAAGGAATATTATGTGTTTCTCTTTGTGTTTTTCAAATACTGGAAAACATTTCTTAACCTGTTGTCCCCACTGAGGAAATTGGAACTCATCTTCTGCCACAATCATAGCCCTTGTGTACTCCCCAGAAACAGGTAGAGAGGAGCATGTGTGTAGTCACCAGTGCAGCTGAGCTTTAAACTGGTGCAAAATTCAAAACAAGGAGTAAAGATGAATTAGAAAGTGACACCCAGGAAATAAATCCTGGGATGAGAGTTTTTGAGAAAAGAGGAATTCAACCACAGAAGCTGGAAAACCAGAAAGAGTAAAACCAAGAATGGCCCATGATGGTGGTAGTGAATAAAAACGACCAGGTCAAAACCAAGGAATATTGAAAGACATAAAGTATACAAATTGAGGGGCATTCCTGAAGCTGTCACAGAATTCTGATGACTCACTCTGGCCTCAGTGAGGCCTTTGATGAGGACTTGATGATTCACTGTGGCCTTTTATTCCCCTGGCAGGTGGTTTTTAGCCATGGAGTCCTGTATAGACATCAAAGGTTTCTTACAGGATCAGATAATGACAATGAAGAACATGTATTTTCTTCTGTTATGTATTTTGCCTCTTTTATAAACATGTTTCATGAGAGCAGACCTTCTGCACCTGAAACAGTAACAAATTATGTCGCTGCTTAAGCACTGAGTAAATGTTGGGCAAAGAGACCCGATAGTACTTTACAACAGCCACACTCTCACAGAAATACCACTCCCTCTCGCTGTGTCTATTCACCAAGGACTCCATGGAGACTCTGTGTAAGCAGCTTCTGGTTTTGAGATTTAAAAATAAAATACAGCTTATTTCAAGTACTCTTATCCTTTCGAGAATGCCTTTAGCTCAAAAAATCAATCCCAAAATTCTAAAGCATACATGAAGATCTTTTCACTTCGCCATGAACACATTTATTTAAATGCCCTACCTATCTTCTGTGATAATGCAAGAACTCTCGCTGAGTTTTGACACCTAATTTATCAGGAAATTTTTCCATCATTAAGAAAATGGCTCTCTAAAGCTATCTTTAGCCAGTAACAATTAAAGAAATTTAAGATTTATGAATTAAAGCTAAGGAGTTGTGAAATATGAGTCAGTGGTTTGACCCCTAAAAGGCCAGAAATCCAGAAGAGTTATTGGTGACTAACTAGGAAATGTTCACTTCTTAGTCACTGATTTAAAAAAAAAAATCACCACTAATATACAACTGCTCTTCATTTAAGTTCCTGAATTTTGTAACTTGCCAGGATGATTAACCAGCATGTTTGAATATCACTGTTCAAAAAGGAAAGGACAGCTCTTCTGAAACCATTCTTGGTAGCATGCCATGTTTTAAAATGAGTTCAACTTCATCAGTTAGTATTTTCCTTATATTTCCTAATCAGTCTTTTTGTATTAATCTTGTCAATTTACAACTAAACTTGTTTATGGGTGCGGGGGTTGGAGGATATACCATTATAAGCAAACATATATAAAAGTTTGTATATATTTGTGATGGATGATTTTGTTTACAAGAATTTTACTCCTGTGGAAATGTCAGTTTGAACATCCGTTGCTATTTTAGATTTGAGAATTTTACATAATCAATCTGAAGTTTTAGAAAGTGAGGGAGAGACACCTGGGTGACTCAGTTGGTTAAGCTTCTGCCTTGGGCTCAGGTCATGATCCCAGGGTGCTGGGATGGAGCCCCATGTCGGGATCCTGGCTCAGCAGAGAGTCTGCTGCTCCCTCTCCCATTATCCCTCTCCCTACTTGTTCTCTCTTTCTCTCTCTGTATCTCTCTGTCTCTAATGAATAAATAAAATCTTAAATAAAAATAAAAATTGAGGGGGGGTTTAGTATCCTTTTCATCCCGCAAAAGTCCTGCATCATGTGTGGCTAGACCTAGTTTAGTAGAAATATACTCAAAAGAATTCTAGCAAATTAAAAAGCAGTCACAGAATCTTGCATAGCCTACATGATGGTAGAGATGAAATGTTTAAAAGATGGACCCTGAATCTCTGAGATTTTGGTGGGACTGAGAGGAGACACTTGATGACTTTACACCTGAAGTGTTCTGACATCTGTGTCTGCCAATGGATGATTTCATTTCCATCCCAGATCCCAAATAGGAGGTTACTCTTCCCACCAAAGAGGGCAGAATAAAACTCCCCAAGGACCAAAGCCCTGGGGCAGTCCACATATGAAACACAAGAGGGTAGAACTCTAAACCCAAGGTCTAGTAAGGTAGATAGTCAAGCAAATGTCCAGCAAACCAGTGCCTGTGTAATAAAATTCCAATGAAGATCATGCTGCATCCACTATACGAGGGGAATCAAACTTCCTTAACAAAACATGAAAAGATTCAGTTCTAGGCAGAGGTAAAGACTCTGTAAAGACTCCAGGTCAGCAGAGAATGATTCAGATTGATCACTGTGATTAATTAGAATGTGAATTTTCCAGGAGCCTAGGGGCTATGGTATTTTCACCTGTGCATCCTTCATGATACTCACAGATATCTATAGGTAATATTCAATATGGACATAGTTTTTCCATTTGGGTTGCTGCTATCAATTATCTTCTCCCAGTGAATGTGGTTCTTTTAGTTATTAAGTTTTGATATAGTCTAGGAATTTCTAGTCAACTTGGTCTTCATAGAAAAAACAGACTTCAGGTATATCCTGTCAGCTGTGGAGATTTTGCTGCCCTGGCTAACATGGATCGACAACTTGTGTAGAGTGAGCCTATGGGTATTTCCACTTTCAACTTTATTATTAGTTCATTTAACTAATGCCTTGCATTTAACTAATGCTACTTTTCTTATGAATGGTTATGAATTCAATCTTATGAATATAGTACATGCTACTCATTGATAGAGGAAAACTTATGAGTTTCTATTGTGTCCATTTGTTTTCTTCCAGGAATCAATAGCAATAACTTTACTGTACTTTGATGTGCTAGTCATAGTTAATGAGGAAAAGAAAGGTGGCCTTCATTATAGTAAATAGGGCCAGTCTCTTGCTTGGTTTACCATTTTCAGTTCCACAGACTATGGCACCACTGTAGAAACATGTAAGAAGTTAGCTACGTGTGTGTGTGTGTGTGTGTGTGTGTGTGTGTGTTTATATACATACAAGAACACTCTTTTCCATACAACTGAAAATATCATTCAACATTTCCAAGTGCAAATTACATAAAAGAACATTTTTATTTAGAATTAGGAAGTAGACATATTAGTTGTAATATTTGACATGATATGGAATCAATCAGTCAGTTGGAGGCTTACTAGGTCCCTGAAGTTGTGTGAAATATGATAGTTCATAAATAATGCATGAATAAAAAAATTGGATTTGAAAGCAAATAATCTCAGGACCCAGAAAACCCACTCTGAAAATTCAATCTCCATACCTGGAGAATTTAGCCTGTCATTTGCATCTGGCAAAGAAAGAGTCAGAACATTCTACTAATAATCTTCTTTGCTTTGGGTTTCCCAAAGAGGCTATTAATCAAGGTAAACATAAGTTGTGATATCAAACTCTCTTCTAAAGTTTCCCCTTTCTTGGGTGAATGCCAGTGTATTTATTGAAGCAATGATTAATTATGTGGATTTTTTTCATCACTGTAGAGTGATGCTGCTACTACCTGCTTTGGCTTTGAACTTTTCAGGAAAGAACTAACACAAAAAGTTATTAGAAGTTTTCCTCAGAAGTTAAAAATTTGTCACACAAATGAAATAGGCAAGTGCCTAAATTCAATATTAATCAAAGATGTTAACCCTTTAGAAGTTGATTTTTACGTGACTTTCATGAATCCATTAATCAAAAGTGTACCAAGAGATGGCCAGGTTTCAAGTTTCAAAGATCTACAAGATATTTATTTTTAGAGCAATGAGACCATCTGTAACCTTTGAAGCTGTTATAAACCAAACAGAGGGGGCTCTGGAATTTCTATAAAGGAGGGCCTCAGGCAGCAGTCTGTTGGAATGGGATACTAGAAATTCTTTTGATGATATATTTCATGGCAAGCACATTCTTTTTCTTTGGATTGCATATTCATTTGGTACAGGTTGGAAGAGGCAGAGATTGATAAAATTATGAGAAACTCAAACCTCCCTTCCCCTCGGGATCTCCATTAATTATCCTGGTTCATTTTCTGTAATGCAAGGTGCAAACTTTTACCAGTGCATCACACTTCATATCTAAGCCTCAGAGACTTCTAGGCTTCACATTACTGCATAAGCCACACCAACCACATCAGAAACAGGGCAGTGAGGAGTCAAGAGCATGGTTAATAGTTTGAATCATGATGCCAGCATTTATGGGCTGTGTGACATTGGGCCAGTTAATCAACCTTCTTGTCACTCCATTTTCTCATGTATAAAGTAGAGCAAAGTTACAGTATTTTTGTCACTGGATTGTTGTGAAGATTAAGTGAATGACTAAAAATAATAAGCACTATGTAAGTGTTAGCTAGTGTTTTCATACATGATAGAAGGAAGACCAAGGCTAGGGCTTCATGCTCCCAATAGAACAAAATCCATGGAGTGCAGGATAGTGCCATGTGAGAAGCATTTTGTCTTGGTGGTAATGGTTCTTCCTGTTGACCATTCCAAAGAGAGAAAATAAATAACTACCAAGGCACACCTCCTAAAACAGGCTAAAATCCAATACCCAGGATACATGATAAGAAGACAAGAAAGAACACATCTTAGCTAATCCTATAACTCTAATATGCAATGGAAATTATTCACATAATGTTGGGTACACAAGAGCAATGGAATTATTAGGCTCTGATTTATTTTTGTGCCCTGTACACTCACAAATATGCAAAAGTGACTTGTACATTTTAAATGCTCACAGTGTGAAACAGCTAGTAATAAAAATTGGGTTGTCCCATGGGGTGTCACATGCTGAACAAAGAGACATAAGCCGCCTGAGAGAATATTACATGATAATGGGGGGGGGGTCCAGTGGAAGTAAAGGGAGGAACTGAAGCTATGACCAGATGTCTTAGCTCCTCTAGATGGGGTTCCACTTTGAGAGGGTAACAGTGTTCATAGACAGAAAGCAAAGGATAGCAGAGGACAGAGGCCAAGCAATCTTGACTATAGTTTTGGGAGGAGCTACAACTGGAAGACCTGAGTGTCTGGGATACATATTCAGATTTTGGTGTTTCCCGGAGGAGTGCTGACCTAGGTGGGAAACAGAGCACTGAAAAGAGATTCTCTGAAGTATCTGAGAGTCTTCCCGCAGGGACAACTGCACAGTCACACAATGGTAGCGTGCAAACCCAAACATCTTGCTCCTGGGTAAAACAACTTTTGTCAGTTAACGTCCAGAAATAACTTTTAATCTCACTTGTAACACCTGGAAACAATTCTCCAAAATTTGTATACTCTCAAAGGTCATGCTTTTGTTTCTCCTAAATTATACCTCTGGTTGTTTTTTTCTTTTAGCAAACATGTGAGCTTAATTTTTCCCTGTTCTGATTTTATTCTTGGATTATTTAATATGTTCTTCAAAACTGGTAAAGGAAAGAGGGATGACTTGTTGCTTTTATAGTTCTAGCAATTTCCCATGGCTAAAACTTCTGAAGTATGACTGAATTACAATGTACAGAATAAACTGTGACTTAATCCTCATGGTTCCCAAATGCTCTCTATGTCATAAAATCTATTTTTATCAATTGAGCAGTATTGTCTCTATTATTTATTAAACACTGTCTACACAGAGCTATAAAACCTAAGGAAGATGTCAAAGTTCTGCCCTGTGGTTTTATAATCTACTCATAAAAGTTGAACCATTTAGCTAAGTAAAAACTTTGATGTACCTACTCAGGGTCCCTCATGATCTCCTCTTGGGTCATACAGATAAGCAAAATTAGACAATATCTAAATGCTTCAGGGAATATTTGTTTTGTTACTTGTGGCACGCTAATCCCAATATCTCAGCTCTTAGTTCTTTTGGCCCCAAGGAACAGAAGTCACCCAATCCACTTTATTTACAAGAAAAATGGAAATGTATAAGTCAGTAATTATGGGGCACATGGCTGCTTGGTCATACTCATGAACTTGCATGGGAAGCAAGATCCTGCTTGGAAATCCACACCTTTCACACTAACCCATGTGCACCCTCAACTCCATCTCCATCCCCAATATTAGCTGTGGTGCAACCAGACTGGTCTTCAGATCACTCTGGGGCAGAGGTGCTTGGGGCCAGAATGAAGTCAGAAACAAAAATACAGGTACAACACAGAACTCAAGGAGGCAGTTTCCAGCAGCACAGAGATTGACTTGGCAGGAAATACTGGCAAGAAACAGAAACCACAAGAGCAGAGACACAAGCCCAAGAAGAAGGCAAATACAGATCAGCAGAAGTATGAAGGTTTTCCATTAACTCAGTGCTTTAGCACACATGAATCTCATTCAAACCTTACAATGTATTTTTTTTTTTTAAGATTTTTTTTTTTTTTTATTCATTTGACACAGAGAGAGAGATTACAAGTAAGCAGAGAGGCAGGCAGAGAGAGAGGAGAGAGGAGGAAGCAGGCTCCCTGCTGAGCAGAGAGCCCGATGTGGGCCTCGATCCCAGGACCCTGGGATCATGACCTGAGCCGAAGGCAGCGGCTTTAACCCACTGAGCCACCCAGGCGCCCCAAACCTTACAATGTATTATAAGTGTTAAGGAATCAGGTTTTTGAGGAATCTCCCCTGATGGTCTTTAAACATGAAAGTTTCCATTTTTTCCAACCTCTGCTTTCAACCATACCAGTTGTCCCAATTTATCATCCAGTATTATCTTGGGAAGACCCCACTTTTTTTGAAAAATTTTATTTTTAGAGCAGTTTTAAGTTTACGGGAAAATTGCACAGAAAGTACAGAGTTCCTATTTACCTATTTACCTCTATCCCCTCCCACACATGGTCCCCTCCATTATTACTATCCTTCATTAGTATGATACGTTTGTTGCAACTGGACCCCCTGTTTATTCATTTCTTTAGATGGCTTCTCTCATCCTTGCCCTTACCTTTTATTTGCCATAATCTTTTCCCCTAGGGGTTAGTGGCTGTTCCTGAGACATCAGAAACACTGCATTTATGAGGGTGGGCTCTGGAACTTGGCTCCCAAGGCTTGTATTCCAGCTCTGCCTCTCACTGCCATGTGACTGTGGTCACCTTATCTAAATTCTCTGTGCCTCAGGAACAATACTATCTACTTTATAGAATTGGTATATCGGATGAGTGCCTGTAAGAGACTCGGAACAGGGCCTGCCTATAGTAAACTCAATAAGTATTGGTTTTATTGCTCTTATATTTGCCATTGTTACTACTCCTCTTATTCTCACACTCCTATTTCTCAAGCTTCCTCCCTGCCAGTTTGACCTCAAGTCCAAGCACCACATTCCTAAAGCAGAATAAGAAAAAGCTCACAAATGGAAATGGCCTAGAATCCAGCTCAAGACATACCTGACAGGGTGCCTGGGTGGCTCACTTGGTTGGGCGACTGCCTTCGGCTCTGGTCATGATCCCGGAGTCCTGGGATTGAGTCCTGCTTCGGGCTCCTGGCTCCATGGAGAGTCTGCTTCTCCCTCTGACCTTCTCCCCTCCCATGCTCTTGCTTACTCTGTCTCTCTCTCTCTCAAATAAATAAATTAAATTTAAAAAAAAGACATACCTGACACTTTAATCAAGCTTTGGCCTAAGGAACCTGGGAAGGTGCTAGAAGTGAATTCAGGAGGAGCCATGGGCATCGGGCCATGCAGACCAGCCCATGGGCTCACATCTACTCTGTAGGGCAGGGTCATAGCCCTGTTCTGTCCCATACCCAAACCCGTTATAATTGCCCCATTCTCAAAATTTGCTGGAGGTGTGGAGTTCTCTGAAAAAAGCATTAGGGGTAAGTGGATTCTTCCAGGGGCCTGGCCTGACTGAGGTTTTCTCAATAGGCCTCTGCAGTGTGGAAATCAACATGTGAAGGTGAGACGGGGTACTGCAAAGGCACAAGTAGAAGGAGCATTGGAAAGACAGGAGACCTCTCTTCATTCTCCATCTAAGGAAACCAAAACTGTCCTGCCCAAATAGGGTGTTGGAGGAGGTCATTGAATAGACATGACTGCAGGTTGACCCATGAGCTGGATTCAGGCAAACAGAGGCTCCCCACTCCTTCCCTGTCCTTGGAGTATGTGTTCTTGTCTTCCTTACTCCCAGAAGCTGCCCAAAAGATGTAGCCTTGAGATAGAATTGGGTGTTGAAACCATATGGACTGTATATGCGTGACTGATGCCAGTTAAGGCTTCCATACACACTTTTGAGATTCTGGCAAGATGGTGCTGAGATCTATTTATCTTGTGGCCACCAAGACAAGCCCCATATGTAAGTTCCCTTGCTTGTTAAACCTGCCACCTGCCAGTCTGGAATGGTCTCCATCTTTCTTCCATCGTCTGTGTTTGGCAGCGGTTTCAGATTACACCCAGGAAGCTCCCGAGGAGGTTGCAAACAAACAGTGGGATGGGCTTCATAATCATCTAGTCTGTGTGTATGTGTGCAGTGAGGGATGGGAAATTAGTGGATAAAGGTAAATAGGAAACTAAATTGGTCATTTATTAATAATTTTTGCAGTTGGATAACAGGTACACTGATATTTGTTTCACTTATTGTTTCCTTTTTTTTTGCATGTCTGAAAATGTCCATAATAAAAAAATAAGCAATAAAATAAAGCCAAACCCTTTCTTCTAATAAATCATTGAGAGTTGAGGGTGAGATTTTTTCTTATATTTTATCTGGATTCCTGGTCACCAGCACATTCCCCCACAGAGAATATTTCTCAGTAGATAGACATTGATTGAATGAATGTTGGAATGTTAAAGGTCAGAAACAGAATCAATAAACAGAGAGACCCAGGGAGAGAAATGCGCACAAGCGTGTACTGACACACTTGCATACACACACACACATACACATGCAAGCACACACTGGGACCTGGGATAAACGACGATGAAAAACACAGGTCTTGCCCTCATGCTGCTGCTATGTGTCTTTTTCTCTTGATCTCATTAACCATTTGCCCACATGAGAAGGAGGGTTAGAGCAGAGAGGCATTCCCCATGTTGGGAGACAGAAGCAGTGGGACAGACGGGCTCCAGGAATGAAACCACCTAGTTAGGCTTCTGCTTACAGGCTAAGAAAAGATTGGAATTCAGAGCTGGCTTAGCTCCCAGTCTTCTATTTTGTTCATTAGACTTTCCTTCCTCTATTGAACATTGATTAAGCCCTTCAATTGATTACCTCCTACAACACTTCAGGCCTTACTGGGAGATGAGATGCATAATTCAGGGACAGGACAAGAGGCTGGCCAGCAAGCCTCCAGTATTGACGTGGATTCAAAAATTGTGGCAGAATATGTGTCTACCTAAGGGCATATCTGAAAGAGCTGCTCTAAGAGTTTACTCATTCAACATTTGTGAAGGTTTTTAAACAAAACAGGGATTGAAGTTTGGGGGTTGCCTTTACCAACCCCAGTGCATTACAGGTTTATGATTTGCTTGTTTGTTTTGGTGTGGTTTGGAAACAGCGCTGTTCTTGATCCTTAATTTATATCTCTGCTTTTTTATACTAGAAAACAATAATAAAACATCTTTCTCCATAAAAGTTAGTGTAAAATTGAGGGAATAGCTCCACAGTGAGGACATTAGTTTCTAGGCGAAAATATAAACGAAAGGCCTCAGATACGGGCAATATTAAAAAAAGCCAGGGGGTTGCAGGGTGAGGAGGGAGAAAGATAGGGATTACTCAGAGGAGGATGGAGGCTTCCCTTTATCTTGTAAATACATACTAAGTCTCTCTGATGGGGACATTGTAGAGGACTAAGGTAAATTGTATTTATAAGACATAATACAAAGAAAAGTGCCAAATGATACTTGTAACAAAATATGTAGAAAAAGAGACAAAGAATAGGAGCCCCTATTTATTTAAGTATCTGTCTATGTTGCAGGCTCTCTCTACATGTTGCTTGCATGTATCTCATTTAATCATCAGGAGAATTCTCTGTGTTGATATGTTATTATTTCTATTTGACCATTGAAAAAATTTCTCTGACAGCTTTAAGTATCTGTCTCAAGACAACACGTAGTAGATGGTAGAGCTGGAATTCAAAACCAGACAACGATACTCCAGAGTCCATGTTTAGCCATTATACACCCCTGGCATTGGTGCCCTAGGGTACGTTGGTAAGGAGATCAGAAACAGAAGAATCAGCTTGAAAGGCAAAGCCTAATAGCATTAGCAGAGGGACAGGATTCCCAGGGGCAGTGAGGGCCTGGAGGACTGTGGGCACCTTCTGGGCTGGCATGTGAACCAGGGAGCTACCAACATAGCAATCTTTACCAGGATCCAATGAAGGCTGTGCCTTGGGCCCTCCAGAGACTGAAGGAAGGGCTAAAGCCAAAGGCAGTCCAGGACTATAGTGAGGAAGTGGAGTGGAGCCAAGAAAAAGGATCTAAAGACACATGGAATGTTGTACCAGATGTTAATGAAGTATTTTTAAATGTTGAAAATCGTGGGGGGTAGGGAGGGAAAAATAATGAAACAAGATGGGATGGGGAAGGAGACAAACCATAAGAGACTCCTAATCTCACAAAACAAACTGAGGGTTACTGGGGGGTGGGAGGGTAGGGATAGGGTGGATGGGTTATGGACATTGGGGAGGGTTTGTGCTTTGGTGAATGCTGTGAAAGATGTAAGCCTGATGATTCACAGACCTGTACCCCTTGGGCAAAGAATAAAAATAAAATATAAAAAAAAGAAAAAAGAAAGAAAATCCATTCAGTCTCTACATTCAGTTTGTAACCACATCTGTGACTTACCTCAACTTTAGAGAGTTCAACAAACTTTATCGAGTGTCTCTAAATGCAAAGCACTGTCTTAGGTTTAACAGAGGTTTATAGATTTAACAACAACAACAAAAAATGGTACTTCCAAACTGGAATAAGAAAACCAGAAATGTATATAAAATAACTTCAGCACAGGACAAAAATGTGATACATTATATAACAGACATTCAAAGTTTGGAAAGGAGGGGGATTGGGGGTGGGGACAGTAAATCCTCCCAGAAGACTCTGGGGAGGGTGGTGATTTAAGCTGAGACATAAAAAATGTATAAGACTTCTCTAGGCAGTAAGTAAGTGAAGGCAATCTAACTAAACAAAATAGCTTGAGAAATGGCTTAGCATCAGTTGACTGAAGGCCACATATGGGAAACAGTGAGGGGATTGATTATGACTGATGACAGGTGTATGGAGAAATGCACTGAGAATAAAACATGAAAAAATAAGAGAAAGGTCAAATTGTGAAGAGCTCTAAATGTCAGGCAGAGTTTGGTAATCTCAATCAATAGTGGGCTTTCCAATAAGCTGAAATAAAGGTAGCTCCAAGAACCAAGACTGAAATGAAAGATTCCTACAGATGCAGTTACCCAGGCAAAGGTTAACCCTGAGCCTCTGATGACACCATGATGTCTGAGGATGAGTCTTCCTGAGCATCCATACCATCCCTCAGAACACTGACCAACTCCTCCTCCCACTGCATCTAAAGGACCTGACAGTGGATAGACCCATGGCACGACACAAGTTCTACTCTCTGCAAATGGAATGTGACTCCAACTGGCCTATTCGGAGTCCCAGACTACATGCCTGGACACCCCTATAATATCCCTGAATTTGAGGTCACCCAGACCTGGAGGTATTCAAGCCAACTCTGTGCCACCAGACTTTCTCAATTGAGATCCTTCTTCCTGTAATAAAACCATTTTCCTCACATTCACTGATCCACTGACATCCCACCCCACTATGAATTTTGTCTCCTAGGCAGTGAATATCTCCACTTTATCACTTTCCTTATATGTATCTGATTAAGTCATATCTGCTTTGCCTCCAATAATGCTATGGTTTCTACTTCTTGGCACATTTGTCTCTCAGTAACAGCAATATTCTTACGGTGTCTGCATCTTTGCCAAAGAGTTAGAAATAACCTTGAGAGTGGTGGCCAAGAAGAAACTCCTAAAGTATACAGTAATGTAATAGAGTTAAGAATCCTGAGGCATTCTCTTCAGGCTCCAAGAGAATTTGGGTACCATGGAGGAATCTAGGAGTATATTTTGCCTAAGCACTGGATAAGAAATAATAAGATTCGACTGGCTCTCAAAAATCTGTGAGTTCCCTTCACCTGAAGTTGTGACGAGAGCTAGAAAGCTATATACCAAGGGGACAGATGGGCCACATAACCCCAAGGAGGCCAAAAGGAGTCAAAAGTTTAGAGTCAGAGAATGGTTTGTTGAGGTCAGAGAGAGGAAACATCAGGCTCTCACTGAAGCCCAGGGCATCACTTTGTACAAAGGCACCACACATAGAGGACAGACAACCTTGGAGATGGTTGGCAATCACTCACATGGGTCACATGGATCTGAAGAGAAAACCTGAGAAGAACATCAAGCCAGAAGTCAGCCCTCTCCAGTTTCTCCAGTGCTTCTCCACAGTGCCAAACCTCTCAACAAAGTACTACTGCATAAATTAATGGTGTTCATGGGCTTTCGGCTGGATAAACCCTCTCACCAAGACTCACATGAGGCTTATCCCCCTGACTCTTCCCCTCCCCACCTTCACTGCTATTTAAATGCCTCTGAAATGAAGGGAAAAGGATGGTTTCTATGAAGAAAGGATATTGGGGATTATCTGCCAGATAGAAATGCCTGGAGCATGGAATGTAAGTTGAGTTAAGTTGTGATTTATAGTCTCAGATTTATAGGGTGGGAAATTAGACCAATACTTAGACTGATCCAGTATGTCAGAGTCTTCACATCAAAGCTAGGCAAACTTCTGAGTGGCCATAACTAGTAAAGACAGCTTTCTTAGCAGGAGGGTTCTTCAGAAGTCTTTAGAAACCTCTCATTCTGGTCTTGATCCTCCAAGTACCAGCAACTGGACATCAGCAGCCTGAAAAGTGGACATGTCATCACTCCACCTGTATTAAATTCCTAAGGCTAATGTTACAAACTACAACAAATTTGGTGGCTTAAAACAATAGAAACTTATTCCCTCACAGCTCTAGAGGCTAGATGTTCAAAATCAAGATCTCCGCAGGTCCATGCTCCCTCTGAAGGCTTGAGGGAAGAATCTTTTCTTTTTTTCCTCCAGCATTTGGTGATTCCTGGCATTCCTTTACTTGTGGCCATTACCTCCAATCTCTACCTCCATCTTCAGCTGGCCTTCTTCCTTACATATATCTTTGTGTCCTCTTCTCTCCTCAAATCACTGGATTTAGGACTCACTCTAGATCCAGGATAATTTCATCTGAAGAACTATAACTAATTACATCTGCATAGGTCTCATTTTCAAATAAGGTTGAATTCTGAGGTTCTAAGTGGACACAAACTTTGGGAGGTCATGATTCAAGCTTCTACACCACCAAATTCATTGCCACTATGAATAAAGCTTGAACTTGTTCACTATCTAGTTTCTTTGGGAACAGGCTACATTTTTCTCACTCATTGTAATAATTGGTATCTTACTTAGTTCAAAGATCAGGAAGGGTGCCAGCAGCATGGTCAGGTTCTGGTGAAAACTCTCTTCTAGGGCGCCTGGGTGGCTCAGTGGGTTAAAAGCCTCTGCTTTCAGCTCAGGTCATGATCTCAGGGTCCTGGGATCGAGGCCCGCATCGGGCTCTCTGCTCAGCAGGGAGCCTGCTTCCTCCTCTCCTTGTCTCTCTCTGCCTGCCTCTCTGCCTACTTGTAATCTCTCTCTCTGTGTCAAATAAATAAATAGAATCTTTAAAAAAAAAAAAAAAAGAAAAAGAAAACTCTCTTCTAATTGTGGATAGTCATTTTCTGGCTGTACCCTCATATGGTGAAGAAGGCAAGAGAGAATTTTCTAGGGTCTCTTTTATAAGGAATTAATCCCATTCATGAGAGCTCCACCTTTTTGACTGACCACCTCCCAAAGGGCATACCTCCTAATACTATCATATTGGGGGTTAGGATTTCAACATATGAATTTGGGCAGGAGGGGATGCAAACATTCAGTCCATAATAATGGGTCAAAAAGGAAAATAGAAACCTAATAGGTATAAAACATCATGGCTTCATAGTGCAGTCTTTCTCTCATCATCCATTTTTAATAAGACTTGAAAAAAAGTCCCTCAGTGGAGAATGTATAGAGGACAACAATAGCATTTAAATTCTTTTGCCCCTGGGCAGGCCCATGCTTCTTTGCCAGACAATCCTGAGTCAAACAGCTAGACTTGGCTGGGAATAAGATTATTCTTCAAAAAGCCTTCTCCACTAAGGTAAGAAAGCTCTTTAACACACATACCACAAGCAAACCTTATTCTCTGCTTAGGTCTACAGAAACCTGCAGTTACCCTAGTAATGCAGAAGCCTAGTATTATTAGAAGAGATTCATTTTCGAGTGGGCAGAAATGTTATTTGGCATAAAACTATCAAAAAACATTTCTTCTGTTCTTTTTTAATATCATAAAAATATTACTTTCATAAAGCTTTAATAAAGCTCTTTACCCTAACAGTATAAAATATAAGGCCAAAAGCATTAATTTGATTTTATAAAAATTAAAGATTTTGTTCAACAGGACATGTCACAGGCTAAGTTAACAGAAACATAACAGATTTGGAAAAGGTATTTGCAATGTCTGAAACTGACAAGGGATTCCTACAATCAACAAGGACAAGATAGGAACCCCAACAGAGGACAAGCAAAGAAAACAATTTAGGGAAGACAAAACACAAAAAGTCAGCATATGAAAAGAAACATTAGTAAAACTGTATTCGTTTTTAAAATGTAAGTTAAAGCAATAATGGGATGCCACTTTATATCCATTGGACCAGCAAAAAGTAGAGAGCCAGATAATGCCGAGCTTGTAGGAACACAAAATATAGGAGCTTTCATAACTGCTGGTGGGGAAGGCAGACTAGGAAGGCATTCTGGAGAGAAAGTGGTTGCAGTTAAGTTAAATAAACAATTTTGCACATATGCCTTCTTAATCCCACTACCGGGTATATATGCTCTGAAAAATCATCATCTACATCAGTAGAGTGACAGGTACCAATATGTTTGCCCCAATACCACTTTTGGAGTGGGAAGTCATAGGCAACCTGGGTATCCAACACCTGAGGAGAGAATACACCAAATGTGATAGATGGGCCCCAAGGAGGACGATGCAGGATTAAAGGTTATGGATTGGATATTTACCCAGATATCCAGTAGATCATAGTGTTCGCAGAAAAAAAGATTAAAATAAAAATAGTGAGGAGATCTTTAGCCCAATACCATATTAACTGCAATTAATGCATACAACATGATAACTAATATTTTACAAAATATAGAAGCAGAAAGGTCACAATAAACATGAACATGGTTATAAATTGAAGATCAGGTGGGGGATAGAAATAGGAAATGGGGACACAAAGAAAAAAACAACATTTCAAAGTTATTTTTTCTCATGGAAGGATCTAATACAAAGCACTTTGGAAGCTAGGAATTTTTACAATGGAACATTTTGAAAATCCAGTCAGAATGGATGTTGAGATAGAAGAAAGAAGTGCAGACTTGTTCCTTTCAATCCCTTCACTTTCAAAATATTGACTATAATACAAGTCAACTCAGACCAATAGCATTGACATCCTCAATGTCTCTGAAAATCAAAGTAAAAAGAGCCATCTCTTCCCATTTGTTCATTTATGTAACCATTACTGAGCATACATTATGTGTGAGGCACTGATCCAGGTGCCATGGGGGAACCCTCCTTTTTAGGTCTCCACAGCATAGAGCCCATAGAGCCTATACACCTTGGGAGAAACCCCAAAGCTACCTGACCCCCTCTTCTACTGCAAGGCCAGCACTCTGGGCCCTGAGACTTGCGCCCAAGGCAGAAATCTGCAGAGTAAACTACATGAACAGTTTTCCTTTTCCCTACTTCTCCCCAGCAAAGCTCCATATCTTTTAACCCTTAAGAGTATCTTAGAAATATTCGAAATCCCTCTCTCGCTGTGTCTCTCTCTGTCAAATAAATTTTTAAAAAAGAAAGAAAAAAGAAGGGCACCTGGGTGGCTCAGTGGGTTAAAACCTCTGCCTTCGGCTCAGGTCATGATCTCAGGGTCCTGGGATCGAGGCCCACTTCGGGCTCCCTGCTCAGTGGGGAGCCTGTTTTCTACTCTCTCTCTCTGCCTGCCTCTCTGCCTACTTGTAATCTCTCTCTCTCTGTGTCAAGTAAATAAATAAAATCTTAAAAAAGAAAGAAAGAAAAAAGAAATACTCTGAAAACCTCCTCACTTCTTAAACATAGCAGAATTTTTCACGATGGTATTAGAACATGTTCTAGGATACAAGAGGATGGGAACGCCACCCAACCAGACTTTCCCTTTCCCATTTTCCAAAATTCATTTTCATTTAAAAAAAAAAGCATAGTTTAGAAAACAGAAAAATGGGTGTATGCCAGGATCAGACAGAAAGGGTCACAGAGAACTCCTGAGACAAGAAAGGAAAACAGTTGGGTAGGCCCCCCACCTCAAAGTCTGTCAAATCTGTAGATAAATTTTTACCTATTTAAGAGTTTATGAAACTTGTAACTCAAGAAAGAAAATTCATTTTGTGCTTAAATCTTCTCAGTAAGCCCTACTCAGTCAACCCCATTTAATGGAGTTCGTTATCTGTTTTTTGGTTCTATATAGGATTCATCTTCCCATCAAGAAACAGAAATTGAGTATAGTAATTAGAATTGAGAGCTGAATTAGGAAATACAGATATATGCTTAAGGGAAATATTTTATTGTGCTGGTCAGTGGTACATGAATTATTCAAGATATAAAAATGAATATCATATAGGCTAGTCCCAAAAAGCACATGTAAGATTAATTTTAGGAATGGATATTTTAGGCCAAATTCAAAACTCTTCCTAATTCCCTCAACAGAAATTTAGTTTTCTATAAGAACCTTATCCTTGATAAATTATGTTTTGTGTGCCTCCCTAGATTTCCAATTATATATATTTTTATAATCTTCAGTGGGAAATTGAAGGGTACAGATAAATTTCCCTCCCTTCTTCTAGTTTGAAGTCATGATTTTGGAAGAAAAAGGTATCACTTGGAAAGGAAGAACTTGAAATAGGGTCGGGGTTGAGGACTTGGTCTTGTGGGCCTGGCATATAGGAATGAAGTTCTCAAGATCAGATTCTTGGGTAACCTCTATTCAGAGAGGGCAGGAGGAGGAAAAGGAGCCACAGAGAAAGAGCCCCAAGAGATGTGCAAGAAGAATTAGAAGAGTATATCGTTCCAGGTGTCAAGGCATTTCAAGGGGCAGGAAGCCAAAGGCTCAGAGAGATATCAGGGAATGAAAAATAAAATTACACTGATTTCAACAGCATGGAGGTCACTTAAAGAGAGTAGTTTCCATAGAGTGAGTAGCAAGGGCTAAAGGGACCAGGATAAAGTACAGAGTAGGATGTTGATCAGTCATGACTCCTAATACTGTCATATCATCTCTCAGAAGTGGAGGGATAATGATGGTTATTAATAACCACCACTAACTGGGCTATCGCTACATGCCAATAACTGTGCTGAGTATTTTATACCTATTATATATACTCATTAATTCAACACATATCTATTATGTACCTCTACCTCCAAAATGCATCCCAATTCCTTGCACTCTCATCATCCCTATTGTGGCCAAACCAGTCTAAATTCCCTCTCCTCTTGCCCCAACTACTCCCATCTACAATAGTAAACAAAATGTTTAAATCCAATTAAATCTAATATTTAAAAAAACCCTCAACGACTTTCAATTTTGCTGACATAAAATTCAAAGTTCTCCAAAGCTTGTGTGCTCTGGTCCCCACATTTATCTCCAAGCCCATATTCCAATCATCTCCTTTTTGTTCTTGATGCTCTAGCTACACTGGCTTTGTCATCATTACTTGAATGTACCAAATTCATTCCCGAAGGTGAAAAAGTTAGAAGTCAAGGTAAATAAGCAGAGATGGATTGCATGAATGGTGCTAGGAAGGCCACAATCCAGAATGATATGAAGCTTTTTAGTCATTCAGTCACTTAAGATAGTATTGTAGCATGGTGGGTAAGAAGTCAACTCCTGATATTGGGTATTCTGGATTCAAATCCTGGCTCGACTACCCACTGGCTATCCGATGTTGCTAACCAACTTAATCTCTCTAAGCCTGCTTCCTCATCAATAAAATGAATCAAATAATTAAACCCCTATAGAGAAAATAATATCTCTTATGTTACTGAGAATATTCAATGAAAAAATGCAAGTAAAGTACTGTGTATATATGCCTTGCTGTAAACATTAGCTATTAGAATGCATTCAATATGTACTGAGCACAGTTCTAGGCTGTGTGTCAAACAGAGAAAATGATATTTTTCCTCTTGAAGCTTTCATTTCATATTTTTAATGTGGGGAAGGTATTTTTAAATACTATGTGTAATAGAAAAAAGAAAACATAAGTTCATGATCAGCATCCTGATGTAGGAAGATGTTATAATGTTCCTAGATATCGGAGAAAATGTTGAACTTTTGTCGAGAAGCATATTCTGTTTTCGAAGGACAGAAAATTGATCGAGATTACTTGACGTTCAAGACCCAACCATCTTTTGAAGACTATGTGACAGCCACACAGTGCAAAGGTAACCAAGAAGAAAGGAACTCACAACCTGAGTATGAGGTTAACTTAACCAATAGAGATGATTGTGTTTTCTCCACTCCTTCCTACCTTTGTCTGAAAAATACCCAGAGGGAAGGTAACTGCAAGCTCAATTCAAGATAGTAGCAGAGCCAGCTGCCTGAGACATGTCAGGGTGGTTTGCACAAAATAGCCACAAAACAAATGTTTTGAATGAGCAATATTGAAAGAGGTAAATGCAATATTAAACTGCAACAGAAGTATTACAGCACAAGTACACAAGGAAAGTAATACAAGGATCTGCATTAGTCTATTACATCTGAAATATCATATCCAGTCTTGTACAACATGTTAAAAAAATAAAGTGGTATTGTTGTTTGGCTTTTCAGATTATAAAAGCAGTATATTCTCATTGTAAAAAACTGGGGAAGTATAGGAAAGCTTAAGATAGAATATTAAAATTATTTACTGGTAACTACTGTAAATTATTTCCAGGTACTACAATGCCTAATCTCATGAATTCAATTCGTATTTACGGAGTACCTACAACATGCCTATGATTCTAACAGAAATCATGTTAGCAAAAGTGACACGTGGTAAATAAGGCGTAGTCCTTTACCTCAGGGAGCAGGGGCATTGGAGAGACAAATCTGTGAGCTGGCAGCTACATCTGTAACAGAATGCCCAAGACAATTACAGGTGTGGAAATCATGTTATTTGAGAAATAAGTTAGTTGAAGAAAGTAACTCTGTTTCATTGGCAGAAGAGAAAACCAAGGAGAAATTTTATAGCCATCCTCAAATATTGAAGGGAACAAATAAATAAGAAAGACTAGGTTTGATTATATTATACGAGAAGACAAAATGAAGATAGTGTATGGAAGTTGCAAAGAGAAAAATTTGACTCAGTATAAGAAAGAATTTTCTAGTGACTGGAGTGGACCAAAATTGTTACAGGTTTTGTTGTTGTTGTTGTTGTTTTGTTGTTGTTGCTGCTGTTGTTTTAGCAATGGGGAATTCTTCACCCTAGAAGTGGCAAGGCTAGATGGCCACCATTAGGAATGCTAGAAGGATAGTTCATGCAAAGCAGGGATTGGACCTTTGTCTTCTTTTAAGAAAGGAAAACTCAGAAGCAAAGCATCAATGACTTACATAAAAGCAATCAAAATCTCAGACACTTTGGGAAATAGCCCTAGATAGAGTAACCCTGGTTTTGCTTGTTTATTTTATCTCAGGGTATGAGGACTTTCTTTTCCTTACCCCGAGGCATGAAATACAAGATGAGATTATAGTCTAATTTCAAATTCTGGGATTCTGTGGTGATTTGATGGCATTGGGAATACCAAATTATAGTGCTTTATGCAAGTTAACCTTACGTAAACCAAGAAGAAGATGGCCTCAGGTTAGGATGGGTAATACTTCGGGGCACCTGGGTAGCTCAGTAAGTTGAGCAACAGACTCTTGGTTTAGGCTCATGTCGGGATCTCAGGGTTGTGAGATCAAGCCCTGTGTTGGGCTCCACACTGAGTGTGAGCCTGGTTGAGATTCTCTCTCCTTCTCCCTCTGCTCCTGCTCCGTACCCCTCACACTCTCACGTGCTCTCTCTTAAGAAAAAAAAAGGACAATACATAGATTGTTGGAATGTGGGCACTATGTCTCAAGTGGCTGAAGCCATTTTGAGGGCATAAGACAATAAGCACAAAGAAAAAACAAAACAATTTTCACTAACTGCTGAACCAATACTGAGATACACCTCCCAGTGAAGTAAGATTCAAGCAGTAGGATGTATTTTTGAGACGATAATCTGTATTTTGTTCTCTAATCTTTCTTTCAATCCCATTTCTAGCAGGTAATAGACTTTGCATTTCGTTACCATAGGAGATTCACAGAGTAGAAAGCAAGAGTCCCTTGAAGTCAACTACTCTTTCTGTTTTTAGAAAAGCCCTAGACTTTCGAAGATATTGTGCCAGATAAATAAGAGGAGGAGGAAAGAAGAGACTGTGATTCTCATGGGTTGAGGGAGAAAATAGTGAGCTTACCTCAAAGTGGACAGGAAATGAAGGTTGATGGGTCACAAGATTCCCTTTACGGGAAATGGTAAGATACTAGAAGAAAAAACTGCACGGTTCACTGACTCCTGAGCAGCAAGTTCCTAACCTCCCAAGGATTCTTGTCTCTAACCATGGTGTAGAAGTGATATCTGAACCTGAGGAAACCACACTGGATGAGATCGCAGTGCCCAATTAGTAACCAATAGGGACCAAAGACCAGGCATCCTCGTGTCTGGCTATGGATAGAATTGCAAGTCATTGGCATATCCCCAGGGCAGGTGTGAGGGACTGGGAGCTCAGCCAAATGAGGGTTTAGAACCAGATTTAAACTGATGCATAGAAAAATTTAAATACACTATTTCTTGCATACCTGAGCCAGTGGGTCAATGAATCAAAAATCCCACCCATCCTGTCTGATTTATCTGTTTGAGTTTCAACATCTCACAAAATCATTCCCTTGGTATGAAATACACACAGCACCTGTCCTTACACAACTCTAGTTTACATTCACTTGCCTCAAATTGGTATTAAATTTTTGGAGGCGAAAGTCTTCACACATACAATAACAAAGTGCTCCCCAAAATGCACATACAGAATATTTCAAACAATTTCAGAGGTACATACACCCCCTGAAGCACATCCTCTAGAGGTTTTAGACTCCTTTTTAAGCATATCTGTCTCTCTATCTCTGGTACTCTTAAATATCTCTCTCTCTCTCTCTCTCCCTCTCTCTCTCTCTCTGTGTGTGTGTGTTTCACTCCCTGTGAGTCACAAATTCAATGATCTTCAGCTTACTATCTTCATATGAGCAACATTTAGGATGACCAATGTCTAGGATGCCCACTGTAGCTGACTCTGCTTTTCACATAGATAAGGACCCACCTAACATCTGATATTCTATGGCAATCCTAACACATGGCTACAAACTCCTGGACATTCCTCCCATCAAGGGGTAAAGTCTTTGCTTCCTGCCCTTGCATTTGGGCGGCTCATGACTGCCCTAATAAAGTACAAGGAAAGTAACGCTCTGTGACTTCTGAAGCTAGGTCATAAAATGCCGTGCATCACCTGCCTTTTGCTGCTGGAACAGCTGTTCTTGCAGTCTCAAGCTGCCCTGTAAGCAGGACAACTACCCTGAGGTAGCTCTGAGGAAGCCCAGCCACAGGGAGAGCCACATGTATTTATTCCGGTTGAGAGTCCCAGCTAAGCCCAACATTTGAGACACCCCAACCCAGACACCAGCTACGTGTGAGGAAGTCTCCAAATGATTCCATCCATCAGCTATTCAAGTCACCCCTCATTGTTTGAGCCTTCCCAGCTGAGTCTCAGACATCTAAAAGTAGAGATAAACCATCTCTTCTGTTTCCTGCCTGAATTCCTGATCCACAGAGTCAGTGAGCATAATAAAACAGTTGTTTTGGGACACCACAAAGTTTGAGGAATTTTTCTGCCGTGTTGGATAACTGAAACACTGGCCGACTGTAACAGGGACTGGAAGACAGTAGACTAACACGACAGAATGAACAGATATGTCCTAAACATTATCTCAAAAAGCCAGTCAGATTTTAAGCCGGGGAAAAGGTAAGATGAGCTGAGAATCTAGCTTTTTTTAAAGCAACATATGATGAGAAATGAGACATCAGAGTCCCCATGTTAAGCACAGTGTGGGTCAATTATAAGGCTAATTGCATGCCAATAAGGGGATAGGGAATTAGAGGGAGAATGTGCCCTGGGACATGAGTTATTGGATGAAAGGAAGAGAAACATTGTGTGGAAAAAAAGGAGCAAAAGATCTCAAAAGGTTTCAGTGTTTAGGAACTTTGCCAGCAGCTTCTAACCTTGTGAAGGTTAACTTCCTAGTTAATATCTCTGTGCAACTTAAGGGATGAAATTCAAGTTAAATTGGCCTGCTTTTGACAACGTGTTCATGATGATTCTTTAGGTCTAGCAACTCCCTACCCACCCACCCCAATGTAGATCAAATTTTATTTTATTAAAAAAGGAATCTTACAATTATAGTTGCAGATATTTTGAGACTTGTCAAAATTATGCCAGCATAAGCAAAAACTTACAATGAACAATCATAGAGAAAAGTATTGCAAAAGAAAGTTTATAATGTGATTTTGTTCATGATGGAAAGTTTTTTCATTTTTTCAGTGTGGCCTTTTGTTTTCCTTAAGAAAGCACTCCAGTACCCCATGCTCTTCCAAGTGACAGTATTATCAATGTCTGCCCACTGAGGAAGGGTCTAGGGGTGACATTTCTCATTATTGCTTTGAATCAACTACGAAGTTTCACATTTTGGAAGTTCAGTGGGATTCAGATAAGGCCCAAAAAGAGATGTTTATATTTCCAGGACAGTTTATTTTCCTGTAAAATGATAGAATATATTCTTAGCTCAACCATAATATAGCTTTCCATCTCACCCTTGCTATGACTCAAAAAACTCAATTATCACAGTGTTTGTTATGGGTCTGGGTCAGCTCTGTAGTTACCATTGGACTTAAAGTTCTAGTACGTTCCTCAAATAAACTCTGATCACTCTAAGGGCAGAGTTAAATCTTATTTCTTATGTTATTTCTTTTAAAAATGTATCACACACTTGGTTAGAGAATGAGAAAAGATGGTAAAGATAGGCATTAAAATGACCACAACTCCCCCTGTTCTAGGGTACCCTCATTCTTTCCCATCCTTTTACATGGCATTAAAATCTACTCTATCCATTAAGGTCTCCCTGGAAATGGATCTCATTAGATTAAGGTTGTCGAATACAAAACAAATATTGCACAGGACATTACTAACACTAAAAAATTCATTATTTATCTGAATTCAAATTTAACTGGGCATCCTGTATATTTATTTTCTAACAACCCTACATGTAGTATTACTGGAAGAACTATTCTTCCTTCTATGAGCCCCTCCCAGCTCTCCTGGGACTGTCTAGGATTTGACACTGGTACTGTTACCCCAGAGCTATATCTGAAGATCAAACAAGGACAATCTATATTACACACATACACAATGTTTAGTGTCTGGGTTTCAGAGAGACAGTGGTGGTGTTTTCTCAACTGCCTTGGTGTTTATCTCCTTGTGTATATGCACGTGCGTGCAGACACACACACACACACACACACACACACACACAGAGTTAATAAGCACATGTTCCTCTCACTTTCCTCTAACAAGATGGAGCAGAACATGTAAGTGGGAAGAAAACCTCTCTTCTAGGTCCCAGCACAAGCGCCCTGCTACAACCACCAGCCAGGCTCTGCAAGTCTACCCTGCCATTAGATGCTTTACTTAATGAGTCCACTTGATGGACCACAGTATCGTGTAATTGAACATCTCCATAAATAAAATCTGGCTTATTCTGAAACTTAAAAAAGGGAGCAATTTGTGTTACTGCTACAAATCTCCCCTTGCTACAGTTTTTCCCACACTAGGTAGAGAATACCTCCCAACCACGCTGGGTCATCTTTACCAGGTTAGTCAACCAAAGGCCCAGCTGCTGGCTAGGCCAACCTCTTTGATTAGTACTTCTCTATATTACACTCTTGTTGCACTTAGAAGTAGAAAGAAGTAACAGTCCTCTAGTATAAACCTCAGATCTTACAAATGGAATTCTGAAGCCTGGAGAGGGACATGGTACACTGAGGTCACAAAGGTAACTAGTTGCCAATCCTGGACAATGTGCCCAGTGTTTGGACCATGCATTGTTCCTTCCAGCACCTGTGCCTCCCTCAGCAACTCTGCTTTATCAACTAAAACAGAGCTGATCAAGTCTAATCCTAGAAAAATATTTCCTGCTGTGCAGTCTTATAAGAAATTGCTTGATAAAGCAGATTATTACAGTTGACCCTTGAACAACATGGGTTTAACTATGTGGGCCCACTGATATGTAGTTTTTTTTTCCAATAAATACAGACAGTATTGTAAGTGTATTTCCTTTTCCGTATGATTTCCTTAATAACATTTTCTTTACTTTAGCTTATTTATTGTAAGAATGCAGTATATAATACACATAACACACGAAGTATATGTTAATTGGCTGTTGATGTTATTGGTGAGGTTTCTGGTCAACAGTAGGCTATGAGTAGTTTTTGGGGAGTTAAAAGTTATATATGGATTTTCTACTGCATGGGAGTTGGTGCCCTTAATCCTGGCATTATTCAAGGGTCAGTTGCAATTTATTAGAAAGAATCCCCTCCCTTGTGGAATAAACAATACTTTTTATCTAGACCAGGAGCTGATAAACTTTTTTGGTGAAGAGCCACATAGTAAATGCTTTAGGATTTGTAACCATACTGTCTCTGTATTTCCACTTCCAATATAATGTGTTGGAGATCCTTTCATAACCAATTTAATTAATGGCTATTTAAGATCTCCTTATGGGGCACCCACAGAGATGCCCCCACAAAAACCTGCCTATACCAGAATGTGTTATGAGAAACATATCTGCTTAAAAACCTTCGACTCCAACACTCTTGGGTCCACCCAGAGGCAGCATTTGTACCAAGACCACCTATTTTAAGGCTATTCTCAGACAGTAACTAGACATGATGAGGGTAACATAATGGGCCATTTCCACATGATATTACTTGAAAGCAAGGATCAGTAATTTTTTTTCTCTACAGAGTCAGGTAATAAATATTTTTAATTTTTCCAGCCATATACTCTCTGATGCAAGAACTCAAATTTGCCATCTTATTATGAAAGCAACCATAAAAGATATGTAAAAGAATAGGTGTGACTGTATTCCAATAAAACTTTATTTACAGAACCAGATGGTAGACTGGATTTATCCCATGAGCTTTAGTTTGCCAATCCCTACTCTAAGGGGTGGGGAGGACTTAATTCAGGATCTTCTCGCTGACCAGCTAAAAATTTCTCAGAACTATGCTATAGTTTGAGGCTCTTCATACCCAATCTTTCCATCTTTCTCTCCTTTCACAGGTGTCAGACCTGTTTACTCCTGCTACGGGCCTACCCTTCCTACTTCCTCCTTTATTCTTCATGGGCATTTCAGCCAATAACATTTCTTACACATCAATCCCCTGTTGGTATCTTCTGCTCTGAAAACACAACTGACATTCTTTGTGTTTATTTCAAATGTGATTGACTGTGTAGATTCTGTGTAAATGATAAATAAAATGAGACAAGAAGTAAAAATGGCTTCCCTGGTCCCATTCAAGAGAAAAAAAATAGCTAAAAACAAAGTGATACACTCAAGTCGAATATATCATAGGGTGGAAAAGAGGGACAAAGTCTGATGTAATGGAAATCACAGGGGACTGGCCTCAGAAGATCTGAAATAAGTTCTCACTTTTGCCATTTTCTGGCCCAATAGCCTTCAGCTTTTTAAGTCCAGGAATGGGTTAATCTTATTTTGCCCACCTCAAAAGATTATTGAGAGAATGAATGAGAAAGCATGTCACTGTCTTTCAAGACACTGTATTTGGCACCACATTTAAATTATTGCAGCTTTTTTTATCCCCAGTCAGGTCCACAGCATATCATTGAGAAGTTGAATTGTTGATTTTAGAGAAAATACAAGATCATGCAAAAGGATAGCAAAGCTTATGCATAATTCAAATAAGTTGTTCTGGCTCTTGTCCTTGGTTGAAGTATGAAGGCAATGCAGCCTACACTGCAAGTTTAATTCTCTCACTGACCAATTGACTATGAACTAAGGAAAAATGAGGCATCACTCAACTACATTGGTATCCCCTTTTCCAAAGGGAACAGACAAACTGTCACCATTACAGGATTAAATGTTCAAAATTTTTCTCCTGTTTACACTGGATTAGGAGTATTGTCTTCTAACCCCAATCACAGCCTCACCACTGCCAGGTTCAGGCCCCAGATCTCACACTGACCCTTCACACTGAAATGGATTGGTATTCACTCCCCAGATATGAGAGGAGGCAAGAGAAATAACTGAAAATCTTCTCAGGTTTGTATTTTATTAGAACAGGGAGGCACAGAAGGCAACAACCAGAGAAGTTCTGCACCTGTGTGAGCTTCAAAAGTCAACTCTTGTGTATTGGGCAGGCTATGTAAAAAAACTCTCTTGTCAAGAGAATGGACTGAGAATAACAAGCTCAAGGACTCAAAGTGCAAAAAGAATCATGTAAATGGAGAAAAACAAAGGCTTTTAAGAATGCTTATTGAATTGTGAAACTTTCACATAAACCTGAGGAAAGAGTTGCTAACTTATTCATTCACTCAAAAACCTTTACTGAGCACCTACCATGCCAGGCACTGCTCTAGGTACAAGGGTTTGGGGCTAACCAAGACAGACAAGAGTCTGCTTACATTTTTTCATAAAAAAGATTACCCAAAAGAACAACACATACTTCAAAATTACTTTCAGAGGATGATAAAGGCTATGAAAAAAGGTAAAATGAAACAGAGGGAGAGGAGACATGAGATTCGAGCCTAGGCACAAAAGATGCAAAGGACCCAGCCACAGGATAACTGGGGGGGAGGGGTTTATAAACAGAGGAAATGGCAAGTGTGAACACCAAGAGGCAGGGACAAACTCAGACCATGCCAGGAACACAGAGAAGGGTAAGGTGTCTGGAGTTTAGTGAACTGGAGGGAAAGTAGTGTGAAATAAGGTCACAGAGGCAGGCAGAGGCCAGATCAGAGCCAGATAAGGAACTCAGATTTTATTCCAAGTGATATGGGAAGCAATTAGAGGCTTTTAATCACCAGATTAATAAGTGGAGACAAGTAGATCAAGCATCATGACTCCTTCTTAAAGATACTGACTCTGTCTTGCTCACCTCTCTTTCCCTGGGGACCTGGTCAGTGCTTAACGCATAGTGTGTTCTCACTAATGCTCATTGCACTAAATTGAGAAAAACAATTTATGTCCACCTCGTACTGATCCTTAGATATTCTGAGCCCCTTGAGGGGTATATTTGTTTCTCACTTGTTTTTGTCATTTCAGTGACTAGAAAAATGTCTGGTATTGCACTTTTCAGAAATACTGGTGAATAAATGGATGAAGCACATAATCAAATTCTAGTGAAAGGCAAAGTTGCTGGACAGACAAATTTCATTCTTGGGGAGAACTTACTATCACAATGTGCTCTAGCCAACAAAACATTTTTGAGAGTGAAAGGGAGCTGTTGTTAATGATTATTTTGAGACAACAAATGTGAAGTGGGACTATCTTGGGCACCATGGCTTCCCTGAATAAAGTTTTCATTCAATCTTTCCATACCATCAACTCACCCTACTGTTCATTAATTCCATATTTGTCAAGAAAACTTCTGATGACTAACTTTTTATTGGCCTCGTTTTTAAACCAAGCTACCATCTAGATCAGTTCTCCACTTGGGGATGAATGTGTGCATTAAAAACGTAGGTTTATCTCGATTCTTCCATTGAGAAACCAGTTTGCTAATTTTTTCCCAAACTATTATTTATTAATATATTGAGATTAGAAAATCATGGTATACTGTTCTTTACAAAGCTTTTATTTCACATTTCTTATCAACCTTTGGAATCAAACTGTCTGTCTGATTTTTTTGGATTTTCTTCTTTTTTAAATAAACCTCTGACCTATCATTTTCAGCCACATACTGTTGCTTGTGGTTTGTTTATTTTCCCTTTGATGAAGCCAGAGATATAATATAGCACTTTACTACACTTAGCTTTCAAACATGAGTGATTTTCCTACAGTTTTGTCAGCTGCAGGAATGAGAGAGTAGGTTTGTTTAAACAAGTTCTCTAATAGAGTAATCCTGGTAGGCTGGATCCCCTAATCATATTCATTTGTTTAAGTTTACTTTTCAGCTGATTTGCCAAAAAGCTTTGGCTTGTCAGGGCAGAGCCCAGACAGAAGGGAAAACTATAAAATGGAAAAATAAAATGATAGAGTTGAAGTTTCCTATCTGAGTTTGCCGTTTCCTCTATATTATTCTGAAAATTGACATGGATCAAAGCACAGCCTGAGGAATGAGGGAAGCAAGAGAGTGTGCCTACCTGAAGCAGCCTCTCAGAGATGTGTTCAATTGAATTCTAATGTTGTGAGTTCACCTCCCCATAGTAATGTCCGTGGCTCCCCAGAAAAGCTTGGAAAAAGTCATAGTTGTCTTCTACTTTACACACAGCAGGAGAAGCTTGCTAATTCTCTCAATTAGTCCTACAGAAAGGTAAACCCACCACCTCCTGAAAGTCACCCCTTTTCTGCCCTAAGCATGCCAAGAGTAATCCTGCATGAGGAGAGCTGCAATAGCTGATCCCTTCACCAGAAACACCCTTCCTCCGAATCTTCACATGACTGTCTCCCTCTCTCCTTTCAGCAGAGATTTCATCTCCATAGAGTAGCTTTTCCCAATACAAGTCCCGCTCATGACCCTGATTTTCTTTCCTCAGCAGCATATGTGTCCAATCGCTTGTATATTCCTGCCTTCACTGTCTGCCCCATGCATTCATATGCTTCCAACTAGGTTCTCTGAAGGCAAGAAACTCGTCTGCCTTGCTCACCCTCATAACCTCAATATCTGGAATACTGCCTGGCACAAAGTAGTGTACAGTAAAATTTACATAAATGATGAATAAATAAATGAATGTTCTTCAGGGTCACCACCCTGAGACCTTCTCCAATAGACATCCCAGATCTGTCCCTTCCAGAGTACCCGCTCACTGCTGCCATCACTCTGACACTGAATCACCAACTTCCTTGGATAACGAGCTAGCTAGTTTCCTGTGTCCTTTTCCTGTCTCTAAACAACTAACCTGTGGGCACCTCAGGCCACAGGCCACATCTGATCCTCTAATGTCTCATTAGCCTGGGTGCTTAAATAACTACTTCCCTTTCTATATTGTGAATTTTGCATTGACCCAAACCACTTCTGATTCATCTGTTGTATGCCCTGCATTCAGCAACAGAGTCAATCACATTGGAAGTGTTAAAGTATTTGTTGAACCACAATCATATTTCCCCAACCAGTAGTCCACTCAGTATGGTGGATGTTAATGTTTCCAAAAGAAATATTTTTACCTCATTCCAAAATAATCCATTATCTTCTTTTTTCCAACTTTACTGAGATATAATTGACATATAACATTGTATAAGTTTAAGGTATACAATATGTTGATTTGATTCACTTGTATACTGCAATATGATACACCACAGTGTTAGCTAGTAAAATTCAAGAAGAGATGTTATGCAATACAAAACCAAAAAAAAGTATATTTTTCCTTGAGAGTCTCTAAAGTTAAATATGAGTTATAAGCTCAATAAAAGTGCATTTTAGTGGCACCCCTATTTAAGGAATGATTAAGTCCTTTAATTCCCTGATAGACACCCAAAACAAGTTCAGTGTTCTCAGCTGGCAGGTTGTCTCTGATATGTCTCTTGCATTTTCCCCACCAATTGAGTCCTGTGCTTACTATTGACAGTAGTCCAGTGTATTTGTTCCCAAACCTGTTTTTCCAGTTGTTTGTTATTATAATTGCTCAATCTAATTAAACATTTGGTAAATAAACAAAATATGAATGAGAAAAAAAGAGGATTTTGTTCATGTAAAAATTAAGTAGAACGTTTAGACAGAGTCAATAAAGAATGAAAAAAAATTCCTGCTCAGTTAAATTTATAAAATAATTATAAATGATCAGAAACATTTTGTAAAAACCTAGAAGAATTCCATACTCAAATTGTTTCACAATGTCTTTTAAAAAATGGAATTAGAAAGCGTAAGACATGCATTGTGGATTTGTGTATTACAAAAGGAAATAAAACTATGCTTAAATAAATGACCTTGACCCTAAATCAAAAGATGGGCCAGTGCATATCAAATGCATGGTTATCAAATAAAATGTTTAAGATATGAATATATCATTTTTTAGTATCTATTAGTAAAGTTTTTGATTACTTTTCCAACTATTAGTATTAACCTAAGTTTATATCAAGATTTTTAGATGCATACAACTGAGATCAACTCTTGCCAAGTTAACCCCAAAAAGGAATTGATTAGAAGGAAGTGGTGAACTCACCAAATCAAAGGTTTTGAAAACCTGAACAACCAGGCTCTAGAAATGACAGGAACTGGGAAATTTCCAGTAACCTGGGGAGTAGGACCTACAGAATGGATAGTCAGGGAGACACTGATGTGATTATTTGGTCCTAACTATTTTTCATCCTCTATTCAAGATATGAATCCTAAGGTTAGAGATACTGCTTTTCTTATTTTGCATTATGTGTTCTTCCTTCCTTTAATAAGGCAAGATATCTTGACTGAGAATCCAACTAATACTATAGGTAATGGGGAAGAAATAATTCTTCAAAGATATTAGAGATGGTATTATTTTGAAGAAAGGGAAATACATCCTGGGTAGGAAAATATATCAAGAATCCAACAAACAACTAAACATTCATTTAATGGCAGATGGGAGGAAAGATATCCTTTTATGTGCTCCATGATGGCTATTAAGAATTTTGTCTTCCATCCAACAAATATTTACTGAGTATCTACTCTGTGTCAGGCATTGTACTAAGTGTCAAGGACCTAAAAATATGGACACAGTTCTTGCCCTCCTGGAGCTCACAGACCAGTGGAAGAGATTCCTGATTCATCAGACATTACCATGTAATATGATAGAAATGTTCAAGATGAAGAATGAGACCCCTGAGTAGAGTGCTCACAGTTCAGCCCGGGGACCTCAGGAAAGCTTCCCAGAAGAGCTAAGATTTGAGATGTTCCCTGTAGCTTTTGAGGGAGTGAGGATGCATTCCAGATAGAGGAAATACAGGAAAAGTCAAAATCATAAGAACCATGAAAGAAAATAAAGCATGGAGAGAAGAAAGAGAACGTGAAGAAATGGAGAGAACTACTACTTTTAAAAATAAAGGAGTCAGGGAGAACCTCACTAGGAAAGTGACACCTGACAAAGGTGGGAAAGTGAGATCTATGGATATTTGTGGGAAGAATGTTCCAGGTAGAGGCAAGAGCAAAAATCCCAAGGTGGGAGCACACCTGAACATTTCTACTTGGCTCCCTCTTTTCAAGTCAACTTGTATAAAACTGGGCTCATTGTCTTTCTCCTCTACCCCATCTGTCAAACTAGTTCTTCATCCCAAGTTTCCTGGTTTGATAAATGATGTCACAGCTAATCAATTCAGAAACATAGGAGACATTCTTGACTTCTTCCTCTCTTTCCTTATATAGTCATCACCACGCTTGATCTACCTTCTAAATATCTCTCAAATTTGTTCATTTCCCCCTTCATCTCACTCTTGTCCAGGCCACCATCATTGTTCTTTTGGATTATTACAGTGGACGTTGAAATCATTCTCCCTGCCCTGCCCATTTCCAGTCTACACAACAGCCAGAAAGAATTTCAAAAATGCAGACTGGATCATGTCACTTTCCTGTTAAAACAAGACAAATAAGATATTGTAGTGACTTTTTATTGTCTATGGAATTAAATCCAAATATATGACATGGCTTTCAAGGCATTTGGTCCCTGTCCACATTTTCAGACTCATTTCATGCCACTCCCTTCCTTGTTCACAATGATCCATATTAAACTTTTGTCAGTCCTTCACACTCAGCATATTCTTTCTCACCTTTAAGACCTCATAATGTGTACTTTGTGCCTATAAACATTTGCTTCATCTAAAGCAGTGCCATCACCTTCACACAGATAAGACTCAGCTTCAACATTACTTCCTCAATTAGGTCCTTTCCTGGGTCTCTGTTCACTCTGTTGCACACTGTATTTCCCTCATCACAATACTCGTTATATGATGTTGTACACTACTGTACTTATTTAAACCATGTGATAAGTTTCTCCTTTTGTTATGCTATAGGGTGTGCCTCTGGGAAACAGAAACTCAGGAAACTATTCTTTAGTTGGATTGTACTTTGTGATATTTGCCCCTAATTTCTTTGCAACTCATACCAAGAGTCCTAATTGTGTCCACTGGTGACCATGAAGGGAGAAGTTTCTTCTTAGCTGCTTCTAATACCACTTTATTACCTGATAATACCTTGATGAAGGTTCAAGGAGCTCTTTCCTGTAGTGTTCAGGCAGTTTTGCAAAGACAGAGTTGGGTCGGGGTAGTGGGTTAGAGGACTGTGCTTTGTCATTCTAGTTTCAATCCTTCACTCACTTGTATACCAGGAGAAAGTTCTCATTTCCTAGGACTTTAGGAAATGCCCAACTTGGATAATCCCTTGCTCCCCAATTCTTCCCCTTTCTCTTTAAATTCCAAAGTACTCTTCTTTTAATGTCTTTTGTATCTAGTGTCTACAAGCTCTCCACATTTCTCCAGGTTGCTTCACCTCTCTTTATAGAAGTAATCAACTCTTAGTCCTCCATTCCCTCCTTGTGTCCTACATATTTTGCAACCCCCCATTAAGTATCAGTGGTCTTTCTTCTCTGCCCAGTTTCTACTGGTTCCTCAGTGAAGAGGGAGGATTCTGGTGCTATGAAAGGGAATAAAACAATGAAAATATCCTCTGTGCTGTAGCTATTTTTCCTTGGAAAACCTAAAGTCAAACACTATCATAAAGATTTCTTGTGAAAATTCTTCAATCTGAGAACTTAAACTTGAAGTTAAATACTACATTAAAATGTCAAGAATAATCAACAAAATAATAGAGATACATTAATAAATTTCAAACCCAGAGAAAAAAGTGGAATGCACAGAACATATATAACTCAATCTTTTTGTAAAAAAAAAAAAAAAGAAGAAGAAGAAGAAGAAGAAGAAAAATGGGGAAAGTACAACAAATATCTATGTGCAAGATAGTTTAAAATTTCAAATATATAAATCATAATAAATATTAATGGACTAACTTGCCAGTTAAAGAACAAAGGTTGTCAGATTGTACATATACATACATGTGTGTGCTTGTGTATTTTGCAAGAGATACCCTTAATGCATGGCAAGTTTGAAAGTAAAAAAAGAGAAGAGTGTAAATCAGACAAATTTAGGGCTAATGAACATCAGACAAAACAGACTTTAAGACAAAAAAATTTAAATGGTAAGAATATTGATACGTAATGATAAAAATTCAATTCACGAGATAGGAATTTTCTAAATTTAATGCACCAAATAAAATATCCTAAAATGTATAAAGTAAAATTGAAAAGAATTTAGAAATAAATTGAAAAATATACCATCACAGAGATTTAAAAACTTCTCTCAATTACTAATTACTCAGAGACAAAACCTCAAAAATATATAAAATATTTGAACACAATTAATATGCTTGATCCAAATGACATTTTAAACTTGGTACTCAAGAACCAGACAATAATCATTATTCTCAAATGGACATGAATATTTGCAATGATTGACTGAATACGAGACCAGACATCACTGGATTTCAAAACATCAATATCATATAAAACATGTTCTCTGAAAACACTGCAATTAAGTTAGAAATTAATAGCAGAATGCACCCATATCTTAGAGCTTTTAAAAACACATCGTAAATAATTTCATGGGTTTAAGAAGAAATTGTAATGGAAATTAAAAAATTTTAGAACCAAAAAATAATGGAAACATTACATAGTAAAACTTGTGGGATGCAGTAAAAGTGGTAGTTATGTTCACATACTATAAAAGACTGCCTGTGATTTAGGTATCCAGTTAGGCAGTTATTAAAAAAATAATAAAACCAACCCAAAGAAAGAGCAGGAAAGGAGATAACAGCAGAAATTCATGAAATAAAAATTTTTATAACTCAGAGAATCAATAAAATCATAAGTTTGTTCTTTGAAAAGACTGACTAATAAAACAGGCAAGCTTCTGGCAAAACCAATCAAGAAAAAAGAGAAAAGGCATAAATAAAGAATGTATTAGAAAGGAATAAATGGGACAAAAGTACAGATGCAGAAGACGTTTTAAAAGAAAAAGGAATTCTATAAACAATTTTATACCAATAAACTTGAAAACTTATACAAAATGGACAAATTCCTAGAAAAACATACTGTACCCAAACTGACTTAAGAAAACTGAATTGTCCTATAACTGTTAAAGAAATTGAAGCAATAGTTTGAAATCCTCCCACGAGAAAAACACTGAGCCTAGAAAATTCAGAAAGAAATATGACCAACCTCCTAGGAACTGAACATTTCAATCTTAAACAAATTCTCTCAGAAAATAGGAAAAGGAAGAATAACCCCCAACTCATTCCACTGGACCACTATAACCCTGATACTAAAACCAGACAAGGAGAAAACAAAGGAAATAACAGACCAATTATTAAAATAAATGCAAAAATTCTAAATAAGACAATAGAAAATTTAATCTAAGGACACGAAAATGGTCTCACATTAGAAAATCAAACCTATTGATCTGATTTTTAAAAGTCTACAAAATGACCCAGAGAAAACATTGCTCATATTACAGAAACATTAGAAATAGTTTGTTAAAATCAAAACAAGGATACCCATTACACTTGCTCCTATTCAACATTGTGTTTGGGGTCTTAATTAGTGTGAAAAAGGAAAAAGAAAATTAAATATATAAAGATTTAAAAGGAAGATGTAAAATCAGCATTCTTCACAAATGATATGATTTTCTACATAGAAAAAATTTTAAATACAGTAGGAAGAATATGAGAGTTTAGCAAGGTGGCCAGCCATTATTAGATCAACATACAAATATCAATAACATTATTATTTACCAGAAACAGTTACAAAACACAAATTTTAAAAAACACCATTTCCAAAAGCAACAAAAACTCTTAAAGATCTTAAAGATCCTGTGAACAAATCTATAAAAAGCTTAATAAGGTTCATATTTTCCTTAAAATTGTTAAAGGTCTCCAAAACTGAGAAATATTCTGTACCATGTTCATGGATAATAAAACTCAATACCAGAAAGATGCCAAATGTTCTAAATTTTCCTTTAGAACTGAAAAAAATTCTGATTTAAATATTAAAAAACAGATTCTAAAATGTACGAGGAAAAACAAAGGACCAAGAAAAGTCAAAACACTGCCGAAGAAGAAAAAGAAGAAAGTTACCCTACCAGATGTAAATTCTTATTGTAAAGTTATAATAATTAAGACTGCAATATTAAAGCAAATACAGATAAACTGGTCGATGGAAAGAACAGAAACCCAGAAACAGATCCACGCATACATACAATTATCATTACTAAGACAATCATACGCATACCCATTCTGAATGCAGAACATGGGATTTCTCCCATCCTATTCTACAGAGAAGAAACTGAGGATCCAGAGGGTAATTAATATACCCTATGTCACAAGGCTAGTCAATTACAGAGCCTAAATTTGAAGACAGATCTGCCTGAGTCCAAAAGCCATACCATCCCAGAGCAGAGACCTTGTCTTATTTACCTTTGTACCCTTAGCACATAGTAAGTCCTCACTGCTATATACTTTTTGATCAGTCTATTTGCACCCACTTCATTTTGATTAATTCATGTAAGATACACTGGCCTTTACTACTTTACTCATGTAATAGTGACTTTTTACTTTAGAGAGAAGGAAAAAGCATTTCCTTCCATATAAAACTGACCTGATCTCTCATAGTTTGAGTAACATGAAAAAAAAGAAACATAAGGGAATGGAAACTATTCTTTAATAAATAGTTAATATACTTTGGACATTGTTCTAGATGCTTGTAAAACTATCTTGTGTTACATTCTAAAGCTCTGGAGAAGTGGATTTGAATCTTGGCTGTCCCTTATTAGTGGTATGAACTTTAGAAACTCAATCTCTCTGAGCCATTAAATTCTTAACTGTAAATAGATAGCAGCAGCCAGCTACTACGTCTAGGAGATATTGAAAGACACAAATGAGCTTATACATATAAAAGCATTGCAATGCAATATCCAAATCAAAGACTGATGACATTTTATTGTTGCTATCTTAAACATAGCAATTTTCCTATTTCACTACTTTATATGGCATAAAATGTAAACTTTTAACTTAAAAATGTAGCACTTTCTTCTTCCACTATTTTAACCTTATCCCCATTTGTTGGGAGTCCTGAATGACCCACAGTAGGAACTGCTACTCAGTGAGCTGTGCTATCTTTTAAGACTTAGGCCATCATTTCTCTGAGCTGACAACCGGGAAGGAACTTGGGACCAAATAGCTCAACAAATATTTTCAAATTGTTTCCCTTTAGAGAGTTCTAGATGAAATGACATTTTTCCAGCAAGTAGAAATGACAGATGATTACCAGGGTTAAAACATTTAGATTCTTGCTTTCCCTAAATGCAATTTGCTTCTTGCTTTTCCCAAATGCAATGGAAATTGAGTTGAATTAGTCTTTACACAAACTGGGAAATACAGTCTTGATTTTAATATTAAATTGTATTAAAGAGTAATCTGTAAGTAGGTTTCCAATTTTTATGTTTATTAAGTGAACTAGAGTAGTAATTTTTAGTTCATGAGAAATCAGGTAATTATGATAGAAAAAGTTGTCTGGGAAATTGGATTAAACTTGAACTATATACAAGATCAGAATAATTCTGAACTATCAAACTCTCTGGATCATCAAATGCATTTAACAATTAAAATTTCAACATATGTTCAAATTCATTACTAAAACTCAAGAAATGCTAATGACCAAAATACCAATATCGAGATATTTATACTAACACATCCCTGGTTAAGATATAAAAACAAAGTAGGTGGATAAATTCCTCAAAGCATACAATTTGAAACATGATAAAAGAAAGTCAAGATACCTAATCCTGACTAAATAAAGAGAAATAAAACTCATCTCACTCTATAGCTATTTTCAGAGCACAGAGATCTTGCTAGAAAGAAGGAAAACCATGTTTAACCCTATTTTTATTACATGGCTACAGATCTATTCAATTATTCAGTATAATGAAATTGGGCCTTCTGTCAATAGATGGTTTTAAAAACAAAATTCAACTGAGTAAATTTAAAGATCCAACTAGCTTTATTCAACAGTTCATGAATCGTGCAGCATCCCACCTAACAAATAGAAAGGATCTCCGAAGATCTGTACGAAATGGGAGACTTCTATAGTCAGAAGGGACAGGGATAAGAAAAGAATGAATTACCTCATCTTTCTTTGGGGGACATGACATCTACCGAGACGATGACCTCACTAGTGTTGACCAGGAAGGTCCAGACCATCTGTTTAAGGCGACATTCCTGGCAGAGGTTAAACCAGTTAGGTGGGTATGAAGTCTCACTTTGGTGATGTGGGCTCAGCACAGGTGACTGTATTTTGACCCTCTTGTCTCCTTCTTACCAGTCAAAATTCCTGGATGTTAAAATAAAAGATTTCATTCCCCGCACGCTCTGGGAGTCTAATGAAGCTAGCGGTTTAAAAATCCAGAATTATAAGGTAAAAAGTTCCCCTCCTCTGCTAAGGATATCTCTAAACTCTGGGAGATAGCATTGAACCGTGACATATGAATAAAAATATTTAATGAAAAAGAATTTTTCTGAGTTGATGCTGAGTTTCATCAGGACAATTTGTTTATACTGGGGGTTTGAGGAGAAAGGAAAATAAAACTTTCAGTTATGGGCACATAAAGCAATCAGTATATTTGTTAATATGCTTCTTAGGTTCATTATCAAAACTTGAATTGAACTTTTATGGTACATTAACTGAGCTATATCTAACATTCTTTTGAAAGGAGAAGAGTCATGTCAAAAATTAGCTATCTGTGACCTATTTCTAATAAATAAGTGGATAGGTGAATATCAGCTGCCTCTGCATTTCCCACTGACTTGCAAACTGCTTACTTTGGACCATTTTGGGATAATTCTAGAAAGTTATAATGATTTTCTGAGGCCATAAATGATGAAACTCTGAGAAAGCGATTACATTACCATAGTTTTACTCTGGAGTTCACTATAATGAAATTAAACCTTTTGTCAACAGTTAAAAATACTTCAGGTTTGCTGAAGCAATCAGTATAGTGCTAATGTCTTTGAGTTGACTTTATAATTGAGACAATACGAGCCCTACTGAATGCAGTTGTTATGATAGAAAGTTAATCTAAAGAAGGTAGGGATATGATAGAATGCACACATTTCTCAGCCAGCTTCAACTTGGTCTGTCAGTTTTAACAGTGAATGTATCAGACTACTGAATATTTTATTGTTGTATAACCACCAAAGATACTGTGCGGACAGGGAAGATATTTTAATTTTTCCCCCTCTGGTGAATACAGGACCCATCAATGTCAGGAGTGGCACAGTGCAGTTGTAAAGTGAAATTTTCTTTTGCATTTCAACAGCAGAAAACATCTCTGGCTGCCAACAGTATCTGCATTTAAATTCTTCAGAATCACAATTGCTTGTTCTTGCAAAGGACAAACATTAGGGCCTAAATGGCCTTTGAAAGTCATCTCATTTGGATTTGAGTGAGGACTAAATTATATATCTTTTCCAAGTAGGTAGAAAGAAAGTGGATTAAAGAAGAGAACTGTTTGAAATGCACAATGTCTTTCCCGGGAACTGAAGGAATTGCATTCAGAGGGAGTTGCATTCCAGCCAGACTAGTAAACACATTGGTCGGTAATCCTTTCTTTGTTTACTGAAAATGAATCACTCCTCGATTTCTGAAAGGAAACAAAGAAATGGGCTTCGTGTTTGCTAAGGCTATAAATCCTCAAGTGAAGGCCACTCCGGGCTCACAGAGACTGCTGGCCTGGTTGAGTCCTGCTCTTACGGATGCTCTGGCCCAGTTTCAAGAAGAAAGTCAGCAGAATTGTTGAGCAAACTGATGGTAATGCTCCAGGAGACTCAGCCTTCAGCCCGTGCCCACTGTCAGGCCACTGATTTATTCCTCTGTGTCAAATGGCAAATGTGTTCAAGCTGGTAAAGGGCGGTCTCCATGACAACAGGTCCAACTCTTCCCCCTGGAGAGAAAGCTGGAAACCATTTTGGACCCTTCCTATTGGCTTAGGAATGTCAGCCGCACTTGGAAACCGACCCAGGTTGTATTTTGCCATGACTGGCAGAGACAGAGACGGGGTCCTGCACGGACGGCTCGCCACCACAGTCATGAAGATCAACTCAGCTCACGGGAAATGCCAACTTTCGAAACAGTTAATGACTCTATACTCCTGGTTCCTTAGGCAGAGCCACCCCTTAGGTGATGTTCTGTTAAAGATAAACCAAACGATATGAAACATTTTAATTTTACTTGAGCAAAAGTCCATTTGAATTGAGCAGCGCCAAACAAGAAGTGTTGGGGACCCATCAGTGAACAGGGCCCATGGGTAAACAGGAGCCGGAAGAAAGACTTTTATCAAGTGCAGAAGCAAAGACAAGAAACTCTCTGACTGGCTATAGCTTAATGCCTAACTGGCTGTTTGTGACTGGCTATTCTTAGACTCCTGATTTCCTAACTCTGAGGCATTTACAGGCTTAGTTTTTGGGTTGCTTAGGCAGTCCACCACAGCATTAGAGCCACCTCAGTCTAATGGTCTCCTTCTTTAATTAATTTAACAGTCCTTAAAATAATGGATTGCAAGAAAATGGCACAGCCAGTGAAATACAACACCTAGCATCAAAAGCTGAGAAGAGCTTCTCTCTAAACATATTTAAAAACTAAGAGATGGGAGGGAAAAAATTGCATCTTAGGTGTTCGGTGGATTTTTAAGAGATCTTTTTTTAGCCCTCAGGTCATTAGTCATAAAGGTCATGAGAAAGTAAGTAGAGCCTCTTTTGCCAAAACAGTAGCAGTATTAGGATTTTTTTTTTAACACAAAGAAAACAATCTAAAAGCACTTCCCAGGTTGTCTAACATTTCAAATATTCCAGATGGCATTCTTACATAAACCTGTGTTTCTGAGTAAATTACCTGAACTGGAGACTTCAAGCATCTGGGAAGCTTTTTGAAAATGAAAATTCCTAAGTCTCACATGAGACCTACAAAACCAGAATCTCCAGGGGAGTAGCCCTTGAATCTTTACTTTGCCTAATAACTCACAAGTCATTCCAGTGATTGGAAATCATTGACCATCAGTGGCATGTAAGTTCCTTAAGGAAAGACACAATAAAAACTGTAAACCAAACGAAACACTTAAGATTGAAACTGTGTTTGCATCCTTAATTACGTCTTGAATAACCAATCTTGAAATGTGTATTTGGTTATCAAAATTTAAATTTCGCACTAAAAGAAAACTTTTTCCATACTTTGCTATACTTAAGAAAGAATGTATAGGTTTCTAAAGTTATCGTGTTATATGATTAATAATACAATTTAAAGGTTTATATATGTGAGTGGTTTCAGCACAACTCAAAAATTTTAGTAATTAGTACTTTTGAACCCCATTTAGCCTAAAAGTACTAAGTTGGCCCCATGTCTTGTTGAACTCCATTAATTAACTTGTCACCATGCCTTTAATAAGTTCACAACTTATCTAGTGTGGTAGAAAAATAAATGGGTAGTGGCAAGCAAACTTACTGATGTCAGTGTGTATTGCTTTATTTGCTGTTTGCTTTCTTTTTATGTTACTAAATCTAGGTCATGCCCTCGTTCACATAGGAATCTCAGACATGCGTTGTTTGATATCTTATGATGATAAAGCACAATGAACAAACAGCTCCTTTAAGTGAGTATTAATGACCAGTACAGCCTGTAGCAAAGACCGCTAATTGTCACTTTACATGGAAGAGGATTAAACTTTTGTTTTATTTAAACCACTGTTATTTTTCTGGTACAGTCAACCCAACGGATACTGTATAACCATTGCTGGGCTTTCTATTTTAAATATGCTCAATGTTAAGGAGCAAAATTTTTCCTCTACCCTTCAAATCTCTTTCAGATGGTCTAAGAATTAAATTGACATGAGACAGATTAACAGAAGAAAATCACGTGCCCCAAATAGGGGCTCCATAAGAATATGAGGCCCACAGGCAGTCAGGCAATTGAGGTTCATATACCTGCTATCCAGAGCCAAAGAGAAGTGGGTAGGGGCTTGGGACTTCAAAGGGAAGGAAAACAATTCACATAAAGACGAAGAAGTAAATCTTTGGTAAACAAATGTTTGCTGGGCCATATAGAAACAAAGGGACATAAAGAGAAATTTTTAACAAACAAATTTTGCTAAATTTCTGCCTGTCTACGAAACCTAGTTTATATTCTTCTCTATATGGTGATCGCTCTCTTCACACAGACAGTCCTCCATCTAAATTCTTTTAGGCAGTTAGGGAGAAGGTCCTGAGCCACCATCTGTTTATTATGAATAATCAACCTAAAATCATCCAAGTAATAATACACAATACAAATAATCCAAATCCAACAATGCCAAAGAGACACATTTTGGGATGGCAGATTTTGCTCCCTTACATCTAAATCCAAGACTATCATTTTGACACTGCTGGTATTTAGAATGATCTAAATTCTGTATGTGCACACACAGGCACACACACACACACACACGACTATCCAATGACAATAAGTCTCTCCTTGACCAAACCTTAGTCAGGTTCCCCTGAACTCTCTTCTCAACAAGGCCCTGACTTCTGGACTTCCATGATAGTCACTATCTAATTTTAGCATAAATACTTAATGCTAAGTCAGTTCAGCCAGAATCTCCCACCTGAATATCTGATCATCCTCAATATCTGATCAGTTCCTCATCCCCCACCATCTCCTTGTGATGTTTGATCATCTTGGCCCTTCAGCAAAAAACCTATTAGGTCAATTTAGTTGGAATCTCATCTTACCCATTACATTTCTTCTTAGTAATTTTCCACCCACTGACCCCTGCCCTGCTCTTAGGTTATAAATTTTCACTTTTCCTTGTATTCAGAGTTGAGCATAATCTCTTTCTTCCACTGTAAAACCCCACTGTAATTGTTCTACACCTACCACCGTAGTCCTAAATAAGTTTGCCTTACCATTTTTTTTAAAGATTTTATTTATTTATTTCACAGAGGGAGAGAGATCACAAGGAGACAGAGAGGCAGGCAGAGAGAGAGGGGGAAGCAGGCTCCCTGCTGAGCAGAGAGCCCGATGCGGGCCTCGATCCCAGGACCCTGAGATCATGACCTGAGCCGAAAGCAGAGGCTTTAACCCACTGAGCCACCCAGGCGCCCTGCCTTACCATTTTTGAACAAGTGTTAAGAACGAATCACTCCTTTCTTTGACACCAGTCAATAAGTCAGTGGACTCCTTGCGGATGTAATATTCATGTTAACTGAAATACCTGTAGAAGAAATGAAGCCAAATGGCCAGCTCATAATATGTGGATGAATCTTACACTCAGGGTTTAGATACTGAAAGGGTTGCAGTCCTTCTCTGGATTTATTGTATCTGCAATAACCTGTTCTGAATAACAGACTAGGGAAGAGGAAAAGGGATAATTGGATAATTAGAAATCAATAATTTTTTTGGGCGCCTGGGTGGCTCAGTGGGTTAAAGCCTCTGCTTTCGGCTCAGGTCATGATCTCAGGGTCCTGGGATCGAGGCCCATATGGGGCTCCCTGCTCGGCGGGGAGCCTACTTCCCCCTCTCTCTCTGCCTGTCTCTCTGCCTCCTTGTGATCTCTCTCCCTCTATGAAATAAATAAATAAAATATTTTTTAAAAAAAAGAAATCAATAATTTTTATGTGAATTATGAATACATTAATGAATATTTAACCTAAACTCTCATTTAAAGGAGTCATAATCTCTTTGCTACAATTGTCCCATTTTGAGCCAATCTTTCACTGGACTATTTGACCTTGATGGAAATTGTTGAAGTATCATGGAGAGCTTTGGCATGATCAGCAACAGGGTGTTTTCTGTAGCAAAGGGAAGATGACCATATTCTGACATGACTGATGTTTACTTTCTTAATTTGAGAGAGAGAGCATGTGAGTGGGGAAAGGGGCATAGAGAGAGAGAATCTCAAGCAGACTCCCCACTGAGTGGAGAGCTTGACTCAGGGCTCAATCTCATGACTCAGAGATCATGACCCTGAGATCAAGATCCTGAAATCATGATCTGAGCCAAAACCAAGAGTCAGATGCTCAACTGACTAAGCCACCCAGATACCCCTGATTTGAGGAAAGTTTAGATGGCAGATATGAATATATGTTAAAGAATTGCGTGTAAGAACTTGGCTTCTACTGAAAAACTTATTTTAATCTCAAAAGCATCCAATAAGACAAATGAACATTCAGTGTAAATTCTCACACGTAAGGTTATCTTGAGAAGGAGGAATGATCCTCCTTTCTAATGCCTGCTTTCCCCCCTTTTATCTTGTACTCCATCTTCAAAGGTGAATCTTTCAAAATTTTGATTTACTGTATGATTTGCTTCTTTTTGTCTCTTTTTTGTCTGTTTGTTTTTTGTCACTAATTTCTTTCATGTGGTTTCCAAGGCAATACATGCTTTTGTAATGAATGCTTTTAAAACACCTCTTCTATTTTCCATTACAGTTATCCAGAGAACAATACTCCATTATTTGTCTAGCAAATATATTTTACTATGGATCATTTCTGGGTTGGTGGTTTTTTTTTTTTTCATCTTGAGCTTCTTTATATAATCAGACTTACAAAACACCCAATTTCATAAAATGTGAAAGGTAAAATACTGAGCATTGGAAGGTCTCACTTTGATGCTTTATACACCAGCATACCTTCCCTGGTTTTCTCCACATTCACTGGCAAGATTCACTAGAGGAACTCCAGCATTTGGTCAATGAGCCAGTGAATGTAATGCTCCCTTAAAAGCATGTTCGGATTATTTAGATAACATAGAATTTTGTCCTTAAAAGCACCATTTTCTGCTTAAAGGATCATCCTCCACCAGGCGTAAGAAAATGTCTCTCCTCTTTACTCTGGAGTCTCCTGCATTAGTTTAGTGTTAGATACCAAATATATATATTTGAAAACAGAAAATGTTTGCTAACTCTTGCCTGCCACAAACAAGTTACATGAACAAAAACTGGTGGAGGCTGCTTGTCTTAAAGAAGTAAAATCTTCAAAACTACATTCTACTATTTCTACATTTCAGTCCTTAAAGATGGGCTTCCTCGTGTTTAACTCCAATCATTTCTGCTTTATTTCAACTCCAGTTGAAAATTCTCCTACACTTCTCTGACTCTACCTGCACACCTGGCAGTCTTTTCTTTCTGCTTATTATATCATTTTGAACAATTTCATGACATTAGAAAATTTTATGCTTGTCAGACTGAGAACGGTTACCCAATCCATGAGTTCATATATTGTTTGTCATTGGCTACCTCTCCAATTAGACTTTCTCTTCAAAGGACAGTCTCAGGAAACTACTTTTTAATTCTGAAAAAAAAATCTGTTTTCCTTAATAAGCTTATTTCATCTTTATTTTCTGATTACAAAAGCACTTCTTGAAAATCTAAAATATAACTAGAGTCATCGTAATATATAAGAAAATTCTGCATTACAGAAGAATTGAATACAAATTCTTGTTTGTCACAGTTATTTTCATATGCAACTATTATAGTTTTCCCTAAATCTATGACTCAAATATATTCAATATAAAAAGGCCTTATGCATGTCACTATTCCGTGAAATATGTTTAATGGTATTCCATTGTCTAGTCAAAAAATATCAATTCTGTAAGTTAGCATCTAAAGCTTTCTATTATGTGGTCCTGATCTTTCTTTCTAGCCAAATACAAGTACCTTACATTAGAGCAAGAATGAATTATTCCTTATTTCTTAAATGTATCTTTTACTTTCTCATCTTTATGATTATGCTCATTCTCTTTACTCTGCTTGGTACAACTCCCAACCATCTAACCCACTTCCACCATCTAGCCCACCTCCACTTGTTATTATTTTTACTTGCTTTTCACCTAATTCTAATGTTCACTTTTTCCACATGGGCTTTCTTGATTCTACCACCTGGCTCAAGAATCTCCCCATTCCCTGAATTAATGCAATATATAATTTGTTTCTCTCTGTAGTTCTGACATTTTCACCTTTATTGGCATTTCCTGCCTTATCATTCTCCTATACAAGAGTAAATATCAAGAGGGGGAAAAACTTGATGATTGTTTTTATTCTTTGCTTTAGTCTCAGCTAGACCAACACAGTGTCTTGAACATTATAGGTCCTCAATAAGAATTTAGTGAATGTATTAGTTTCCTGTGGCTGCCATATCAAATCACTGCAATTTCAATGGCTTAAAACAATGCAAACTTGTTCTCCTACAGTTCTGGAGACCAGAAGTCCAAAATCAATTTCACTAAAGTGAAAAGGCTAAAGTCAAGGTGTTAGCAGGGCCATGCTCTCTGTAGAGGCTCTAGAATAAAATCCATTTCCTTGCCTTTTGCCACTTCCAGAGCTGTACTATTTATGTCTCTTGGCTGATGGCCCCTTCCTCCACTTTCAAGGCCAGAAGGTAGCACCTTCAAATCTCTATTTGCTTCTGTCACATAACCTTCTCCTCTGGATAAACTCTCCCTCTTATGAGGATATGTGATGACATCTTAAGCCCACCTGGATAATCCAGGATAATCCCTTCATATCAAAATCCTTAACTTAATCACATCTTTTGCCATACTAGTTAATACTCATCATTCTGCCATTATTTATAGATTCTAGTGTTTAGGACATGAATGTCTTTGGTGGGCATTATTCAGCCAGCCATTTCAAGTTTAAGCTAGCAGTCTTCACTGGTGCTGTTCATTATTTTTTTGCCACTGGTTGGGATGGTGCTAGTGAGCCCTCTGACCAATACAAGGCTATGTGACTTTAAAAAAAAATTATTTTGTGCCTTTTTGCTAGAAAGACTAATAGGATACTGAATAGTTTATAAAGTCCTTTCCCATTTAATCATCAGGACAACTCAATGAGGCCAGTATTGTCATTATTTACATTTAAGCCACATAAAGGTCCTGCCTAAAGCTATAGGACTGCTCTGCAAGCAAGCCAGGTCACACTGACTTCTTCCTCTTGATGCTCTAGAACCACCAGTCCTTGACTCCTTTCTGGGCATTTTTCCCAATTCCAAACTAACCCCTTCTGTTAAAACTTTGTAAGCCACATACACTAAACAGGCTTTTAAAATATCACCATTCAATGCAAACTTCAAAATATTCATACATGCTGAGACTCCATCTAACAAATTTTCCATCTAAAAAATCAATGTCCTCATAGATACAAATTCAATACTAACAGTCTCTGCTTCTATCCATTGTATTCTTTTCAGTAAGAGCTGTCTATTCCAATCTGGTAGGGAAATGGCCATATAGGAGCAAAAAACATTTCCCTTCTTCCCTTCTAGTTTCTTTGGCTGGTCTAATAATTAATTTGGCATAAGACAGACAAACAGGAGAAAGCAATTAATTTGGTACATATAGACTCCAAAATGTGACCAAAGCAGGCAGCTCTTATGCCTTTTAGACAACAAAACAATAAATTTGTGAAGAATTGACAAGACAAAGAAGTTTGGGCTTCAGGTAGTAAATTAGTGAGGAAGTAACAAGTTTTGTTTACACAGCCTTCTCAGCCTATCATGCTGAATAAAATTTCCTTTACCCTTCTAGATTCTTCTGGTTAGTCTAATAATCAAATTCATGTGAGACAGATTAACAACAACAACAACAACAAAATTTAATTATGTACACACGGAGTTCCCATAAGAATATGAGACCCACAGGCAGTCAGATAAATGAGATTTATATGCTACCCTGAACTAAAAAGAAGGTGGTAGAGATTTAGAACTTCAAAAAGGAGAAAGATAATTCACAAGGAGATAAGAAGAGCAAATGTTTGGTAAACAAATATTTCCGACACCACGTGGAGAAGTCTTTCCCATGTACAACAAAGTTGTCTTTGGTGATAGTTCTCTTCCTGGTGCTCCCCTGAAGCACTAAGTTCCCTATTTCTGGTGATCAGAATGCCTTCTAAATCCTGGTACAGGGAGGGTATTGTAAGGGTTGAGGACAGGCTGCTGCAAGATGAGTCACTTTGGCCTGAATATTATTTTGAGTTTAAAGCAATCAAAACCCAACAAATTCAAGAAAAGTTTTTTTCTTGAATTAGAAAGAAATGACTTGACTGCCTCCTTGACTGCCTCCTTGTACCAGGAAGAGAGCTACTAACAGAGATTCCCCTTTACCTAAGAAACTTATCTTTTTATAAGGCAACCTTGGGTTTCCAAACATCTCTTTTCACCTTCCTGCTAAGATTTTTCTCCTTTTTTGTATCCCTAGACTCCTACCCTTCTCCTTAGCCCATATATCATGTTGTCTCACAGTCTTTGGAATTTCCATGTCTGTGTAGACTGCCTATATGTACGTTATTAAAGTTTATTTTCTCCTTTTAATCTGCTTCACGTCAATTTGATCCTTACTCCAGCTAGAAGGACCTTAAAGGGTAGAGGAAATTTTTCCTCCCAAGCAGTACCTTTCACATGGGAGATTTATTTACTGCTTTCAAGGAGACAAAGGAGGATCAAAGTGTCCTTCTTGCCCTGGCTATATGTTAAGTCACTTTAATTAAAAATAACCGGTATGGAAGTGCCTGGGAAGCTCAGTTGGTTGAGCATCCATCTGACTCTTGGTTTCAGCTCAGGTCATGATCTCAGGATTGTGAAATTGAGCCCCTTGAAATTCTCTCACTCTCTCTCTCTCTCTCTCTTCCCCTCTGCCCCTATCCCACCTACACCGCACCCCACCCCCCAACTCAGCTTATGCAAGTGCATGCTCACTCTGTCTCTAAATAAATAAATAAATAAATAATGACCAATATGCCAAAATGGCATATTTCAGGGTGCTTCTCTCTTGCCTTTCTTTGGCACAGTCTAAATATTTCCAATAGAGTCACCTTCATTAGGCAAAGCCTAAGGACCTTGACAAAGCCACTGACATCATACCATAGCATACTCCACAATCTGGCTCCTGATTGTGCCTCTACTCTCTCCCTACACAGAACTGTGTTTTTGCCCATACTATGCCCTGTAGTTAGAATACCTGTCTTCACCCCTCCTTTGTCTGGTTGAAGACACCCGGTCTTTCTTCAGGACTTAGCTCCATCTACCACCTCTGTGAAGTCTATCTTACGTGACTTCCCTCAAGTAGACTAGCCATGTACTCCTTTATCCCTGAAGGGGAGCAAAATATGACACCCCAAAATATGTCTTTGGAATATTGATTATTTTGAGCTGGGTATTTTTAAGAGATTGTAGATACAGGTGAAGCTCTTAAAACTGAATAGAAGTTACCTTTTTGTTAGAGACATTTATAAGGGAAATCTCCATTCCTTTCTAATTCACTTTTGTTCAAGGTCTCTTTACCTCCACTAGTTTCTGTCCGGTTAGAAAGGTTTTTGCCAGGCTTTCTCTAGCAGTTAAAGGAACTTTTTTACAATAGCAGACAAGAGGTCCATTTAAATTTAAGTTAACTAAATCTAAATAAAATTTAAAACTCAGTTCCTCAGTCACACTAGCCACATTTCAAGTACTTGTTGGGGAGGGTGCAAGAATTCCTGTCCCCTCAAAGGTCTGTCTAGCTGAACTAAAATCAAGTTAACATGAGACAGAGTAACAGGAGAAAATCAAATTGAATAGCACATGCATATAGAGCATCCATACAGACAAGGAAATTCCAAAGATAGGCAAAATGAGATATACATGTCATTCCGAACTAAGGAGAAGGGAGTAGGAGTCTGGGACTTCAGAAGAAAGAAATGCAATTCACAGGGCAATAAGAAGAGCAGGTGTTTGCTCTGCCACACAGATGGGCCACTCAGATAAAATTTATTTCTTCTAATAACCCCTATTCTGGAAAAGACCCCCAATTTAGATTCTTCTATGTAGTTAAAGGAGGAGCAAAGTTTCTCTAGAGCCTGCAGGGTATCAATTGCCTTCAGTGCAAAATAATCTTCATGCCAAAGTGGCCCATTTTAATGCGGCCTGCCATCAGCCCCTACATACTCAATAGCCATATATGGCTATTGGATACCATGTTGGACAGTGCAGATCTAGAATACTTCCATTACTTCCATAAGTTCTATTAGATGGGCCTAATACAGGTTACACTGCTGTAACCATACCAAAATCTCAGAGGTTTAAAACAGCAAAAGTTTATTTCTGAGCACTCAAAATCTTCTGCAAGTCAAGATGATTCTAGGGTACCATCCTCCATGTAATAACTCAGTATTATAAGCCATTTTGGTTTTGTGGCCCTTCTGTATTCCCATACACTCCCATAACCACTGTAGTAGGGAAAGAAAATATGGAGTACCATGAACAAGTGTTTAAGTGCTTCCACCTAGAAATGACAGCCTGAGAAGCCTAATGTTCTGTGTACATAAAGACAAGAGATTAGTAAACACTGATGACATCTACCTGTGTTCAAACTGTTCCCTTTTATGTTCCTTCTTGTATTTAAGATTATGCCTGTGAAAATACTCGATATAGTTTGGGGAACACAGTAGGCTATCAGTAAATGCTACTTTCCTACTTCTTTTTCCTTAATAGCTTTTTATATGATATCCCAGGTTCTGGCCTCAGCTTCATTTAATCCATTTTCTATAATACCTTCAGAACAACCAGATCATTTTCCTACTCAAATTCTTCTACAATGTTCCTCACTGAACACAGATTGAAATGTAATTTTTTTAACATGACAAGCCTGGCAAAAACCTTTTAACATGACATCTAAGGCCTCCCAGACTTTGGGCCATCTGGCCTCCCAAACTTATCTTCCATTGTCCCCTGTGCTCCTGTGCTTATATATATATATGGCCATTCTATCCCTTGATCTTATGCATAATTCCCCAAACTTATACTCTAACTTTGTCTCCTTGGAATGCCCTTCCTCTCTTTCCCTACCATCACAGTTCCCTTAAAATACCACCACCTTCCTTGACTTCCTCAATTAAAATTAATCTTTCCAACCCATATCTCTTGTGTCTTGTATCTTTCTCTGGTTATGTGTCTCTTATAAGCATTATAAGAAAAAGATGGAGTCTTACTCATCTTTGATGATCTTACTCATAGCCAGGAACATAGCCTGTGTTTAGTTAAGTGTTTGATGAATTTAATAAAAACTTCCTGTGGGGAATCTTTCTTCAGAAATGTTCCACCAAAACTATTAACATCTTATAAGAAAAACAATATACCCATAGATTAGAAATACAAAACTTCTTTCAATAAACATTAATATAGCATCTCCAATATTATAGAATAGGACAGGCAGCAACTGAATAGACTTAGGTTGAAAATATAAGAAGTGGATGTTTATCTTAAAATTAAAAAGGAATTACTTGGTGTTTTGTTGCCAGTATAAGAAAACATTTTAAGTAGTGTTGGTTGAATCATCATTTTCTGAGACTTTAAAGAAATGGAAGATTATTATTTAAATACTTTTTAAGTAGAAATCAGGAAAGTGAGAGCTTATTTAAAAATAGTCCACAAGAACTTCCCGTGTCCTTGAAATATCTGTGTATGCTTTGATGTTGTAAAAGAAAGTTATGCGAATTACCTCTAAAATTTCAATATCATTAAGAAGGCATTCAAAAGAGATTTTGAAAAGAGATAGCAAAGGCTTAAATTGGAAAAAGGAAGTATAAGGAAAGATGTGATATAATTTGTTAAATTATACAAGAATAAGAGGAAATATTTTTTGAAAGAATAGAAAATGGGAAAAGGAAAGACATTATCTCAAAACATCTGGAGATGAATGATAAGCACTTCCAAATAGGATGAAAACCTAGAAGAAATATTATCTCAATGATAGTCTACATAAAAAAAGGAGAAAAGCTGGGAGGCTTTTCTTAGTCCCCTACAGAGATTATCTGTAAAACAGACGATAGATGACAAACAGATAAAGATGTAACAGGCTATTTCCTAAGAGAGTGTTCTCTAGGGTCTCTGGAAGAGAAAGGATCTTACAGCTGATTTCTCTATTTGAGTTTTTAAAAGTTTAGCTTTATTTAAAAAAAATATGTCCTCCCTCCTTTTCAAAGGATCCTCAGAAACATATAATTATACTTTGATACACCCCTTGGGAAGTAAAGCAGCTGGTTTTCTCAAGGCTGCCCTATATCATCAAAACATCATGATAGATAGGCCTATACCTGGAAAAGTCAAAGGAAAACAACACTTTAATGAGCCAATCATGAAGAGAAGAGTACATTTGTGCCTGTGTAGCAAGAAACATTCTTTAACCCTTCCTTTCGATTTTGCTGTGCCGCTCATACTAAAAAGATTAAGCTCAATTAGAGCAAAATCCTCTGGGATCAAGGCTACAGATGTATTCCTCTTCCAGGGCAGTGAGCTGTGCCCAAAGAAAAACTGTTCTACAGCCACAGAAGGTCATTCTTGGTGGCCAACAGACTCACAAATTAATGTCATTGGTCACAAGAATCTGAGTCAAGATCCTTGAATGAGAGGGAGGGATACTGTCTAGTTTCAGCCTTGAGTATCTTTCTTTTAAAAAGGTTTCTAAGGACTCTGATGAATGAGTCTCTATCAGCTTAGAGCATAACCCAGCCAGCTGGGCTCCAGTTTGCCCCACATCCTAAATGTGTTGTAAGGACACGTAAAATGAAAGTCGCTGAATGAATATGAAGAATGCAGGCCCCACTCTAGGACAACAGCACAGATCCTAAGAGATTCACCCCTTTAAAGTCTAGATTTAGCACCTCAGAAATGGGGCTGGCTGGGAACAACTTCTGCTGCCCACATAAGCCAATAAGAGTCCATGTGTTCCTGCAGGTCACTGAAACATATTCTTTGCTGCTTGATCTCAGTCTGATTACCAAGCCTAAACTGGTTTGGAATAGACATCTGTTCTTGATATCTGATGCCATAGCCTGTTGCTGTGACCAGTCCTCCAGATTAGTCCTTGCTTTGGCTTTATTCAACCCTTAGTCCTGATATTTGCCTGTTTCTTAGGTCCTCTCGGGCCATGCTTCCCAACCCCCGTAGCCTGCTCGATCATATAAACTGTCAGAAGCTACAGAAACAAAATGTCCCTCTGCTCCATTTGGCCTAGCAAGAAGGTACCTCAGCTGCAGCCTGGGGAATACAGAGGGCACATACCCATCACGTCATTCCACGTACACCTCCCACCGTGAATGCCCTGGTATTCTCTTTCATGATATCTTCTCTGCAGAGGAAGCCCTTTTACATCCACTTCCCCCAGTGCCCATCACTACCGCCGCCTACTTCTTCACAATCCAAATCAAATGTCACCTCCTCCAGGAAGACTTCTAAGGCAACAGGTTCTCCAAGTACTTGGCACATATACCTTCCCATGATAGCAGTTTTACTATTTAATCACAATTATTTTTTTAATTTCTGTCTCTCCCATACTGTGGCTGGTTAACAGCTGAAGATGTTCCTTTCCTTTCTTTTGTGCAACCTTAGCATTTAGCACAGTACTTGACTTACTGGAGACTTTCTTTTATAAAGATTTTTTTTTTTATTTATTTGTCAGAGAGAGAGAAAAAGAAAGGGAGAAGCAGAATCCCCACTGAGCAAGGAGTCTGAAATGGGACTCAGATGCCAGGACCCTGGGATCATGACCTGAGCCAAAGGCAGACACTTAACCAACTGAGCCACCCAGGCATCCCACTATAGATATTTAGTCAATGTTTCTTAAATATATAAATACAGCTTTCTTGGGGTGCCTGGGTGGCTCAGTGGGTTAAGGCCACTGCCTTTGGCTCAGGTCATGATCCCAGGGTCCTGGGATCAAGGCCCGCATTGGGCTTTCTGCTCAGCAGGGAGCCTGCTTCCTCCTCTCTCCTCTCTCTCTCTGCCTGCCTCTCTGCCTACTTGTAATCTCTCTCTGTGTCAGATGAATAAATAAAATCTTTTTTAAAAATAAATTAAATAAATAAATAAATACAGCTTTCTAGATCGGAACCTCCAGATGATTAGAAAATGTCACCATGTTGGCCCAAGTACTATTTTCTTTTTACCAAGTAGGTGCAAGATAATTTCAGAGGAGCCTGAAATCAGTAAGCAGTTTCTTTACCAAATATCTGCTCTAAAGGAAGCTGTGGCCATCCAGTCATCAACAACTTTCCTTCTGGGAAGCTGGGCTGGCCTGCACTTTTGAAGGCTCTGACCCACCACCCACTATGAGACACTCTCAAATGGGTTACTCCTTTCTCCTATCAGGCAATAAAGAAACCATCTTACTGAATACAAGTGAGTCTTTTAAATGTTGTTAGTAAGGGAAGTAAGTAAGGGCATCCCAGTCACCAGATCCTGAAGCTTCAGCAAACATATAGGGACTCCCTTGACTATATCAGTGTGTTCACATTAAGTCCTGGGGGCCTAGACTCTTAAGGGGGTGATCTTGGGGAACTGGTTCCAGAAAGTTTTCAGTGATCCATTCTCTGATAACCCTTCAGAGAAAAATCTACTCATGTCTTAAAATTGAAGCGTACCCAGATGTTGAGAAAAACTTCTGCAGGGGGCAACTGCCACCTCAGCCCGTACCCAGACTCTCCTTCCAGGAAAAGTCTAAAACATTGAGAGCAGGTCCACTTTTGCATCCTGGCTGAGTTAGAATATCAACAAGAGGAAGGCAACTGAAGGAGGGAGCTAAAAGCATCAGCTTTGAACTCAGGCAGATCTAGGCTTGAATCAGCTCCACCACTTAGCCTCAGTGTGATTTTGGACAAATGCTTTAACCTGTCTAAGCCTGATTTCCTATCTCTAAAATAGGGATGACATCCTCATAAGATTAAGAATTAAATGAGGTAACTCTTAAGTATATAGCATTTAATGAACAACCAATAACTAACATGTTATTATTATTGTCATTATACACCCTTTCTCTACCATATTCTAAGGTTCTCTGTCAAGGATCTAGACCATCATCACTAATGAAGCCCTAAAGAGCAACCATGATCTAATGTTCTGAGACCCAAGCACATATTCTTGTCTAAAGCCAACCTATGGAATTCATCTGGTCTGGGGATCTGTGGTGTGGTTTGGGAATCATCAATGACCATCAGCTGTGAATGATGCTTACTATATGTATTGTCTGCTACAATATGATATCTAATCCTCTAGTTCTGAGACTAAATGTGTGATGAGGTAATGAACTCCTTAAGGACAGAAATCAGATCTCCTATTGATCCAGCACCTACCATCCATCTGGAATAAAAGTCATTCAACAGGGTGCCTAGGTGGCTCAGTCAGTTTAGCATCTGCCTTCAGCTCAAGTCATCCTAAAGCCCCAGGATGGAGTCCCACAGTGGGCTACCCACTCAGTGGGGAGTCGGCTTCTCCCTCTGATCCTCACCCTCTCATGCTCTCTCTCTCTCTCTGTCAAAAAAATAAAATTTTATTTATTTATTTGACAGAGAGAGAGAGCGCGCGCAAGAAAGGGAATACAAGCAAGGGGAGCAGGAGATGGAGAAGCAGGCTTCCCACGGTGCAGGGAGCCCAATGTGGGGCATGACCTGAGACGAAGGCAGACACTTAACGATTGAGCCACCCTGGTGCCCCTAAGGAAAATCTTAAAAAAAAAAAAGTCATTCAACAAATATTTGATGTAATGGTAACCTGGAACTTCCTACTTCCAGCCTTAGAGTCTGGAGTTCCTTCATTCAGTTCAAAACGTATTGAGTTCCTCCCATGTACCAATCATTGCATGAGATGCTGAGAAAACAGAGATAAGATATAGCCCTTAACCTCAGAGAGCTTATATTTTTGATGGTAGTGTTTTCCCAAACTCCAGTACACAGTGATCTTTGCAGAAGATCCCTTAGACCATCCCTAAAATCTGTTTCTGCTCTGGAAATAGTGTAATTTCAAACATGTGCTTAGCTCTAGAAACACCAGTCCCCAGCTTCTCTCCTCCTAGCTCTCATGAAGGCAGTATCAGGGCATGTGGGTTCACATATTCTCTAACAGAAATAGAACCCCTGGGGATTTCCAAGTTGGTTAGGACTATGACCCTTGAAGGCAGATAGAATCCCAACCCCCTCCAGCTCCCCAGCAGTAGTAACGTATTTATTACAAAGTCGTTCTGATACTCATTTTTAAATCTCTTTTTAAAAAAAGCCTAGTAATATTTATTTCATAGGTTTTCCATGAAGATTATTTAAGATGGAGTGTATGATGCTCTTAATACATACAGCACCTGGCTCATTGCAGGCATTTAATAGAGTAATGGTGTTATCTTGAGTCGAGAACATAAGATATGGGCAGTGTCTGTCCATATTCATTTTTATATCCCTAACATTTAACACAGTGTCTGGAACAGAGTGGGCACTGAATAATTATTTAATGAATTAATTAATTATCTTATTCATTAATTAAAAGCATGGGTTTATTCAGCTTCCCTCTTCTCCCACCTGGTCCCTTATAACAAGAAAAAGAGTAAAGCCAAGAGAAGTCTGTCAGACATGATATTGTTATTTAATAAACCTGAAATGGTCAGCCATAATTAAAACAATATTAGTTTTCGGGGGACTTACATTCAGGTTAAAATCAGGGGAAGAGACAAGGTTTGAGGCATGTCTTGGCCATACAGGCAGATTGTGACAGTCAACCTTATAATGCTCTTTCAATGGTCCTGAGCAAAGGTTTCTAAGGTCAGCAGACCTCTGCAAAGCTGAGTTCTGGAGGAATGTTCTAGGACTCCTATACCCAAGACAGAACCTCTGCCAGATGTCCCCCTCATCCCTAGAGGTGTTTGTGTCAGTTAAGAACTGGGTTTGTCTGCAAGTTCCAGAGATCTGATTACAGTGGTTTAAATGTATAGGGTTTGATATCAGTAACAGGAAGTCTAGGAGCAGTAGCTGCTAACACTGTTTCAGCAGTTTGAAGATTCAGGGCCAAGGTCTCTGTGATTCTCTTGGCCTTTTCCTCATTGTCTGCAGCGTCCAGATATGAAGTGTGTATTCCAGGCATGAAGAAGGAGCAAATGGAAAAGCCAGAAAGCACAGCATCTGTGCAGGAAAACAAAAGTGTTTCCTGAAATCCTACACTTCAGCTTTATGCATCATGGGCCAAAATTCTATCATGTGGCCTCCCCTAGGTGCAAGAGAGATTTGGAAATGCATGGATTTTTTTTTTCAGCTAGACATATTGCCGCCCTCAAAAAACTCTGTGAGCAAAACAGAATGGAAAATGGAGATGAGGTAAGCCGCTAGAACCCTCTGCTCCAATATTGCTCACTTCCTAAAACTTGAGATGAATGACAGCCAGGGTTTCTTTCTGAACTCTTCATCTTTAATCACCTCCTCTACCAAGTTGTTATAAAAACATGAAGACTTTCAGTGGCTCCTCAAAGCCCAACTGTGTCAGCCCCTTGATCCAGAGAGCTAACCCTGCTACCAGGTCCATAATGGTCATTCACTTCAGACAAAGATGCTTTTAATATAACGGTACAGTCAGTCTCATCCCCAGTCAAGAAAAGCTGCTTCTCTCCCCTCACATGAAGGCATCTTCAAATCAATAGAATAAACAGGATCAATATTTTCTTCATTACTGTGCAAAGCACAATAGCCATTAAGCTTTGACCTTCTGCACAGTGGAGTCCTAATAAGAGGCCTCGCCCCACCTACATTGCTTCCCAACAGAAGAGTCTCCTAGACTCACGTATGAGTCCCACCTCCTTCTGAACACAAATCATCCTCATGACACAAAGAAAATTATCTCACAGAGCATCAAGATCCCCGGGTCAGTTTGGAAATACACCTAGAACAACCTCTGTAATCTCACAGGAACCCAAGAACCAAAAGATGGGCTTCAAGAAATCACTTGCCGTAGTAAACCAAAATACAACTTCCACCAACATTCCCAGTTCTCTAAACACTTCGGCAGTGATTCCACTCTCAATGAAAATTTCCAAACCCATAGCCCATAAACTTTTAACTCCTCAAAAGCATAAATAATTACTCTCTTCACTGTATTGAAGCAGGGACAAAACAACACCCTCAGTTCACACTCCTCCTTCATCCAAATTTCAAGCTGATTCTCCAGACCAGTGGAAATGGCTACTTTACTTAGACAAGAGGGAATATAGCCTAGAGACCTTGAGCCTCATTCCCAGTCATGTCCCTAACAGGGGTGTAGTCATATCACAGAACAAGAAAGCAACCATTAAATACCCACCTCCCTGAGTTCAGAATCTAAAAGATATCAGCAAAAAACCTGGGGCCTTCAGGATTTGGTCCTCCTCACCTCTCCAGTATCACCTCCCACTGCTCTCCACTTTTTACTCCATTTCTGTACCAAGCCGCGCTCTCACTGACCTCTTTACTTTGTGCATCCTGCTCCCCTGCCTTGAACATTGCTCCTCTTTCCTGCCCTATCCTGGCTTATTCTTACTTGTTCTTTAGGATACAACCTGGACACCCCTTTTGGGTTAGATGTTTCACCTCTGTGCTTTTCATTCTATTTCCTCATCAAGCACTTGTCATAAACACAGTAATAATGTGATTCTCACTTGCCTTTTATGCCATCCTCTCCCTTCCCACATCCCCCAGTAAGCTCCATGAGGGTAGCAGCAATGTTCACCTTGTCACAGGTACATTCTCTATGCCTGTAACTGTGCCTGGCAGGGTAAGTTTAAGAATGGATGAGTGAGGTGTCTAAAAACAGGTACGGACTGGTGGCTTTGTGTTTTCTCTTAGAATTTCCTGGCCAGATTTGTCTCCAGCTCAGATATCTAGACTTGCCCTGCTCCTAAGAATGTGTAGACAGAGGGAAGAAAATGCAAAGGATTCAGGATACAGCTCCACAACCTGGCAAAGGGCTCATTAATAGATTAACTAGTGAAGAGCCAGCAGCATCACAGTGTATGTCGTCAGTCACTGTGTCTGTGTAAGTTTCTTCATAGGTTTGTAGAAGGATTGTTTTGTCTTGTTTTGTTTACAAGTATTCCTATATTATTTTCTTCTTCTGATTGGTTACAGCTGGTTTTGTCCAAGGCAATTTTAAACATCTTGTATAAATTCAGCTACCAGCATGATTTTAAAGAGGAATAAGCATACTAAAACGATTGCAGTCCCCAGACAAATCATCACAGCCTTTTGTCATTAAAATTAAGGAACAGTGTCCCCTCCTTATCCGTGGGAGATACGTTCCACAACGCTCAGAAGATGTGTGAAACTGATACTACTGAACCCAATTATACTGTTTTTTTCCCTTCTACGTACATATCTATGGCAAAGCTTAATTTATAAATAATGCTCAGCGATAACTACTAATAAAATAGAATGATACACTGTAATGTGCTCTCCATCTCTCTCTCCCAAAATATCTGACTACTGTACTCACCTTTCTTCTTGTGATGATGTGAGATGATTAAGTGCCTACACGATGGGATGAAGTGAGGTCAATGACAGGCATGTAACAATGGCATTAGGCTACTATTCATCTTCTGACAGTGCATCAGAAGGAAGATCATCTGCTTCTGGACTAAGGTTGACCATAGATAACAGACCACAGGAAGTGAAACCACGGATAAGGAGGGGACAACTGTGGATACTATAATGTTAGGAGGACCTCAACAGAGAAAAGAAATGGGGGAAAGCATTAAATGAATTGTTCTGCTTTAGATTCTAGGCTATCTCCCTGCAGACAGAACAAGTCTGGCTGAATCGAAATCTGTGTGCCAGTGTGTTAGCCTTGTCCTACCTAGGCTATAGGTAATCAGGGGACATGGGATCATAAACCCACACTCTTCTCTCCTTCAAATAACACAACTAACAACACCAACATATGTTAGTCTGGCCCCTCACAAACTGGCCAGAGTACAAGGTCTAAAACTCTCAACAGTTATCATACTCTACTTGGCATTCAATATGTAAGTATATATAATCTATCATCTCAATTGGTTGTGAACTCCTAGGTGGGGACAGAGACCATTTCTTCCAACCTTTGTATCCTGCACAATACCCAGCCATCTGGTGCATTGTTTGCTTATGTGTCTTAGTTTTTGTTTTGTTTTGTTTTGTTTTGGAGAGGGGTGATTGTCAAAGAGAACTGGGATGTTGAACATTTAATTAGAGCTTACTATTTTTCCTTGTTTAACTGATGTTTAATTCCATGACATCAAAAACATTCAATTCTAATAATAATTATGCTTTTCATCATTTTCCTCCAAAACCTTATGACTGTTTTGTTACTGTGTAGCTCAAGTGGTTTTTTTGTTTGTTTGTTTGTTTGTTTGTTTGTTTGTTTGTTTTTTAGAGCTGGTACCATACTTCTGATTTATTTAAAATAAAGAAATAAACTGCCCGGGAGATTATTGTTATAGAACAAATGTAAATGTCGTGTGTTTTAAATAGATATTGAATTGCTTCAAAATTCCATTAACTTTTACTTTTTATCTAGCATCCTCATTCTTTTAATCCATGAATTTGACTAATGGAAATTGATTTCTTTCGCCTAAGTGTCGTTTTCTTACCACATCTAACCTACCTCCCTTGCTACTAACTCATAGGTTTGATGTAGTCATTTCTGGTGTTAAATTTGTAAATTATGCTATATTTCTTAAACTTGAAGGATATTGCTTTGTTATCTTTCCAAGGGTATTTAATCTATAATGTTATTTTCCATTCTAGGGGAATTTTTACTTTTTTTAAGTAGAAATTCAAATGAGATTCACTGTATCTTATTAAGCATTCCAATACTTCAGGTCCTAGGAAGTGACTTTTGCTATCACCATTTGTTACAATAGTCTAGGAATCATTCATTATGTAAAATAGGCTTTAGTACTATTCAGTGAGCATGGAAGGTAGCTTGGTTATGCTTGTCTTTGAACAGTCCTACCTGCTGTTAACTATCTGTGTGACCTTGGGCAAGTCATTGGACTCTCTGAGCTTTTGTTTCCTCATCTGTACCTGAGTCACAGGGTTGCTGAGAGATTTATATAAGAAAATGTCTGGGAAAGGTCCAGGAATGGTACCTACCACATAACAGGGAGTTAAATAAGGGTTCATTATCTTCCCTAATCATCTTCCTGGAGATTTTCCTCTCTTCCTATTCCTGTTCTATACCCTAAGGGCCTTGCCATCAAAGTAGCTAATGATTCTTGAATAGGGTACTTTCAATACTGAAGGCCTGAAAAGAAATTAATGTTCAAAAGAAATGAATTTAGGCATCAGGAGAGGTGATGGGGAAGAATTCTGAGTCCAAAAGTGCTTCCAGGTCCTGTCATCCTACACTGTTTTGGGCTATAGATCATGCCCATAACCCAAGGGTCTGTTCCCTGGGCTAACTTTTACAGTCAAGCAAAAAAGAGAACAAAGAGTTGAGTTTTTCAGGATATTTGAAATTAGATGAGTCACTTGGGAATAGTGCAGCTTCCCTCTAAATCCTGGCCACAGGGTTCCATATCACCCTAATGAGAAGAGAAAAGAACAGGATAAAAAATGTTTCTAAAGAACTAAAGGCATGATGGAGTCCCTGAAGCAGGTGTCTTACTGGCTAGCAGCACATTTCTGTTCACCTCCCAATCTCTTAAAAGTTTTGTAATGGTGTACTTTGAAATTCAGTGACAAAATAAAATGATGGGTGTGGTCAGTTGTATCTTTTAGCTTTCCAATGCTCCTGTAAAGTGGAGATTTTCTAGGAGGATTTGAAAATACTTCTTACTTTTATTAAGTGTCAATTCTGCTGCTCAGCAGTAATTAAACTGAAAAGAAAATGTCAAGAATGATAAATTACTATTACAGGTTTATTCTTTCTTTTCTTTTCAGCAACTAATCAGCCCTGTATCATGAGATTCTAAAATATTAACTTCGAGAGCATCGAAGGAGAAAGCCTTCCTGCTATGTTATTTTCAATAAATGATGTCTCAAATCCATGTAAATTGTAAGATCTAGGATTTAAATATTATCCATAGTGTCTGAATACCCCATGTTTATTCAATTTCATTTAGAACTATTTGACCCTGCAGAAGTAAATTACTGTAGCTGAAACAGGCATACATGGCCCAGTTTGCTATATGACTAACAGGAAACAGCTTTATATTTCAATATTCAACATAGGGGATAAAGTGGGGGTTAGTGAATTATTTTTGGGAATAAAGTCAATCATTATTAAAGCTTTTAAGAGACAAATTTCCAAGTGCTTCTGGCATATCCATTGAATCCAAATAGAGCCTTAGGGATCATGAGGAAGAACATTAAAAGCCAATTACTTTTTCTGAGCATCATATTCCAGACTGTAGGTCTCATTATTTGAGATAATCAAATTTCCAGCTTACTTCTCAAACAAATAGAAGGTAAGATAGTAAACAAGGTGGAGGTATGGAGCAATTTAAAGACCCCAACAATTGATTAGTTTTGGATGAATGTATCCAATTGCAGTGAGGGTATGTGTGAAATCTAGAAACATAGTTTTCAAGTCAGCAGGGTGTATTAGCCAGGGTTCTCCAGATAGACAGATAGATAGATAGATAGATAGATAGATACATACATACATACATATCTATTATATTATGAGGAATCGACCCATGTCATTATGAAGGCTGAGAAATCCCACAATCTGCCATCTGCAAGCTGGAGACCCAGGAAAGCCAGTGGTAAAGTTCAGTCCAAGCCTGAAGGCTTGATAACCAGAGTGCCAACATTTTCACTAGATATAAGGAATGATTAGAAAATTAGTCAATGGAAAGTAAAAGGGCAGAGATTAACCCTACAGATAACTAACACTAATTGAACATTTATTATAAGCCCAGCTCTGTTAACATTTATTATCACATTTTATATTCACAAAAACCTATTTTACAGATGAGGAACCTGAGGCCCAGAGAGTTTAAGTAGCTCATCTAGCATCACCCAGCCAATATGAAGTCAATAGGTCTAATACAGTCATTTCTTTTAATTACCATTCAATGTTTCTTCTCATTTCAGGAGGAGCAAGGATTGTACCCAAGTGGAAAAATCATTGTCTCAAAGTATAACAGAAGGAAGTAACAGAAAGATAAACTCTGATAAGTTTTATCAGATTTATTTTAATTCTTAATAGAAAACATTCAATAACATGAATTAAAGCTTTTGTTTGTTTGTTTCTGCCCACAAAGTTGCAATTTAATACTGTACAAAAAAGGAACAGATAGCTAACAATTAAGTGGTCCCCTTTTGTAAAAGACAACTACTCTTTGGGGCAAATACCTTATAAATAGATTAGAGAGTATTTCTGCCTTTGGGAATAAAAGAATGTTATGAACAGAGAACCTGCATTTCAAACTTTCTTATGTGTTTTTTTCAAATCTACATCACTCTTTCCAACCATAAAATTCACTTTACAGAGTTAGATTCTAAAAGCTTGCCATATTACTATGCATGTATTTTATTATGCAGTTAAAAACAAGATTATAAAAATAAACTTTTTATGTTCCATTTAGATCAAATTTTCTAACTAATCCCTTTGGTAAAAGAAGAGAAAACTTCACATATACACACAACTTTTTTTTTTTTTTAATGGAGCTTACCTAAAATAGCAAGCCAGTTATAGGGTTAAGGACTTGTATATTTATTATCCGTTCAACAGAATCATTTAGAAAAACTCAACTCCTGCAACACTAATTTCTAAAAGACTTCCAAATTACTGGCATTTCTTCCCCCATTTCTTCTTTTGCTTTCTTCATTCTCTTCTGTCTCCTAAAATCTTGACAATTACCATGATACTCCAGCCCATAAGGATCAGTCATTTCTTGCCTCTGCACAACAGTGAAGAAATTAATTGCTCTTTGGCATTATATATGGAAGCCGACAGACTCTAAGATGGCCCCCTATGATTCCCATCTCCTGATGTTCATGCTTTTGTGTAATCTTGCCTTAAACCTGGGTGAGAATTGTGACTTTGTTCTAACCAGTAGAATATGGCAAAAATGATTGATTACATTAATTTATATGTGATTCCATCATGTCAGCAGACACTCTAGAAATACTCCTTGCTCCTCTGAGTAAATAAATTGCCATCTTAGTGGGGCACCTGGGTGGCTCAGTGGGTTAAAGCCTCTGCCTTCGGCTCAGGTCATGATCTCGGGGTCCTGGGATCAAGCCCTACATCAGGCTCTCTGCTTAGCAGGGAGTCTGCTTCCTCCTCTCTCTCTGCCTGCCTCTCTGCCTACTTGTGATCTCTCTCTGTGTGTCAAATAAATAAATAAAATCTTTTTTAAAAATTGGCATCTTAGAAAGCCCTCCTGGCAAGAACTTCTGGTAACTATGGTGAGCCCCTAGGAACCAAAAATGCCCTTTAGCTGACAACCATAAAGAAGCTGGGCCCTCAGTCCCACAACTTCAAGGAAATGAATTTTACTGACAATCAGAGCTAGCTTGGAAGTGTTTTCTTCCCCAGTCATACCTCCAGAAGAAAAGACAGCCTAGCTAGTCCTTCATTACAGCCTTGTGGGACCCTGAGGAGTGGACTTAGATAAGCCATGTCCAGACTTTTAACTTACGGAAATTGTAAGACAATAAATATATGTTGTTTTAAGTAACTAAGTTTGTGGTTAATTTGTTATGCAACACAAGTAAACTAGTACATATATCTTCCTCTGAAATCTTTGAGCCAAATACCTCACACTGAAACCTCCCACTCTTCTAGCTCTGTCTCTTAGTTGCTTGATTTCATAGAATCCTCTAGACCCTGTTCCCCCTTCTTCTTAGTCTACGTATTAACTTTCTCCTAGATGTATAGCCTTCCATATTCAACTTGGAATCCATGGCCCATGCTTTCATCCACTTTCTTGCCAATATCCTCAAAAATCTGTTCCATTTTTCTTCCATAGCAAATACCTGACAAATCTCCAAACCTGAATAAATCTAACCATTTTCCTTATCCATTCCTACCTTGTAGTCATTGAGAAAATCATTCAGCCACATAAATTGGTAATTCTGAAAATTCATGGGTACAGAAACATTTATTTTATCAAAAATAATGAAAAATGTGTATGCATTTTACAAAGACTATTTTAAAAGTGGCGGACAAAATACTGATGCAATTTCAAGTAAGAACTCTCTCCAGTGGTAGTTAATCCATTAAAAAGGTGATTTCTTTAGTACTAATGCTATTCCAACTACATTTTTAAGCCCTGCAAACACTTAATTAGTCAATGATTCCTGATACTCCTGGCTCAAAGAAGCAAAGAAAACAAGGATTCCAAGAATCCTTCCTTATCACTCAGTGGAAGTCGTGTCATAGATTTTCTGTTCTCATTTCAGAAACAATAATATTCTTCATGTTATTTGGTGAGGAAAAGCTACTTTGATGTTCTAATTTTCTTTGACTTAAGGTATTATCAGTTAGAATACCAGTGGCTCCTAAGGGCATAATGAAATTGTTTTAATGATTAATAGTCCTTGGGAGTGTGAAAGATAGAGCTAAACATTTTGTCAAATGAATTAGATTGATTATTCTTTGTTACTGTCCTTGTCATGTACTAACAAAAACTCGTAACTGCTTTTTCCCCTACAGATATCCCTAAAAGCACCATTTACATACATATTTTAATTCTTTTCAGACACAGAGAATCCAGAAAGTAGACATTATTATTTTGATGAATTCTACCTATTTTATGATATTAATGGCTAACTAAAAACAATAATTACATTAAATAATTGGCATTGTATATTGAGGACAGCTTTGTCATATAAAAGTGAGTGTTTTTTTCAATTCTAAATATATATTCCTAAAATAGGTAGAATTTTTCTATGTTTGTATTTGTAAGTGTGGCAGGGAATTTTTTTCCTTCTCTAAAATATATTATTTCCTCTTTAAGCTTTAGCATTTTCTGTCTTCTCTCTCTTCTTTTTCTCTAGTAGTTTCACAAAGATAGCCCTGTGATATCAAAGTCTAGACCCAAAAGATAAGTTTTACTACCTTTCTTATAGGAATTATGTTTAGTTGATAATGGGCCACAGAATAATGTCTTTAAATGGATACGATATTTATTTATTCATTACTCCTTCTAAAACAAGTTACTTTTTGTGCAAAGCTATGAATTCACTTTGGTTATACTTCTGCCAGATTCTGTGAAGTGGAGTGAAGTTGGGCGCCTGGGTGGCTCAGTGGGGTAAAGCCTCTGCCTTCAGCTCAGGTCATGATCTCAGGGTCCTGGGATTGAGCCCCGCATTGGGCTCCCTGCTCAGTGGGGAGCCTGCTTACTCCTCTCTTTCTGCCTGCCTCTCTGCCTACTTGTGATCTCTCTCTCTCTCTGTGTCAAGTAGATAAATAAAATCTTTAAAAAAAATAAGTAAAGTGAAGTTAATCATAAGTTTCTTTTACTTCCTATCTACCCTCTTTCCATCCTTATAATAACCACCTCCTATGTCAAAGGAAAAAGTGTCATCTGCCAGCTAGCTACCAGCCTTGGTTCCTTTCCATAAGAACCCATTCATTCAACAAATGTCTACTGAATGCTTAATATATGGAAGATGCTGTGTTAGAGGAGCCGTGTTTCTCCTCATAATCCCCTCACCTTCTGCCTGGAATAGCTTTCCTCTGTGCACTGTGCTACACTTAACTGGAGCTGGTTAACTACTCACCTTTCAGGTCTCAAACTGGTCAACACTTCCTCTAGAAAGCCGTCCTTGACTGAGTTCAGTGTACCTCCCAAGTGATACCATGGCACTTGTTTTTACCTCTTTTGTATCACTTTGTGTTACAGTTATCTGTTCAGTTTTTTATGACCCCAAATACACTGTAAGACCTTTAAAATTAGGGACTTACTCCAGTCAGGGAAGGGCTATGGGAATCAAAGAAGCAATAGATTAATTCTCCTGGGAGGATTATAGAAAGCTTGGTGACTCATAACGGACCTAGTAGGATAGATAGAATTTGGAGAGAAGGCATTTCAAACAAGAGAAAAAGTTGAACCAATAATGATGTAGTCTTTGTAAAAAGTAGTGGGACATAGTGTAGATTAGAAACAGAATGTTGAATGAAATGTTCTGGGTTGATTTTTTTACAGGCAAATATATTCTTATAATAGACTGGGGCAAAACCAAAAATAAATGAAACAAAATTCATCATTAACTACCAACTTCCATTTGAGGGGTTTGTTGTCCATATAGAGTCCTTATGTTTTACCTCAAACTGCTTTTGCTATCCTGATCCCTCTGTCTAAAATGACCTTGAACTCAAACACTGAGCAAGCTTTGCTTAAGTAACAGCACCTCAATAAAAGTACCAACAACATTAATAGTGGTTATGATAATAACAACGGCTACTGATAATTGAAAACTTATCATGTCCCAGGGATTATTTTAGGCACATTAAGCACACTTCCAATAATCTTACCAACCCCAAAACATAGGTATTTTAATCTCCATTACAAAGAGGGAAATGGACTCAAAACTCTCTAAGTGAATAAGGAACACATCCAATATTCAAGGCCAGGTCCATCAACTTCAGAATCTACACTGTCTCTACCATATTGTCTACTTCCCAGGCTTTCCTTCTTCTGGAGCCCAATGGCACCATACCTATATCTCAATTATAGCAACTGCCATCTCTCTCTTGTAATTATTTTTATACCATACTAATCCTCCCTTCCTCAGTGAGCTCCTTACTTTGAACATCCAGTTTGATGCCACCAATCACCAAGCAGTGCATAAATTATCCAATGTGGTCAATAAACATTTATTGAATAAAAATACTCTAAGATCATTTTTAAATAACAGCCCAAATTTAGCTGTATTAAAGAGATGCACAAAATCAACTTACTCATGGTATTAATGATATTTGAAGTTCAGCTCTTCCAAACTGGTTTTTGTTGTTTATATGTTTATACAGTACCAGAGACAGGAAGGAAGGCAGGAAGGCAGGAAGGCAAGAAGGAAGGAAGGAAGGAAGGAAGAAGGAAAGAAGAGAAGGAGGGAGGGAGGAAGGAAGGAAGGAAGGAGGAAGAAAAGAAGAAAAGGAGGGAGGGAGGGAGAGAGGAAGGGAAAAAAAGTAAGAAAGAAAGAAATCCTGTTATTGGAATGAGATACATTATCCTTGGTCATGCAGGCTTAGGGGGAAATCATCTTTTATTCTTATTCATAGAAAGAGGCATATCCAATGCTCCTTTTCAAAAGGTTTTTGGCTTTTATCATAGCCTTCTCTGCAGTTTTTGAAAAGAAACCTTGGCTAGTAACCAGTACTCTGATTTTATAAATATACATCAGGAGTAATTGATGATTCTTCCCCTTATACAAGCAGGGAGAAATAAATTCCTACACTGTAATATATATACAAATGCAAAGCCTCTTCAGTGATCTGCATGCTTAAGTTTTCCTCTTTGAAAATTTGACTAAAGCAATAGAATTTAACCAAATTGACTACATAGCCCAGTTTAAGATTCATTCATCACACAAAAATTAAAGTCAATTTAGTTCCATCAATAGGGCCTCATTTCTGGTTGTCACCAGAAATAACTTTGCATATGTTTGTGAAGTCGGATTTTAGTCATCTCAGCATTTGTTCCTATATAGGCTATTTCCCTTTGGATTGCATAAGCAAGATGAAATGTATGAAATAAGAACTCAGAGGAAAGAAAGCAGTTTGTATACAGAGAAAAACATTTTAGTGTTATATTATCTTATGGGGTGTGTGTGTGTGTGTGCGTGCGTGTGCACGCGCGCGCATGCGCAAGTACATGTTTTTTCTCCTTGTGTCCTGTGAAGCTGATCTGAACAAGGTGTTAGCTTTGAGATGAAACATACATAAGAAGGCTATAGAGATAGAAGGAAGCTGTAATACAGGCCTTTCGTTATTAAAGATCTAGTCAAAAATGCGTTCGTGGTTTTCTTGGTCTTGACTTCCTAACATTTTTGATGAATGTCTATTCATAATATCAATCTCACTCTGTAAAATTAATTAATTTATAACTCCAATCTAGTATCCCACCATATCTGTTTCTTCCCAGATCAGATATATCCAGCTAAGAATGAGAAGTTGAAGAAATTCATACAAGTTCTTCCTTTGGTCTTGATAGTCTATGTCATTGCTTGTGGCTCAATTTCCCTTTGTCGGCAAAGGAAAAAATACCCTAAAAACATACATTAAACACAAAATCAGAATGCATATGAACATGTTGGAAAAATCTGATCACTCCATGACTGAGGGATTGTGGACTTTTTATAGTCAGTAGGGTAAAATAAAATCCCCTTCCCTGGCAAAAGAAGAGAAACTTGCGTGTCAGAGAGAAACTTTATGTGTAAGTCACCCATCATCATGTAGGACTCCAGCTCTGACATTTTCTGTAAAACCTATGGAGAGACTTTCTAATGAAAACTAGGTCAGGAAGGGGCAAATTCGCTTTAATTTAATAGAGTCAGATTTATTATTTAGCAAGAAGGGTCAAAAACATAGAAGGAATATTAAGTCCTTAGACAGACCAGACTGTAGTCTTCAGAAGAAAATTAATTCACACTGTGTTATGTATTTAACGTTAGGTAGATAAAAACCTGCCATATCATGGGTGAGGGGTTAACTGGAGTTAAAGCACTAACTGCATATTATCCACCTCAACTACAAGCCCAAAGTTTCTCCTCTTCTCTGTGGTGTAACAACAATAAACAAAAATTATAATAGTATTAAAAGCATAATCAAAGATTTCATTTCTACCCCATGTAAACTTCTGGAGACAGAATATACAGGACACCAAAGAAACCAAGGACTGGATTGTGTTATCTTGTGAGGAAGAAAAGCACACTATAAGGAGGGCACAGAAGCAGCACAAAGATACCAGAAAAGGAAAAGCTAACTGATAAGCCTGCCAGGATGAACACTGGACCAAGTACTGAGGAGATTGATAGAGAAGAACAATGGAGATGGTGAGATTTTGTTACATTGTTTGCACAAGGAAATGAGTTGACAAAAGCAAAACAATTACCAAATTGCTGGCACTATACAGTTGGGACAACCACTTGAAACTCTCTTAAACCCTCACCAGAGTTTAGAGTGAATTGAGTCTGGGGGAATAATGGCCAACATCTAAGTGGGGGTGGGATGAGATGGGAAGATGGTAGGTGGACAGTGGATGGCAGCCTCAGCCCCTATTCCTGACAGGTGCTGTCTTCCCTTTAAAGATTCTACCCTGAGGGGAGTCAGTTAAGCATCCGACTCTTGAGTTCAACTCAGGTCATGATCTCAGGGTCATGAGATGAGTCCTGTGTCAGGCTCTGTCCTGGGTGTGGAGGCTGCTTAAGATTCTCCCTCTTCCTCTGCTCCCCCACCCCACTCTTGGTCACTCTAAGTTAATTAATTAATTAAAATTAAAGTTAAATAAATTAAAATTAAAAAGATTCTGCCCAAAGAGGATTTTCAACCTGCAGATTACTTCCCTGCAGTGATTGTAAGCTTATATCCCTGATAATCCATGACTCAGAGCATGGTGAAGGCAGCCCCATTAAGGACAGGAAAGGAGGAGAGACCTACCATAGAGATGACATAAAGTTTCACCCAGAAAAACATCTTAACTCAATCTCCTATGCCTGAGAGAGATAAGCTCAAAGGAATCATCTTTCATGAATATTGGTTAACTCTATTTCCTTAGGAAACACCTACTTTTTCAGAAAAATAAAACAAACAAAAAAACACATGTGACCTGCTTGAAAGATAATCAGAAAACAAGAGCTCTTTAAAATTTTTTCTAAATTTTTTAAAATGAAAGAGGAAACACCTCTGTCCTTCCCTGGTAGGCTTGCAAACTTATATCCCATTCCTTCATTTGCACTAAGAGTCTCTGTACCCTCCATTCCATTCCACCAATCTATCTGAAAACAAGAAAGTCAAGTAGTGCCATTGAAGGCCTCCTTTCCTTCTTGTCCTCCTTGGGATGCAGGCCTTCATGGAGTCCTGGCTCATATCTCCACCTGACAGCTTCTCAACAAGAATGAGGACCAAGCAGCTATTTGCAGAGCCCTGAGTCAGCTGGAAGACACTTCTGCTCTTACTAATTTAAGTCTAATTCATGATCTAATAGATCCAATGATAACTCTCTATTGATAGATAATGATTATTATCTACTGCTTATAGACATCATGAGAGCACACTACTTGAAGGAAGATTTAAACAAACAATACAACCAAGGTATAGCTCAGATGCTTGGCATATTAATATAAATTAGTTTTAATCACTGTTAAAACTTAATCCAATCTTGGTTTCATCTTCTCTGAAGAACAAAGACCTCGGCTACATGCTCACTTCAGTGTGGAGGCACTTCTGCATTCACTGAGGCGGACCCCTGAAGTACCAGGCAGGCCTCTTCAACCCAGATCACAAGCCACCCAGGGGTACTCAAATTAATTTTCTAACAATGTGTGCCTAGTCATTGCTCAGAATAGTGGCCAGCCCTGCAATGATACTCTGCTATCCAATCATTTGAAAACCTATTTTCTACTCTTCTTCTGCTCCTTTGACCTGCTCTAAACTAAAGAGATCAATCTCTTTTCACTGGAAATGTCTGGGCTCCTCCTCCTCACTCCAGATCCCATTACCTCTCACCAGCTTATGAAGACCTGAACCACTGACATGTTTATTTGTGCCAGTGAATTCAAGTCTGAGTGCTAGTAAAAGAGCAAGAATTTTATCTAATGCTGAATAGAAGAGAAAAGAAGTCATAAAAAATGTATGAAGTATATGTGTCCTTTCACATCCTTTACTCTATTTCATTAACAAGTTTCCAAAATCCAAATGTTCTGCATTAGTCAGAAAAGGCCTAGCTGCTTCCCTACAACTTATCTAGCAGGGACACAGAATCCTGCTGACTGCTCCTCTTAATTTCTTTCTAAAACGTATTGTGACTTCATCTCTCTCTGTTCCTTACCCCATCATCTCTCACCTTTCCCAAAATAAATCCTTGAACTCCTGGGCAATCATAGTATTGTTAGGTGCCACATGCGAATTTAATGGCATCTTTTCTTGATATTTATAAGTATCTGTATCGCTATATCATACTTTGGATATTTACAAAGGAAAAGAAAAGTTCTAGGAATTTCCCTTTATGTGAAGGTTAGCCGGGTGACACATGTAAAAACACATTTAATTAATGGATTTCAGTCATAATAAGAATCAAGATCATCCATCTAGCGTTCTTTCCATCTAGCCTATACTGCCCTCTTTATAACCATCAGGCATTTCAGAAAAGGAACATCTCTCCATTTCCATGACTGACTACTCAGGGAAATTTGCTTGTCAATATAATAACTGTAATGTGATGATAACATTTCCCACAGTTAGATTTAATGCCATGTGGACATAGATTGAAAATATGGATCCTGTCAGAACCAATTAATTCACTCAAGAGACGTGCCAGTAATACACAAAACCATGAAGCTGGGACAACAGTCATAGTGATACAGATCTGGTAGGTAGAAAGTGTGTATGTTCAGACTATATTGGGTTCAGTAAGGCAGCATGCCTGTAGGATAACTCATTGTCATGGGATCTTCAAAACCAAATGCATGGGAGACACAATAATGATGGAAGCAAGTCAGAATTACAGTTCTAGCCTAAGAGCATTAACTCGAACATAACAAAAAAAATTTTTTTAATTATTTTTTTAGAATCCTTCGCCATACCACTTCAGGGAGTTTTGCTTTGAGAAGTCGCACAATAAAAAATAATAATGATAATAAAAATAAATGAATAAGATCAGGCCCAACACACTTTCCCCCAAAATGCCCAAGGAAAACAGCTTCTTCCCAAACAGCCCTGCTTAAGTAGTGCTGGAGGAGTCCAGTCAGACCTCCTGATCCTATGAGCATTTCAAATGGAAAACAGACCACATATGTTTAAAAACAAAAAAATGTTTGCTTCCAAATAAACTTCCCTCCACACCACTGCTCCACCCCAGGATCCTGCACAAGGGACAAATCGACCACTGCTCAGGATAGGAATGAGGAAAGAGTAGTGGAGATGTCTGCGGCTGTACCACAGAGACAGATAACATAAAACTTCAATCAACTAGAACCCAACTGGATGATCCCTCACTTGGCGGTTTTTTCCTACTTCCTGATTCTATCCTCCACTTCAACCATCACTTCAAGCACAAAGACAGTAAGTACATCTGTAGCAAGAATGTAGCTTTTTAAATGAACAGAGAAGGGGATACATTCTGGGATCTGTTCACCTTCAGCCCAATCTCCTACACATTCTTTATTTTGACATTGACCATTTATGTCCCGATTAATGACACCTAACAGGGTGCAAGATCTTCAATCTTCAAGGAAATATTCAATATTGGCCATGAAATTCTACTTGCTAATTCAAGAAGCATTTTTAAAACTGTCAAAGTAAAAACATCTGGGTATTGTTTTTAATTTCTTGTTAAGCAAAAATTTTAATTAACCAAGAGTTCATTCCCTCAGTATTTTTATTGATCATTGTATTACTTTTAAGTGGTTGGGGAATTTTCCATTTTTTGGTATATCCCGCATGTCTCTTCCCTTTCATTTAAGTCATCAAAAATTGTCTGTATCTGAAAATGAGCTTGTATGATTTTAAATAAACAGTTAACACATGAATGGGTTCCATCTTCAGAAATTTTGTACTCAAGTCCCAGAGAGAAAAGACTCTTAAAAGGTATTTTCCAATAATGAATTCTAAGTCTGATATAATTTCTTTTCAGGATCTATTTTGTAAAAGTGTGACTGTCCCACTCAATGCATCTTTGAAGAATCTCCATAGACCTTCAACTAATATTGTTCATTCCAAATTTCAGTAGCATACTAAATGTCAGTCTTAAATGGAAGACAGTGTGAGCATTGATTGAGGTCTTAAATGATAAAACAATATGAAATGATAAGTTGTGTTTATCAAAATAGCTACCACTCAGTGGTCCTATCAACTGTGTGTTTAATACGTGTCAGTGCTGTGCTTTATAATATATATTATCAACCAATGAGCCTCATTCCACAAACCACATACAACCTTCAGACGTGTCAATTTATAAGCACAGCTTGGGTATACCATTAGAGAAAAGCAGACTATATTGAAACCCTCAATTAACTAAATGTTTGCTGCACTCTACTTTTATGGAGAAGCCAATCATAAAAAAAACTCAAAGAGCGAACATTTTAAAATCCATTAAGTCCTAGGGTTCCATGCACTTTAAGCCCAAACTCCCACATCAGTGGTTTTTAATCATTTTTAAGCAGTAGAAGTTTTTTTAATAAAACAAGAAAAGAGAAATGATTACAGTTGAGGGGAGGCATAGGGAGTGGGAGTGGGGGGAGTTACTTTCAGAGTTCTGCCCACTTCTACCCTATGGATCAACCAGCAGGGCTGAAATAGGTTGTGGTATCAAGAAATCCCCAAATTGCAGTAGTTTAAAATAGCAAAGGTTTATGTCTTAACCTATGTAGGCTGCACAGGCTTTACCTGGACATGTTCTTCTATTATTACCATAAAAGGAAAAACTGAAGTAGACACTCAAGCATAGCCATTAAAGGCTTCCAACCAGAGTGACACACATCACTTCTGTTTTTATTTCCCTGGCCAGAGAAAGTACATGGCCTAATCTTAAGGTGGTAGAAAGTATAATCCTTCTAGGGGAGTAAGATTGCAGTAGACAAGAATCGTGTCTAACATACACCAACCAACAAGCAGTGTCAAAACTATAGCACAGTTCAAAGCCATTGCCCTTCTTGTCTTCACTTAGTGTTATTCAGAATAAAGCACTGCAAGATGCAAATTGATCAGCAGAACGTTTTCTTCCACACAGTAGATTTATTAAGAAGTTTAAATGGGCTAACGTAGTAAGGAAAAAATTTAACAATAAGGATTTTCAGGGGGCGCCTAGGTGGCCCAGTCATTAAGCATCTGCCTTCAGCTCAGGTCATCACCCCAGGGTCCTGGGATCCAGCCCTGCATGGCCTTCCTGCTCAGTGGGAAGCCTGCCTCTCCCTCTCCCACTTCCCCTGCTTATGTTCCCTCTCTCCCTGTGCCTTTCTCTGTCAAATAAATAAATAAAATCTTAAAAAAAAAAAGAAAAGAAAAGAAAGATTTTTAGGATATCCTCTCATTAAGCTGGAAAATTCGAAACCAGAACACAATTTCCCAAACACACCCTCTAACTCGAGTTTACCTGTTTTACTTTTCAAATGAGTTTCAGTAATGCTTAATTTGTAAGACGACTGCCGAACATTACAAGAGAACTAATACTTCCTCATCTTCTTTTTTCCTACTCTGTCAGCCTAGTTATATGGCCAAAAACCAGAGGTGAGTGAAAAAAGACTCGAAAGCATCAGTGAAAACAACTTCGGTGGCCATCTATGTTATATAATATTTATTAAGTCATTCTTGGGTGATTATTGATGTAAAATTATATGTGAAATTGAGGTTATCAGTTTATAAAGATGATTAGCCTTAGTGGACCTCATTCTTTTCCTCTTATACAGTAGACATAAGATTAGACACAACAAGAATGATCAAAGAACTCACACAAGCGGCAGTAAAAAGTGACAACTGATTGAAAAAGATAGCCGGAAAACCATCTAGAAAAACATCTCCACGCATGAGGGGTGAATGCTCCCTATGTATTACAAGACAGCCTAACGATTAATGTTGATAATTATGACCCTAAGTCATGAATAAAATATTAAAACTATAATGATCTTGGGTGCATCGTTTAGCCTCATTAGTGTTTAGTTTTATTATCTAAAAATATGAGAGTAGAAATCACCGATCTCTGTCATTTTGTGATTCTATGAATTTCACATTTATTCTATCAATAAACAATTGATCATCACTAACAAATATGAACCAGAAACCTAAAGGAAAAAAATGAAACTGAAATAGGATAAAAAATTAAACAAGGAGAAAAATCAATGAAGCAGGCTGCCAAAATGCTGATAGGATTAAATAAGTTGAAAATAAGGATTTGGGTTCCAAATAAGAGAAGTTCAGCACAAACCAGCTAAAACAGTGAAGAAATGTATTGGTTCTCATCTCTGGTAAGTTCAGGAATAATGTGTATTTGAGGTTTGTTTTGAGGCAATAGCACAAAAATTTCCACGAGGAGACCTATCTCCATTTCTATGTTCTGCCTCCCATAATGTCTACCTCATCCTAAAGCTACTCTCCTCATAGTTGGACTATGGCTGCCAATAAATCCCAGGTCTACATTCTGGTTTGTTCACATCCAGTATGAAAGAAAGGGCATCTCTATCTCAACCTTCCAAGGAAAAGTCCTGAGATTCATTGCAACTGGTCCAGCCTGGGTATCCTCAATGAAACACTATAGCCAGGTTGTAGAGAATGTTATCTGGGTTAAGTCAGTGAGGGCCCACTTCAGAAGCTTACAATGGAATAACCTTCCCCAGATGCATATGGGGCACAAGGGGGTGTTCTCACATGGTCGTTCCTCTGTGTGCACACATACCTGGTGTCACTCTGCATGTCCAAAATTCCCTCTTCGTGTAAAAATAGATTGGATGAAGTCCTGCTCTGATAGCCTCATTTTAACTTAATCACATCTTTAAAGGTCTTATCTCCAAATATAGTCTCATTCTGAGGTGCTGAGGATTATGGTCTCAACATGGGGTGGGGGTGTTGGGTATAATCTATGTCATAACAGATTCCAAAATCAAGATATTTCCTGGTGGTTTCTTTCCATTTTAAGGTGTTTTTTTTAATGATATTATCAGAGTAGAAAAAACAAACAACAAATTAATGACAACAAAATCAAAATAATTTAGATTTCTCACCTACATTGCTAAGCACCAGAAGTTTTCACTGAAAAAAAGTTCACATTTTTTTTTAAGATTTTTAAAATTTATTTATTTGACAGAGAGAGAGAGAGAGATCACAGGTAGGCAGAGAGGCAGGCAGAGGGAGAAGGGGAAGCAGGCTCCCTGCCGAGATTCCAGAACCCTGAAATCATGACCTGAGCCGAAGGCAGAGGCTTTAACCCACTGAGCCACCCAGGTGCCCCAAATTCACAGTTTTGTGAGGAAAAAAATTCGACCCAAAGAATCTCTGTACGACCAAGATAACAGAAACACTCTCAGACATAAAAGAGTATAAAGTATGTAATATCCATGTACTCTTTTCAAAATACTTACTTCAAAAAGAAAAAACCTGAAAAATTTGTGATTTGTGGTGTTAAAAAAATTACAATCAGTAATGAAAACACTTAAATATAGAGTTACATATAAATAATTGTAGATAACAGTGTCATAAATTGTAATGCATTTTTCAAAAACAATTCTTTAAATGAAATGTCACGAGGTAAAAATAAAAATATAAAATAAAAATCTGGCTCTAACATATCTGGTCATATCGAGGTAACTGAGAAGAAGGGACAGAAAAGAAGGAAAAAAATACTAAATGAGAGAAAAACTGATTTAAATATATTTTAATTAATGACATGTAATTGATTATATGGAATAAAAATAAGAAGTTCAAAATTATTGAGAATAGCAAAGAAAAATATTCCATTCCATAGAGAGAAAAGAAAAAATTTTAAGGAAGTACAAAAATCAAAAAAGTAGAAAATAAAATTACAGTCAATCAAATCTATCAATTATCATAATAAATATGGATGGATTAACTTCTTTAAGACCCAATAAAAAATCCAATAATGACCTTTTCTTTGTGCTCTTGTCTATTCAAAATTGATTTCAATATAGATGTTTCAATTTTATAATTATAAAAATGATATTGTTATAAGCTATTTTTTAAAACTAAGCAATAAGGTCTTTTTTAACATATACAAGCATGGTAAATTTGCCCATACTTGCAATGACAACTAGATGCTCCTGGGTACCACACTGAACAAATCTCAGAATGCCCCTTCTAAGGCAAACTGCCCCATCTACAATCCCTACTGAAGGGTCAGCACTCTGCTCCTAACACACACTGTCTCCTCTTCCTATTCAGTAACCAGGCCAGAGTGGATTAGAGAGGTCACCCAAGGTCAATCAATCCATGGGCTTGCTTACGGTCTGGTAGGAAAACATGGGCTAGAGTAATTAGATTCCCTCTCTGGGATATTTTGGAGCTGGAAATACGGGAAGAGGAAGTCAGTCGGCAGTGAGAGCCAGAGTTACTCTGCTCCTGATAGCTCCCTTGGCGTCTCTGTGACAGATTGTCCCTTTTCTAGAGGCAACTGGAGCAGCTCTGTTCCAGCAGCCAAAGAGCCAAATCAAAATGTGATGTGAAAATGGAAGATTCCATTAATTAAGTAATCTGCTCCACGTCAAATTTAAAAATTGACTAAATTGACTGAATTGATTCCTTTTCAGCACTTTGTGAGGAAGTGATTTTTCTTCCATACTGAGTAGTTACTTAGAGTTCTGCCAATAAGATATGCTGAGGAACTCTGTATTAAAATTGTTTAGAGTACTGAAACAATTAACTAGTTGCCTGGTGTTTTCACTTCTATCTGGGTGAACACGCACGTTCCTCTCTCTATAGACAAATCTACGCTATCATTTGTATTCAGCCAAGCACTTTTCATGCCTATGCCTGTTGCAAATTTCTCATTATCTTTTTTGGGTTGAAGGAATGATAATACATTAAATTTAATTCCTTACAATAAAGATTTTGCCTTATGGTTCATAGTAGCTGACAGTTTTTAAAACAGTGATGTCTGGTTACTATTATTCAGAATCAGCCATCATTGTCATGTTTCATATTGGCCATAGACATGATCATTAAAAATAAATAAATAAAAGTACTTGAAGTCTATGTTTGCCTGCTTCCTTGCCAGGGTGTCTTGTAGGACCCATTTGTTAAGCCAGAATTCTGTAAAGGATGCTGGCTTCTTTGTTTGCTAACTTTTGGGTAGGAGAGTCTTCACTAGAATAATCAAGTAAGGTCAGCCAAGCACAGATCTATAAAGAGAAAAGATAAACAAAAAACTCTGTGTTCCTATGAAAGCAAAATGTTTCCTATGATAGGTAGAGAATGACTGGACACACACTACAGTTTTTATTTGTTCAATGAATGAATGTAGGAACAAGTGAATGAATGACAAAATTAATAGAGAAGTAAATAAGGGAATAAAATTAAGATGAAATGAAAACTTTAGAAACAGTTTACCTTCCAGTTAAATTAAACAATTATACTTAGAAACAATGGATAGTTTACTGTAGTGTTCACGAAAGTACTTTCTAACTCTTCACACTGAAAGTAGAAAAAGTAGCCTTTGCTAGAAGAAGCTAAAAAGATCATTTCACTTTTAGTTAAATATTCTCTCTTCTTAGTTTCCGGTCATCCTTTTCTATATGTCCCGCAATGTTCTGGTCAAGAATATTTGTTTCTTAGTATTTCAGAGCTCACGTTAACAGAAGAGTAGTTTCTACTTACACACTTATTCCGTGCACACTATAAATACAGTGTTTATCAATGGCACTTGTGAGGTGGGACTCTTTCATTTAGTAACTTCCAAAATGCCAACCAAGTTCTTACTTTCTTTCCCTCAGAATAGTTTTTCTTTCTGTTTACATGTTGTCACAGCCCTTCTCGCTGTGCTCTTGATCGCTCTCAATCTCTCTCAACGCGGTTTTACATTCAGGTGCCTTTGGCAGAAAAACAATTTTCTGAGCAGAAAACAGATTCCCCTTCTGGATGGAAATACAGCCACCATACCGTTTTTTCTGTAGTCCTACTAATATTCCCACGCCCTGACTTAGCTGTCAAGGAGTTTGCCTAGATAACCATTTCAGTATTGATATTTGAGTGTTCTTATTATACCATTCAGCCTTCTGTTAAAAATTTTACTTCTAATCTATTGTGTCTTTCAGCTCTATTAAATTAACCTAGAACGTTCTTCCATCATGAACTCTGAAAGTGAAACTCTCATGGTCCCAATAGTATGTTTCATAAATGTGAATTACATTGATTTAAAATGACTTAATGGCGTTTGTGGTCTAAAAAAGGGGGGAAAGATCAAAAGGGGTACCTGCACCCCAATGTTTATAGCCACAATGTCCACAATAGCCAAACTATGGAAAGAGCTCAGATGTCCTTCGACAGATGAATGGATAAAGAAGATGTGGTATATATATACAATGAAACACTACTCAGCCATCCAAAATGAAATTTTTTTTTAAAGATTGCATTTATTTACTTGACAGAGAGAGACACAGCGAGAGAGGGAACACAAGCAGGGGGAGGGGGAGAGGGAGAAGCAGGCCTCCCACTGAGCAGACAGCCTGATGTGGAACTCGATCCCAGGACCCCGGGATCGTGACCTGAGCCGAAGGCAGACGCTTAACGACTAGGCCACCCAGGAGCCCCATCCAAAATGAAATCTTACCATCTAATGGATGGAACTAGAGGGTTTTATGCTAAGCGCATAAGTCAATCAGAGAAAGATAATTATCATATGATCTCACTCGTATGTGGAATTTAAGAAAACAGGGGAGTATGGGGAGGAGAGGGAAAAAAATAAGATGCAATCAGAGAGGGAGAAAAACCGTAAGAGACCCTTAATCATAGGAAATAAACTGAGGGTTGCCGGAGGGGAGAGGAGTGGGGGTTGGGGCAGTCGGGCAGCGGGCATTAAGGAGGGCACGGGGTGTAGCGAGCACGGGCATCACGTAAGACTGATGAATAACTGACCTCTACCTCGGAAATCAATAATACGTTATATGTTAATTAACTGAATTTAAATTTAGAAGAGTAAAATAAAAAATAAAAATGGGGGAAAATAGTATAGTGTGGGGGAGAAAAAGCAATCAAAACATCCGGTATGTGGAGAAATACCAGACATAGGAAAAGGTAAAGATATTAATAGATGCAGTCCAAAATATAATTGAACTTATTATTATATGGATTTGGAGACTTATTAAGTGTTAATAAACCACATGTCTGGAGAGGTAACGTCACAGAATTAAAGCTTCACATGACACAGTCATTCTCTGTGTTTTTGTTCTCACACATCAGCACTATGATGGGATCTGACCTCAAGGAGTGGCCCGGCTAGCCAAGAAAGAATGAGATGCAGGGAAAGATCTTGACAAGGAGCTCTGCCGTGTTGGGGAAAAAACATTGTGAAATGGAAATGTGACAAGTCTCAACTCCTGGGGACATAGAAAATTAGTTTGCTCAAAATTCCAGAAGGCATGCTCCAGGAAGGTGGTTTCAATCAATGCAAAGGAAGGGAGATGGGCTCACTAACCTGCCGGGTCTATTCCCTTCTTTATGCCTCCGAATGCGGCTGAAGCATATTAAGAAAACATTTATGTGTTGCTCACTTGAATGCAAAGGCACACACTGGATCTCCCACACGGCCCGTGCAGGACCTTTCATTTTCAAGTTCACAAAGAATGAAATAAAATTAGAGTTTGTCACCTTTAGGGGGAAAGAAGACAGACTGAAATCAGGCAGCAACCCGAATTGTTCCATCTTCAATGGAGAGTAACGAGAAACAGGAGTGCGCGGTGGCCTATTCCTAGGCATAGCCAGTGATGAGGTTTTCGCACATAACACGAGTGACTTATAATTGCTCTTGGAACGTCAAACTTTCTGTCACCTGACTCTGGAGTCTTCGAGGCTCAGAGACTGTTCACAGCATCACCACTTGTGGTCGTGAAGCTACACTGAACACACCCCCACACAGTGTTCAATCTCATCTGTCAGATTTCACAAATGAATCATTTTGGGCACTTCAGAAAGTCATTTGGGCTGAAGTTTATCTTAACTATGAAGAAAAGATTTCTAAGATATTAGTATTACAAACAGAATTGCAGGAAATGAAATAAATTCCGTAACGCAGACAGAACCAAGATGGCCTTCAGGTTGGTTCCCTTAGCTTGACAAAACTGTAGATGGGTTTCTTCCTGACTAGAGGCCCTTGGATCCCTTTTCCCAGAGCATTTATTTTAGAGAAACTGTAATTGTAAACTCTCTCTCTGCCCTCTTTGAGACATAAATCTTCTACAACCCAGGAGTATCTTTCTCAAGGACCTGGAAGTCATCCCCTTGAAATGTAATCTTCAAGAAAGATAGCACCTCAATCTCCTGGTCTGTGGAAGGTGGAGGGAGCCTAACTTCCATAAGCGACAGTTAACAAACACAGATGGAGATGGCCTAACCACGCTGGCCAACATCTCCCCAGACATCCTCCACTACTTTGCATGAGCCCACCTCACGTTTTTGCCTTTTGTTTCAGCAAAGTTGAATTCATTCTCTTTTCCCTGCTGTAATAATGAAATAGCCGCCTATTTCAATAGTCTTGAATAAATCCTCCCTGGTCTGTTTAACTGGTCTGGTGCAACTTTTCTCTTACCAACAGTAGTTGGGGATCCCACCATCCACTAACCCTTCTTGCCTACACTTAGAACCCAACTTTACAGCAGCAATAGCCCCTGCTAAAGATCAGGCGCTCCAGCCTCCTCTGCTCCAGCAGCCCCTGGCCTGGACGCTCCGTGCTCAGGATGGCTAAAGGGGAGGCGTGACTGAGCTGCCTTCCTGGCAGCCTTACAGGACTACCATTGCAACCTCAACTGCTTATCCCCTACTTTGTTTGCCTGAGAGAGAAATACACTTCTGTCTATGCTTAACACACTGTGATTTGGGCCAGGGGAGGAGGGGCTCAAACTATAGGAATGGATAAACTTTTCAAGTTTCCTCCAAAACCTCAAAAGTATCTATTTCACATAAATCTTAGGACTGGAAGGGATATTAAAGAAGATCTAGGCACCTGAGTGGCTCAGGCAGTTAAGCATCTGCCTTCGGCTCATGTCATGATCCCAGAGTCAAGTCCTTCGTGGGACTCCTTGCTCAGTGGGGAGACTGCTTCTCCCTCTGCCCTTCTCACCACTCACTCGCACTCTCCGTCTCTCTGTCAAATAAATAAATAAAATCTTAATGAAAAAAATAAAGAAGATTTCATCTTTACCATCTCTGTTTTACAATGAAAAAACTGAGGAGACCCAGAGATTTCAATCAGCTTGTCCAAAATTCCTTACATAGGCCAACAGATTAAATGTAAATCATTACTTGTCCCCACTGCTCATCCTGGTGCCTGACATCTGGCAGACACTCCAGATGCGTTTAGTGAATGAAAGAGCATGTAAACAAATGATTACAATTCGGTGACAACTGTTGTAATAGACAAACGTATCCTGGGGCACAGGCCACTAGCCATTCACCTTGCTCATCATTGTGTATACAACCTTTCAAGTTGCAGGACTCATGTCTGGAGGTCTATTTACATCTAATTCCTTAAATCGAACTTTTCACTAACACCTGGCCTTAGTATTAGTGATTTTTATATTGATCTCAGCAGGTATCTTGTTCAACACACAGAGTCTGGCTAAAATATTCAGTGGGCCCAGTTCTCTCTCTAGATGAACGGTGCTGTCTGAGACCCAGGCATCCTTCCTCCTGAGGATCTATTACTCAAGGTCTGTGTAAATTTATGGCAGTGAAATGAAAATATTAAATCTCTCAATTGGATTAGTTCTGCTGTTGCATGTAAATCCACACCAAATGTGGCAAACCAAAGTGTAAATTCTTTCCTATGCCAGATTTCCAATCCTACTGTTAATTGTATTTTAAATTTTGCAAATATTTAAAGTAAAAAACACAGATGCAAACTTGTTACTAAGGCACAAGTTATATCAATCTGGAGGACTGGGTTTTTTTCTGCTTATTTTCAAAGGTGTTAATATATAGGAAACATACTATAGGGCAGCTTCCTCCAGCCTCTACTACTTTGATTTTGTAAAATTGTTTCCTCATCTATAATGATGGTGTCTAACCTGGCAGTATTTCAGATCCTGTCGGCTCTGATAATCTATGAGATTATGATTTAACTTACATACTGCATAATATGGGGGTTGCTCACTTCCTCTCCCTCACAGGCCATACAGAGAAGGAATTTCTGCTTTACCTCCAAGAAAGAAGGGTACAGAAAAGACACTTGGATTCCCCCTCTCCATCACTCATTCCTCCCAGTGAGAGAAGTGATTTATCTGATGGGTAAAGCAAGGAGCACCAGAAATCAACAGGACCTTGTTGACCAAGGCTAAGGTCACAACATCAAAAATTGGGCGCCTGGGTGGCTCAGTGGGTTAAAGCCTCTGCTTTCGGCTCGGGTCATGATCTCAGCGTCCTGGGATCTCGGCCCGCATCGGGCTCTCTGCTCAGCAGGGAGCCTGCTTCCTCCTCTCCCTGTCTCTCTGCCTGCCTCTCTGCCTACTTGTAATCTCTCTCTCCGTGTCAAATAAATAAATAAAATCTTTAAAAAAAAAATTGCACAACCCAAGTCTCTTGTTATATTGCTCTCTTGGGTTATCCTCTCTCATGCTGGGAACTTTCTGCTTCTCTGCCCCCCGCCCCAGTGGTACCTCTCCTCCACCAGGAAGTCCAATGTGCTCTAGCTTCTCTGCTCAGGACTGATAGGCAAGTTTCCACTCGGGTCTGAGATAAAAGGCCAGGCCACATTTCTCTAATTCAGCATTCCTCGTATAAAGCTAACCCTGGACTTTAATCTGTATTTGATGACTAGCATCCACTGTCAGCTACTGAGAACACCACATGTAATAATTGTTCCAGGGCAAAGGTCCAAATGGGTATCCTCTGCACATTCCAGGACATGAAACCCTGGAGAACTAACTGTGGCTGGGCCTTGGAATCAGGGCGACACGTAGCATGGGGAAGAAATTCACATGGCAAGTCAGGGGAAGAAAACGAGGAGCCAGTCTGAGTGTAGTCAGCTGGGTGATGATGTTTGCATCCTTCTCCAGTTTAGCCCCAAGGGAATTTACACTAAGTATTTACCTGAATACTCATAAACTTAAAAAAGTAAGGTTATTGAGTGATTCCTATCATCAGGGGATCTTTAAGAAATAGAATCAAACTGTTTGATTCCTTAAGACAGTAAATAGATAAAGGAGTTTGCAATAGTCAGAAAGGAGGCTGTCTCTCCTCTCCCACTCAGCAGTGGGACAATGGGTCAGCAGCCAGCCACGTCTCAAAACAAATAGGATCAGGAGCTCCAGCTAAGAGGGGCAGATCAAATATGGAGCAAGAGGGCAGGAGAAGGGATAGAGCCTATAGTCATGGCTCAGAGGAGACTGCATGATACAGAGGAGCCCCAAAGGAGACAGAACCCAGCGATGGGATCCCTGAATGTCAGGAGCTGGTGACCAGAGTTCCAGTAACTTCTCAGAGCTCAATGTGGAATGCCAGAGGGTCATTTGTCATGACATATGTTCTTAGACCAGCACTGTCCAGTAGTAACATACCGTAAGCCACTTGGTGAATTTCCAGTAGCCACATCAAAGAAGTAAAAATAAACAAGCAAAATTAGTTTTAACCAGATGTTTACTTAACCCAAATACCTAAAATAATACTATTTCAACATTTAGTCAACAATCAATATAGAAAATCATTAAGATATTTTCATTCTATTTTTAATATTGCCTTTGAAACCCAGTGTGTATTTTTTTTTTTTTAAGATTTTATGNCAACAATCAATATAGAAAATCATTAAGATATTTTCATTCTATTTTTAATATTGCCTTTGAAACCCAGTGTGTATTTTTTTTTAAGATTTTATGTATTTATTTGACACAGAGAGAGAGAGAGAGAGATCAGATCACAAGTAGGCAGAGAGGCAGGCAGAGAGAGAGGAGGAAGCAGGCTCCCTGCCGAGCAGAGAGCCTGATGTGGGCCTCGNGAGCCTGCTTCCCCCTCTCTCTCTGCCTGCCTCTCTGCCTCCTTGTGATTTCTCTCCCTCTGTGAAATAAATAAATAAAAATCTTTAAAAAAAAAAAGATTTTATGTATTTATTTGACACAGAGAGAGAGAGAGAGAGAGATCAGATCACAAGTAGGCAGAGAGGCAGGCAGAGAGAGAGGAGGAAGCAGGCTCCCTGCCGAGCAGAGAGCCTGATGTGGGCCTCGATCCCAGGACCCTGGGATCATGACCTGAGCCGAAGGCAGCGGCTTTAATCCACTGAGCCACCCAGGCGCCCCCCAGTGTGTATTTTATACTCACGACACAGCTCAATTCAGACTAGCCACATTTCAAGTGCTCAGTTAGCCCCATGTGCCTAGTAGTCATTCTGTTAGACAATATAGTCTTAAGTTATACCCAATAATCTGGGTACAATGGGAAATGTGTGTATATATATATATCAATAAATATCTCCCAGCAGCAGCAGCAGATGTAAACTTTGGACTCTAAAGACGTTACGACCGAACCAAACTGGATGATGTTATCTTGCCAGGGAAATGACGTTCTTAATCTATAGCCGCTGTTTACCCTCACACCATAGATCCCATCCTAGGGTCGAGAAAAAAAAGAAGAAAAAAGAATCTTTTGTTTCAGAACATCACAAATCTGGCTACAAAGAGCTGCATTTAAAAATCCTTAGCTCTTACACATTCAAGCTTGACCTCTCCTAGCAAATCTCCCCTTCCCTTACCACAGTTCTGGGTTCGTGTGACTACATCAGCCACAGAGCAAATCATTGCAACTAAACTGTCATCCCTTGTCTCAGAGGGCATCCAACAAAGGCTGGTCCTGTAAATTGCCAAGGAAAATTCAACTTCTCTACCCATGAAATCACTTTCAGATTTATGCTAGTAAAAGATTAGCCAACAATGAAAAAATGTTGTCATCGCAATTTGCAGTAGCAAATCAGTTTCCTGTCCTTACTTTTGCACACTTTCTTTGCATTTGTGAAACCGGAGACCCACTTGATGATTTTTAGAAAAATGTATCTTTCTATTCCAATGAAAATGTGCTCTGCAGAGAACAAGATGGGTTGCCTAGTATCAAAAAAAGTAATCTTGTTTGAAAAAGTAGGCCTTCAGTCTTGCACAGAGACAGCTGATAAAATAAAACAGGAATTAAGTAAAAGAAGATACATAAGTTAAGGCAGCCTGAAGGCAACCTCAGCTTTGATGTCAACAAATCATAGCATTCTTACAAGTTTTTTCCTTCTGATTTTACATTTTTAAAAAATGAATAGCTAATGTAGCAAAGACCAAGCATCTTCTTGCAAAAACATATACAGCAAGGATAGAACAAATGGAGCTCTTTTTTTTCACTACAGAATCAAATTCTAAACTACAGCAATTAGCATTCTGAATGATCAATACCCAAGACTGATTTGCTTGGACACTTGCAAAACCAGATTTTGACAGCAGGAGTTAGTGCAGTGTGATTGTGGGAAATCACAGAAAGAACTATGGGTAGATAGCCGATCAATGGTTTCATTCTGTGTCAACCGCCCACCTTGCAGCTCACCCCTAACATTCAAGATGCTTGATCATGACTCAATAGAAGTAACCTGACTTTTTGAAATCCTACAAGAACCACATCATCCCTTAACTCACAAAATCTCAACCATAACCTCACATTCTTGTGACTATAATCATTCAGTCACATTTGCTCTCAAAAGATATACTCTACTGTTTATATGCCTCTTTATCATGAGACTACTTTACCTTTAAGCCCCAGAGGCTAATTTTTCCCAATGATGGATGTCAGTAAATGGTGGCTAAATTCTCATGAATTAACATTGGCATGTTTTTAAATGGATTTCGCCTATTAATTCTTAGACCTTTGTGGCCCCAAAGCTACGGAATTGCTCTTGACTAAACCTCCACATAGCAATGCTACAACCCCTCCTGAAAATGGAGGTATGATGGATAAAATTCTTTTATTTTGTTTTCTATTTAAAAAGTAGGAAGAAAATATTTGAGGACTGAGATTCATTCAGTGAACATATAGTAGCATAAGGTTCCAGAGAGAAGTGGTGTAGTTTAAATATTGTTCCACATGTATGTCAACAAAGTTGAAAGTTAAATTTCTTAGTGGTACATTTTTTAGGAAACCTATACTATGTGACTATTCAGTAACTCAATTTATTTTCTGTTGTGGAATATTTCCTGTAATATATCTCTTATCTAGACCACGGAAAAGAAATAGATAAAATTTGCCTACCCAGTTGTCTTTCCAGTCATTCCCCTTTGGCTAGTTCCCGCCCTATGGTCATTCCCTCTGGCACCATGTCTACCCACCCACACCTCATACTGAAAAGAAAGGATGAGATCAAAATAACGTCCAGCTGGCCACAATCCATGACTGCTCCAGGCCAACCAGAAAAAAATCCACCTGGAGAACCTAGGACTTTGACTTAGGGGGTAGCACTTGGATACGCTGGTTAGTGCCCTGCAACCTAAAAAACCGATTTTTGTTAATGACAGTTAATGACTTGTCTGTCCATATCCCCTGAAACTTTAATTGTGACTGGAGACCTCAGATGCCTCTCCAAAGAGAACACATAAAAATCATCTGAGCCACATTTTCTGTATCAAGTATACACCAGGACACCCTTCGCATCTAGATCCATGGACCATTGTTTTCGTACATTTGGTTNCTGGGTGGCTCAGTGGGTTAAAGCCGCTGCCTTCGGCTCAGGTCATGATCCCAGGGTCCTGGGATCGAGGCCCGCGTCGGGCTCTCTGCTCAGCAGGGAGCCTGCTTCCTTCTCTCTCCTCTCTCTCTGCCTGCCTCTCTGCCGACTTGTGATCTCTCTCTCTGTGTCAAATGAATAAATAAAATCTTTAAAAAAAATAAAAATAAAAAAAAAATAAAAAAATAAAAAAAAAAAAATAAAAAACCGATTTTTGTTAATGACAGTTAATGACTTGTCTGTCCATATCCCCTGAAACTTTAATTGTGACTGGAGACCTCAGATGCCTCTCCAAAGAGAACACATAAAAATCATCTGAGCCACATTTTCTGTATCAAGTATACACCAGGACACCCTTTGCATCTAGATCCATGGACCATTGTTTTCGTACATTTGGTTCCATGGTTCTCCTGCCTTCACACTCAGGTTTTCAACATCAGCATCAAGAGCATCTACTTGTGACCAGTTGGAACTCTCTTCTTATATGACTTAATATCCTCCTAACCTGATACCCTACTCTATCCTACACAGTCTCCCCTTTAGCCTTGTAAGCTAACTCCCTCTCTACCATCCCTCCAGAAGAGAATGATTGTACATCCCCTGCCTGAATGCCTGAATCCAATCTATTTGGATTCTCCATCACTGCCTGATTATAGGATACTCATCAGTTACTTCAGTTTTTAGTGGGCTTCCTACCTAGGCTATATACCCTATGGACTTACTGTTTGAACAGATAAAGCTAAATTCAAGCCAGCATTAGCAACTAAATCTATCTATCTTCTCCCAGGCTCCTACACTATTCCCATGACATATTTATACCTTCTTTCTCCCCCACCCCAAATCATCTACCTTCCACTTAGTCTGCCACATTCCTCCATAGTTTTGGGCCATTCCTGGCTCTTTCTATGAAAATATCTCATCTTAAAATGATACAGATTTCAGGGAATTGAGAGTTAGTCAAGAAGTTGGACATCTTTTCTTCCCATCCTAAGTTTAACTACCAATGGCACTTCATTGTTTCCTTTAAAGTCATTTTCTAGAACATCAAACACATGCATATTCATCAGCTGCTACCTATATTAGATTATCCATGCTTCTGCCTTCTTCCATTAGTGCAGGTAATCAAGAGCATTAGAAGCTAGGGTTGCCCTATGAAGTCTGAATTGAGTGGCAAAGTGTGTGCAGAGCTAGCAGATATTCTTGCTGTATTTGTTGACCTCTCATGAAGGTGCAAAAGAAACTGAAAGCTTCAAATATTTCAAAGTATTTGACATGATTTGGGAGGAATTTCATTTGTTCAGAAGCCTTCTCTTAAGGGAATTGCATTTTGAACTGTTATATCACATATACATTTTTATTACCATTTTTGTTCACTCAGTCATCCGAGTACCAAGCTAGAGCACTGGACCACTGGACACAAGGATGAATTCCAAGAAGATTAGAGAACCAGGAAAATGCAGAATGGGTTTAATGACTCATGGGTGAAGCATTAGTCATTGGTCATAAACCAATATGGAACCAGAGACACTGGGAATGAATTCAGCCTGCAGAGCAACAGGCTCTGTGGGTTCCACCTCACAATCTAAGCAGCTGACTCAACACTTCCACAGAGTTCACAGTGCAAAAGCCCAGCTGGTTTTTTCTTCTTCCATTTCATCTTCCATTTAACCTTTTACAATCAAGGTCTCTTTCAGCATTCCAGAACAACATGAAAAAGTGATTTATTTCTTCTGATTAAATATGATTCCTAAGAGAGAACAATAACTTGAAATCATCAAATATACCTAAAACTAAAAGGCTGTGATGGTTAAGCTAGGAATATTTGTTTAAAACAAGTNAGCTGGTTTTTTCTTCTTCCATTTCATCTTCCATTTAACCTTTTACAATCAAGGTCTCTTTCAGCATTCCAGAACAACATGAAAAAGTGATTTATTTCTTCTGATTAAATATGATTCCTAAGAGAGAACAATAACTTGAAATCATCAAATATACCTAAAACTAAAAGGCTGTGATGGTTAAGCTAGGAATATTTGTTTAAAACAAGTCCACTGAAATAGAACTTCTAACCTAAGGAGTGTCAAATGGTTTTATAGATGCCTGGAAACTAGGAATTCTGGCTTTGCTTAATTCTGCCCACAATTCAGGTTACAACAATGCAGTGCCTCCCTTGTGTGCTTAGACACAGAGGGAGGAATGTGTGCCACCTCAGTATCCTTTACAGGCCTGACCGTATTTCTGAAGGCTTCTCTGACCCTTCAGCTTGCCATAAGTAAATTACACTCCTCTCTATACCACTTCTTTATACTACAGGGAAATCCCCCTTTGCACATACCTGTTTTTACGAGTTCTTCACCGGCTGGTACTATTCCCCTCCCCACTACTTAATTCCTCATACGCTGTTAAGAGAGATTCATCATTGTTTGAGGCTGGCAAATGAATTTTGACAGGGATCTGATTGGGCAAGACATTTTCAAGATTATAAAAAGTGTAATGACTTTAGATTAATTGACCAGAAGTGTGGTTCACAATGCCTTGGGAATTCTGATGCCTAATGTCTATATTCAATTAAACAACAGAAGGATATGCCATACAAAGGCCATGGATTTTGAAGGCAGACAGCCTTGGATTTAAACCCAAAGTCAGCCTCAAACCTACCTTAATTTCTTCATTCAACAAGTATATAATATTATGCATCAGCCATGTGCCATATGGTTCTAAATGCTGGGAGGATAGCAATAAACAAAACAGATAAAACATTTAAAGAATGTGGACCTGGAGGAAACTTTAGGGATCTTCTAAGTTTGACGGGGACACATCCACGCCTATTCCCTTACCTCGTTTCTGGCTACTTGTGTTACCACAGAACTGAGCAGCTATGACAGAGGCCAGAGGGACACAAAATTCTAAAATATTTATAGAAAATGTTTCCTTTGCAGAAACAGTTTGCTCTTCTCTCTCTGCGGGCTGCTCACTTTACTTATTGAGTGCTAGCTACACCAAAGCATTCTTTCAGTCTTCGGGAATACAGTGGTGAAGACCACCCACACCCCGTCTTCAGGGAGCTTGCAATTTAGGAGAGACGGGTAAGTAAGTAGGCCACTAGGATCCAAGCAGGTAAATCGATCTTCCCCTGTTTGGTGCACCAATGTATTCCAAGCGCCTAGAATAGTGTCTGGCACAAAAGGCTAGTGGATACATAGAATATTTTCAATAAAGTTGATCAGTAGATCTCATTAGAATGAGAGGGATAAGTGTGAGAAAAGAGGCTGGAGCAACCCACAAAGACAGAGCCCACGGGGCCTATTAAAACGTGCCAGAGGTGGGAATTGAGCTGGGAGCAATAGGCATCCACGGAAGGACGTCAAGGTTGCGTGTGACGCCGTACTTAGGCGCTTGGAAAAGACCGCTCTGGCGACTTGAGGGGATTAGAAGGGAGGCGAGACTGGAGGCCCAGGGCCAGTTAGCAAGCAGTGGTAGTTAGGCTGCAAAGCGACACCAAAGGGCCCTCTCCCTCCCACATCTCCCTGCCCCCAGGAATAAGTGTAACTTCAGGCCTCCTCAAGCAGATGGCTCCAGGCGTTTGGGTGTTTCTGTCCCTGGGGTTGACGTGTGACACAGGATGACACCAGAGGTCAGGAGAGGCAGCACGGCGAAGAAATGGACAGACAACTGGAAACTATTAAATTATGAGGAAATGAGGTGTTTGCAGTTTGTGGTATTTTGAAATCATCGTTAGAGCAATTGGAGCTTTTAAGTAGAAATCGCAGAAAGTCCAGAGATCCCTGGTCAGCAAAGGGAAAGGAATGCTTATCTTCTCTGAAAGCCATTTTCACCTAAAACTGATTCATGATTCAGTCAGGGGCAAAACTCTTCCCAGTCCTTTGAAAAGTGAGGTGTGGATTCTGTCCCAGGACTTTGCTCTTTTCCTGTGGTGAGTAGAGGGTGTGTGGCAAAGTCGTGGGACCCCAGGGAGACCAGCGGAGCTGCTGGCAGCAGACGCTGTCAGATGGCAAACACCGTCTTGCTCAGCTCATCATTCCCCAAGGTCCTGGAATGAAGCTTGCGCGTTCCAGAACTCACCTTTTAGGGATCATCAGACTCGGGGAGGCTGACTCACACTTGCTAAGTTCACAGAAGACAGAGGTATAAACCAGAACACCAACTGATTATTTTTTAATAATAAATGTAAGCACAGAGGGCTATTAGCACCCTCAGTCTGGTACGTGCTTTTTCTCTACAAGTGAAGTATAGGGGGAGCTAAATTATAATCAGATGATTTCAAGAGATGTATAGAATTCATACAAAATAAAGTAGCTACCCACTTCAACTACATAGTGACATTGGGCTAAGAGAGCCTGAGAGAGACATCCCACCATGCATATGGTCTTGCCAATGGGAAAGAAATATTCCAAGCCCCTGAGCTAAGTCTCCTTCTCCCCTCTGTAGTTCCAGGAGAGCATGCACTTGCCAACGTTTGCCTTTCTGACTTTTCCGTTTCTGTTCTTCCCCTGCAGGCCAACTGCCGCTCTAAAGGATAAGTTCTCTCTTTAGATATGTTAATATAGGTAATCTGTTACAATCCTGCTGACTCCATTTAAAGTCATCCTCAAAAGTGACTTTCAAGCCTTTGTCCTAGCCTGTGAGGTGTAGAAGGCACTTAAATTCCCTGGCTTCCAAACTCCGGGGTGCTCCTTTCGCTTGCTCCCCTCCGCGGATGGTACATGTTGTTCAGGTGCTTGCCCCTTGTCCACGTGTAGCTAGAAACTGGAAGTAGCCCTTGATTAAGGTAGGACCTCATGCATTATGTACATTCCTGGTTATTTGTCTTCATTTGAAAACTGGTTTGCATTAAAGTATTTATATCCTTCACTGACTAAATTTAGGATCGCTTGGATGCAAGAGACAGAAACAGCAATGCAGCTTACGTGATCCTTGTTATTTACAAGCACTGGACTATTAACTTTATATTGTTATTGCCTTCAGGCCTCTAAATATGATGAAAGCATCTATCACCCTCCGTTTGTATATGGGAAAATTGAGGCTCAAAGAAGATAAATGGTGGTCCAAGGTCACTAAAAAGAATTAACTTGGTTACTCTCAAGGCTTTTCCACATTCGTTGTACTTCTCAACTCGGTCCAGAAACTGAAAGAGTAAGCATATTGTGTATTTCGATGGTAATCTATCCAGCTCCTCCAATTTGGGTTTTATCCAATCATTCCCAACCTGTGGCTCTACATATTTGATAATTGGCAACCCCCTGGTCTGTCTCCGCATTTTTACAGGTATGTGAGTGCCTTGGAAAATGTTGAGAAATATCACTTTATGTTGTTATGATCTAGCTTCCCCTCATCATATGCTTGCTGGTAATCAAACTGAACCAGCTCATCTCAAATTGTTTCGAGCTGCATGGTCGGGTGGATTCTAATGCTTCCCACATGTGCCTCTGCTGACCTTCAAAATACCCAGTCACCTGCATCCCTCAAGCAAAGATTAATTTGTACTGATTGGTGAGAGAATGATGTTTCATTTATCTTCATACAGTAGGTCTCAAACCAGGTTGATTATCAGAATCACTTCAGAGATTTTTAAGTGTATAGATTCTGGAGCCCACTCTAGGAGTCAGTACATTTCAAAAGCTCCAGGGCTAATTTGGAAACTTATCCAGGTTCAGGGACCAGTGGATGCACCCACAGTTGCTGGGAGCAGAAGCCCTGGGTTTAAGTTCCTGTCTGCCACCATGTGATCTTGGCAAATTAACCTCCTGGAGCACCAATCTCATCTTAAGCAGAGGAGGGAATTATAAAATACCCATTTCTTGGCAGGTAGAGGGGAGGATCAAATAAGCTAATGTAGGTAAAAATATTCACAAATAATTCTTTTTACTTGATACTAACACACCTCAAGAAGAAAGGCTCCAAAGCAAAACGGGCATGTGGTCCAATCTGAGATTCCTTTTTGGCACTTGGTTAAAGCATCTCACCACATGCATCCTTGAATCCAATAATTCTAAATTTATGACACATATAGCCACGGCCATCCCTTATAAAAACAAACACAAGCACTACAGTTATTATTTAAAGAGAAGCCAAGAATCTTGAGAAGACTTTTTTGTCCTGGAGCTATGAACGTGTCTGTCTTTTGGGAAAGGGTGTTTCAGATTTCTTGCTATCAATCCTCTACTTAATATGAAACTTCATGAATTCCAGCTGTTAGCCACATAATTTCTCTGCACATTTGATTTCTGGGCTTTTCCCTTGCCTCGAAATCCTTCCCATATGTTAGCTTGGAGGCCAGGGACTGGAGGGGCAGAAGACAGGAGGCTGAGAGCCGCCCTCTATCCAAGGGCTGACGTGATGTGTGGGACCACATGACAAGAGCTCTGATTAGGAGGTGCTCTCGATCTTTGTCCCGGGCTTCTGCTCTCCAGGCTGTGGCCGTCACCTGCTCCTTATTTTCCTGAGCTATTCTTCAATTCACCATGTTTAAAAAAAAAGTACACTTTTTTTTTTAGCCAAAACCACCCCTCGACTGTCTGCATTCTGGCTTCTGTTTACAAAGGCTCTGCAGTGTCCTTGCCAAGGGGAGAAGAGGAAAAAGCACCCTACTTCATCTTCAATTTAACCTTTTACAATCAAAGTCTCTTTTAGGGCACTAGAAAATATAAAACAGTGATTCATATGGGAAAGATGATTCCTGAGAGAAGGAACAGTGGCTTAAAACACTCAAATATGAGCTTCTGCCACTATCCAAAAGTAGAGTGTTCCTAGGAGAGTTTCCTAAGCCGATGGTATAAAGCAAAGAAGCAATTACCACTAATTTGTATGGAAAAGTTTTAGTGGTCCCAGACCCAAAACATAACACCTCTTAGGCTTTTCTGACACTTTAGGACACATCTTGCTAACAGATACACAAAATAAATCAAGATAAAGTATAGATGCTCACAGATAAGTTCAAAGCTATGGCAGTGTGATGCTGAGATGCTGAGTGTAGTTTCCTAGGAAAGAGCTTGGCTGTGCCTCTACAATGGCTTGCTGCAAAACTAACACTGAGTGCTATTTTCACTTTTTCCTTTTTTTTGTTAAAGAAATATCCTCTTCAGATTTCTCTTAGTTAGCAAAAACAAGTACTAACATAGGTCTTTCATATAGGTGAAGTGGTATAATGCAAACTTTTGAAAAGTGGGAGATACTTGTACACACATAAGTAAGAGCCTACAATTTTTAAGGTAGGAATGTTTGTTTAAGATGAAATGCATTGAATAAATTAGTCTCTAACATAAGGAGTGTCTGGTGGTTTCACAGTTGATTTGAAACCAGGAATCCTAAGACTGTTCAATTTTGCCAATAGTTCAGGCTGTGCCTCAGTCTGGGTATGGTGGAACCACCATGGCACATGTGATGAGGAACCAGATCGCCTCAAAATTCTCTGAAGCCTTCTCTGACCCTTCCACCTGATGGAAACTTAATTATGCGCCTCTCTGGCCCATTTCTGCATCCATCGTAGCCCATACCACCTTATTATAATTATTATAATTACTTAGCTACTTCTTCAGTCTCCCCATCTAGGCTGCAACCCTCCTTAAGATCAAAATTAGACCTTATTCATCAGAATGCTCTCAATCCTCTAGCACCTAGCACAGTGTCTGCCAAATCCTGGGTGTTTATTGCTGAATGTCACCAGAAGCAATGCGTGTTTGGAGAATTAAGGAGAGTGTATGTATCAAGTATTTACAATATGTTCACCTTAAATAATTTTTCCAGAACCTCACTCTTTATGTCCTCTCTGCTCTAAGATCTTCTCCAGACTGTATTTGGAGGACTTACTAATTCTGAGCACCAGGTCTTGAGGGGTATGTGGAGGGGCTGGAGCGCATCGAGAGCCTAGCAGACAGCCTAGAAGAGGCCTCAAATGACCCTTGTGCCCCATTTCTGATCCCCTTGGCCCCAAGTGTCCATAATTCCAGCCACTGCCACAGGACCAGATCAAATTCCCCCTGGTGCATCTGTTAGCATTTGCCTCAGATCCAGCCTCCTGCCTTTCCCTTCCTTCCTGGAACTTCTCTTCTGAGAAGGAGGTAGGTTTAGTTGGGGAGAGGGGAATCCTCCTGCACAATCATGTGGAACCTGAAAATAAGGGAGAGTTAGTGCCCCACTGGGCAAATTTCTGATGAGTGGGGAATGGGTGCCAATGGGCAAATGCTTCCCTTGGACAGACAGTCCTGAGACACATTTTGTATGGCTCCTTGGACCCCGCCACGGGATGGAGAGCCCTGTCCACCCAAGGAGTGGTCAACCTGAAAATGTACCTTTTATTGACTCTCCTTCCCTGTGTGGCTCCCCCATCCCCCACTTCTGCTCCTTAGATGATACTTCCCAATAAAATGTTTACACATAAGCTTTGACCAATGCCTGACTGAATGGACCAGGATGACGAAAGTCTCTAATGGTGTCCCATGATGCCTAAGGAACCAGGGCAAAATTCTTTTTAAAAATGAAAGATCTTGACAGGATGGGGAATTTGTCATGTGACAGAAAGAGCAGATTTATCCTGTGTTTCTCCAGTCAGGTTAAACTAGATGCATAAATGAAAGTAACAGCAAGGAAGACTCTAACTCAGGGCAGAGTTAGAAAAATGTGTGACGATGGGAGTTGGCCTCCCTGCCTGCCTGTGTCCAAGGTGCCGGCTCTCTTCTTAGATCCATTCTGCATGGGACTCACAGAATCTTCCTTTAATCAAGAGCCCTTTCATCAAGTGATCCCTTGTTTGAGCACCTCGAATAGCTGGCAAATCACTTACGGACCCAGTTCAAACTCTCTCACCGGAATTGTTGGACAATACAATGAGCTGCATTATGAGATAAGGAGAGCTCTGTCGCAAGAAGTGTTCAAGCTTCAGCCAATTAACGATCTGGCAGATTTGTTATAAATAAGATTCTCTCCCAGTTCCCTCTTTCCGGGTACTTGCTAGTTACTTTCACTCTGGTGTTCCATTATCACTTTGTACTTAGTCTAAATAAAATAGTCTAAAATAAAATTCATGCCCTCCCTGAGCTCTGAGCTCTGCCACCTTTCTTTCTTGACATCTTTATTTCTGAGTGGTACTCTCCCAGACCCTGCTGAAATGCTACCTCCTCCTCAATTCCTCCCAGTTCATCCTCTCCTATGTTCATGCCTTCATTGTAACATTCAGTACACACAATTACAGGTACTGCAAACAGAACAAGTCTGTGAACACTTTGAGAACAGAGACCATGCCTCACTCTTTTTAACAAACAAACAAAAAACAGTCTCAGCACCTAAACATATCCTAAACATAATAAGCACTCAGGAAGTACTTGGTAAATGAGTCACTGAAAGAATAAAACAACGTTAAGGGACGTGATTCTCCAAATTACCACAATATGAAACCTGAGAATCATTATTGTCCCTCTCATCAAATCCCACAGTCAACCACCAATTAGTCTTGCTTTTTTCTTCTAATCCCTCACATTTCTCCCAGTTTATGTTTCCATCCCACTGACACAGGCTGGGTCCTGACTCTTCAATAACTTCCCAGCCAGTGTCCTTATCTCCAGGCACTTTCAATATGTTTAACATCCGTTTACTGTGGAGAGAAACACCATGTCATTCTTTCTAAAAATCCCCCTAATGGTTTCCATCTCCCCATGAGATAAAAATCTAAGTGCCCTGTCCAGGAATTCAGTTGTCTCCTGGTCGTATTTTTCCAGCTTTATTTCCCACACTCCTTAAGTCAAACTGGGGTGTTCCCCCTCCTTTCAACTGTGGTTTCTACATTTCTTCTGCCTGGCCAAAGCCTACACCCCTTAAAGCACCAGTTCGAATCTCCTCACCTCCATGAAGACTCTCCCAGGCCCAAATGCTCCTTCCATACCCTGGATTTCAAATGTACTCCTTGCTTACAACCATCTTCTAGGATTGCCCCTCACCAAAAAAACAAAAACCACCTTGTGAAGTCAGATAGGTTTGGGAAATACATAACCTTCCATGTAGCGATAACAATAACAACTGAGGAAGTTGTGCTAGCCATTAGCTTGAGGTATGTCCATGTTCCACTTAATCCTTGCAACAGCCCTAGGAGATGCTATTCACATCTCAGGCTACAGATAAAAATACTGAAGTGTGATATTTGACCCCCTTACACCTCGATTGTCCAATCTGTAAACTAGGATTCAAACCCAGGCAGAGTTTGTGATATGCGTTTCTGGAGTCTCAGTTATATAAAAGGCAGTACAAATGTCAGATCTTGCCACTATCAATATTATTTTTGCTCTTCGAGTAGACTGGAAGCTCTCCCACGGCAAGCACCAGGCCAATTCCCATTTGTTTCTCCAAAGTACAGATACAGTAAATGATTGGTTGACTTTTTCTTTGATTTTCGTATTATGAATGGACTATTTTAAATGTATAAAAACAATATGCTTTTGGAGTGCCTGGGTGGCTCAGTCAGTTGAGCATCCAGGTCTTGATCTCAGGGTTGTGAGTTCAAGTCCCATGTTGGTTTAAAAAGAAATAACAAGAACAAAAAAACAACAAACAAACAGTATGTTTTAACTTGTCAAAGCACTTCTTTATCCATTAATTCATTTTATTTTCACAAGGCTCAGGTAGCTCAGTATTTTCAATGATTTTCATATAGAAAAAAAAATCAAGATACAGAGGAAGTAGGGAATGTCCAGGAATCGTCACGTAGGATTAGGCAAGTAATAGGCTTCCCACATCTGGCCCTGCTGGGTTGCAATCCTCACTCCACCCAACACCAGGGCCCCCCATGTCGGCATCTCCAGAAGGGGCTTGGTTGACAATATTAAGTAAGATCTTTTTATTTCACTCAATCACCATGGAACTATCAACCTCCAAGATACATAAAAATGAAACTATCCTTTTTGGAAAAAAAAAATAATAAAGGCTCTCTGATGCATCTACCTTGAATGTATTCAGGCCACTGTTTCATAGAAATTAAATCATTGTCTCTCTGAAGCGAATTACTGAGGAATACATCGTATTACACCAAATCAAGCCCCTATTCGTTTTGTTACTGCTTTGCTGTTCTTACTCCTTTGCTTACCCAATCATGTCGCCTGTTTGTATTCAGTATTTGAACACTATAATTGGAACAAAAAATGTAATAGGTCTCTTAACATCTCCTTGTGGATATGTGTATGGAAATTGTTCCCACACAGGCAAAGATGTATCCTTCGCTGGGTAGGACTTAGTCCTTTTGTCTTTGCAAGGCCGCATTTTCTGTTCTCAAAGCCTTTGCCTAAATAATAGGCTTTGGTATTTCTATTAGCAGCAATCTACTTTCTCTCCAAAAAACCCTCTCGTCTGCAGGGGAGGTTATTTTCAGTGAATTTTTCTGTTCTTTCCTTTCCCGTCATCCTTTTCCTGATCAATGTTTTAGTCTAACTACTTGATTTTCAAATTACTTTGTAATTATAAAATGTTTAGCTAATTTTAGCTTAATTCCAAAAAGTGATTTTCACTGGTGCCATCTCTGTCTTTGTTCCTTTTCTTGGCAATATTGTAGCTAGATGTGAAATTAATTGTGCCCTGGTTTTAACAATACTACCTGAACTAGCTAGCTGTTCTTCTTTGAGGAAGCATCAAATAAAAAAAAAAAAAAAGCATTCAAGCTGATGGATAAAAGAATTGGGACCTCTTAGCCTAGAAAAGTGGTGAGGGGTGACTACAATGGCCTTTAAGTACAGAGGAGAAAATGGCTAATTGTCAGCAACTGCAGGGAGAACAGAACAAAAAGGAATAGGTTTTGAGAGGGAACGTGGAGATTCAAATTGAGGTAAGGAATAAATTACCCTCAAAAGACAGGACTGGTATAGCCTGCAAGTGGGACAAATCCACAGTATGAGTTGTGTTTTGAAGACCCAAGGAAAGCTCCCAGTCCCCTACAAACTTCTCTGGCCCACTGGCCATCTCCATCATTCATGCTTCCTACCCTCTCTTTTAAAATCAAATAATCTTATTATTCATTAAGTCACAAGTATATCGGCACACCTTCCAAGACTAGCAACATGATCTGGTCCCGGTGTGAAATGAAAATGTAGAGAAGTAGAGTCCCTTATTTAAAAATTGAGGATTTCAAGGTGGCGACAGCAGAGCAATAAAACCAAATACGGGGCCCTTCTGCATTCTAAATGTGGAGCCCTGCGTATCTGCCCAGGTCACACACCCAGGAAACTGGCCCTCACAGCTTAGTTTGGTGATATGTAGAAAATAAGGAGCTTGGCCCTGTGGCCAGAAAGATACCTTAAGAATATGTCAAATAATGGAGCAACCAGCCCCATGGGATCACGGTGGTGGGAAGAGGACATCCCAAGGAGAGGAGAATAGAAGAGCAAGGGGAGATGAAAATGAGTCTGATTCACCCTGCAGTTATGTGAGGGCCTGCCCTGACTCAAGGATGGTGTGAAGAGAACAGGGAAACTTGCAAAGTCAGTCCTGAGTCCCTGGCTGTTCCTTTACGGATGCCCCTTTTCTCCAATCCTCCCAACTGGCTGTCAGCCTCCAGCCACTGAGAGGTCTCCACAGAAGAGCCCTCTTCTCACTGTTGACCAATCCCCAGGTTCCCTCCAAGCAAGCCTCTGGGTCTCTGCGTCTCCCTTCCTGGTTATTAAAACTGATAAGGTTGTTGCAAGCTAAGGTGTTAATAGCTAAGAATGTCTTAACACTTAAATCTGTTCTTTCTAAAATGGTTCACTTAAAGGAAAGAAAAAAAGATCAAAGCCAACCCTCCAGGGCCTAGGGGAATAGCTAAAATGGAATGAGGTAAGGTCAAAGTTTAAGATGTATTTTTTATCATAACATATATGTGAATTCTAGTTTCTAGAACACAATATGGTTGTGCCCATTTTCATATTTTTAAGAAATATTAATGTCAAATAACTTACACCTAGAACAAAATAAGTTATCTACATTTTTATTTTTCTCTAGGCATAAACAAAATATTTGGTCCAATGCAAATTGTGACAAGAAACCACATTGATATGTGGGAACCAGTCAGTTTTTATTTTTATTTGGAATAATTAGAAGTTCAAAAACACCAGTTCATAAGGTGACAAAACTCATTTTTCAAAGACTAGCTGTGGGGTTTTGCTACATCCGATCTAGTGCCTTGGCTCTAAAAAGTTTACACTAGCCCTTGGGACCAATAAAATTAGCATATGTTCTTCCAAGACAGAATATCTGGTTCATTTTGATGTAACCAACTCTCTAATAGCCAAAAGTTTCTTGATAACACACAAGTAATAAGTACAAACATTTCCAATCGTGTATTCCCTGAGTTGTCGATGAAGGATGAAATTGGCCCACAGAAAAGGTGGACTGAGTGGATTTTCTTGTGCACTCTATCACCAAAACATCTATGAGAACTAAAATTTAAACCTAACCCGAGCCCCATTATTCCTACCTATATACATTGATGCTCCACATTTATTCTATAGCTTCACCATAATGCTGGAGGAAAAATGCTGATCAGTTTCCCTGAGACCACCAGGGACAATGGCAAAGGCCACGGGTGGGTTATCTCAGTCACACTCAGGCTACAAGGAAGGGTGACGATCTCGTTGAGTCATTATGAGGATTAGATAAGCTAAGTACTCAAAGTTAGCTAATATTAGCTCATTTACATATGTTATTTTCTTCAATCCCCTTAATCATCTCATGATTAATAAGTTAATAAGATCAAACTATTACATAACCGCCGGAATTTTACCCCAGTTCAATAAGAAGGAAAACCTGTGCTCCTTTCCTTGCACTGCATTCTAACAAGGTCCAAGACTCCACTGATACAATTCTTCCCCGTGAATCACCTCTGCTTCACCCTGTTCATGAAGCTACTCCATCAACCACCCTGATGAGAAGTGACTGCTTCCTTTTTTTTTTCCACCCTTTTGGTAATATTCCGCTGACATTTATTATTTATTTCTTATTCTTATGTCAGTATAGCTTATCTCAGTAAAAAGAAGAAGGAGGAGGAGGAGAAGGAGAAGAAGCAGCAGCTAAAGCAAAAGGAATATACTAGATATTCACTGAGCCCGTGAAGGAAACCAGCTTGAGGGAATGTTACTTCCAGATCTGGAGGAGTTTGCCATGAAAAGGCACACTGTGAAACGTGCACAAGGAAATACCAGAAGTTTAGGACAGAAGCACCATGGGAAAAGCACAAGCAAAGTGCCTCTGGAGTTCAGAGGCAGTGGTTGTCCCAGTTTGGCGGGTGGTGGAACTGGGGAATCAGGGAAAGCTTCATGAAGGTGATGTACGAAGTGGCCCTTGAACAACCGGAAGATCTGAGAGAAGCCCCATCTGCAAGAGTAACAAGGAGCAGAAGCTTAGGAACCGAAAGGGAGCTTACAGCATTGTCATGGAATCAGGGGTCTGAGGTTCAGTTAATCTGAAAGGAATGTGAACCTGTGAAGTGGAGGTTCTGGCTGAGAACAGGACTGAGGTCTGGAGGATGCAGGACAAAGTTTCTATCATGTATTCGCCTGATGAGCGAGAGCCATTAGGAGGCATGGGACAGAAGGCAGCTTACTCAGGCCTGGGCGTCAGGGCAGAGGCGGCTGCTGCTGTGTAGCCGCGTGTGTGATCCAGGGACCAGGTGAGAGGAAGCCCTGAGAAAGGCTGGGCTGGACTGAGAAATGAGAGTCTGACTCAAGGTGGCAAAGAAGGGTATAGGCCAAGGGCGCATGGGAAAAACACTGATGAGCTGGGCTTAGCAGGATTTGGAAAGTGACTGGTGAAGTAAAGGGAAGGGAAGTGAAAGGGGTGTGCAAGGAATGAAAGTCCATCTGTGGCTGAAAGAACGTCCCCAACCAGCTTTCCCAGGAGGGGCAGGCACAGTCAGAGGAAAACAATGCACTCCTGTTAGAACATTGGGAGCCCCAGGTGCAGCTCCTGGAACACTCCTTTTCCCTTCTCCTTTCTTCGTTATCATCAGAGCTGTATTCACCCCCTACACACACACACACACACACACACACACACACACACACACACACACACACACACACACACACACACATCTATTCACCATGCTTACGAGACCCTACACGACCTGACTCTGGTTCAAGCATCACCAACCTTATGCTCCTGAAACATGACAAGTGTTCTCCTCTCAAAGCCTTGAGCTTTGCTCCCTTTGTCTTGAGTGTCTCCCTGACCTCCAGTCTCCCCCTGGCTGGCTTCTTACCATCGTAAAATCTCAGTTCGAAGGTCATTTCCTCAAGGAGGCTTCCCTGACCCCCCCATCTAAGGACCCCAAGCCCACACTCCCAGCCACCAGATCCCATTACCCTGTTAGATTTCCTGCCTGGCACTTCCCACTCTCCCCAGATTTCTTGATGACCGCCTGCCTCCCCTCACCAGAATCTTAGCTTCATGAGAACAGGGACAGCAGCCTGCTCACCCTGATGAACCCAAGACCTGGCTCGGTGCCTGGCTCATCATGAGCACCCAAGGAGTCACTGAGTGAATCAGTCCCGCTACAGCACATGTCATCAGGGAACCAGCTTTAACCTCAGCCCACTTCCCCAGCCAAAACACACCTTCATCGTGGTGGCACAGCAGTCACACTGACAGAAACTTCTATTACTTCTACTACTGCTATTACTACTACTAATACTACTAGTAGTACCTATCGCATGTTGAATGCTTACCATGTACCAGACAGAATGCTAATTATTTTATACACGTTATCCCACTTCTCATTGTTACTATCCTCATTTTAAAGAAGAGGATCCCAAGAGTAATTTAATGACGTTATGGGGCTTGAAAGTCATGCAGCTTGGAAGTGGGAAAACTAGAGCTCGAATCCAATTTTCTGACTCCAAACCCACCATGACAGACTCCCTCCCCTGTCAAAAGCCTGTATTTTCAAGTGGAGCACGTAAAAGTTTGAGAAATACTGAATTAAATGATGGAAACCCCAACCAGGGAAAGCCCAAAGAAAATGATATTTCTAAACAGCTTTGGAGGATTCTGGACAGCAGACAGGAGCTGAATGCATTCTCTAAAGGAATGAAAGAAAATGCTTCCCCCACCCCCAAAATCTTAGGTAGTCAGTTATACTTCATTAATCATGTCCAGACAGTCGTTAATCACACCACTTTAGAGAGACCCAGTTGTGAAAGTGGCCTCCCAAAGCAAGGACGGAGAGTGGTTTTGCAAGAAATGAAAGAAAGACCTCAAAGCTCAGCAGGACTCCCCACTACCTGCCGCCCTGCCTGCTGCTTACAGCCTCTGCAGAGCTTTCCGCAGTTAGGAAAATGGAACTGTTCATTTTAGACAGAAGATGGGAGCAGAAATTGTGCAGATATTGTAGATTATTGGAGTGGCCCGTAGGTTTCCCATATGCAATGCTAACCCTCATCTCTCTAATCCTGCTAATGTTAGGGTCCATGTTAGATCATGGATAATCAACCCTGAGATTGATCAAGAAACAGCCTGAGTTGGGGAAGATGTCTGTGAATCTGACAATAATGCTAAAGGAATAAGAATACGTAGGGAACCAAGTTGTGAAAAATAAATATGGTCTTGTGAGGTGATCATGACATCACTTTTCAAGGCTGCAAATGGTTAAAAGAGAGAGAGAGAGAGAGAGAGAGAGAGAGAAAGATGAGGTTTTCAAAGCAATATAAAATTGAGAGCTTCCTGGTTTATAGTCAAATGAATTTAAGACTCCAGTAGGAAAGCTAAGGACCTTGATTCTTACGTCGCTTGGGCACTTCAGACGATGCTATATTCAACATACATCCTATTAATATTGGGGGCTATTTTTCCTTTTTCTAATTCTTCATATTTGATCTTTTTCAAACAGAAAAAACATAGTCTATATCCCTGCTGAATTTACCAGTGAAATATTCTTTTAAAGACATAGCAGTATATCAGCAGAATTTGTGGGACCTCCTGCATTCACCTTAGAAATGGTCCTTATATGTGCACACCTCATGTATCATTAATTGATTTTACTACTTCATTAGTAACGAGTTCTTCTAGAAGCCATATTTCTTACTGTTAGGGAAAAAAAAACACCTTTTTTTTTTTTAAGGCAAACCAGAAATAGAAAAGGTTTGTCCTCTGTTATTCTTACACCATAGAAAGAATTGGGTGCAATTCTGTTTTAATAGCAAAATAAATGGTGTAGTGATAATGTTTCACACTAATAAATTAAATTTGGGTCACCAATGTAAAATAGAAATGTTTCTGATAGTTATGGCCTGGAATACAGAATCTGAAAAAGAAGTACAATTGCTCTGGAAAATATTTCTTTGTATTTAAAAAAGGAGGCTATCATTTTAACATTTCTCTTAACTTTGCTAAAAATAAGAACCATGACAGATGCTTTTTCCCCCCTAATAGGGATGCCAAAAGGAAAAAAAAAATAGCTAAAGAACCACAGTGACCCCTAGTGGGAAGAAGAAGAATCGTTCTCCATGTGCAGTGAATAGTTGACTATAGTTGTTTGTGGGCAAAAAACAGTCTCCTTCTACAAATGTAATCGAAAGAAAATGATAGTATTGCGGACTCCAAAAAAAAAAAATTCAGTATTCATGCCTGGGCCTTGTTTTCTTAGTCATTTTCAGTTTCGTAGTTTTTAGGTGATAGTTTATGTAGTCGCAATCATGCTATATGCATAATTTTACATGCTGATCTACTTTTAACACGACAACCTATGTTATTAAACAATATTCATAAGCATCCTTTATGATGTATTGTAATTTGTATCATCTTTTTATTTTAAGGGAATTCAAATATTTTATTTTTTTAAAGATTTTATTTATTTTAGAAACAGAGAGAGAGAAAGAGCAGGAGCAGAAAGAGGAGCAGAGGGAGAAGGACAAGTTAGGTTCCCTGCCAAGCATGCAGAGCCCAGCACAGAGCTCCATCCCAGGACCCTGAACTCATGACCTGAGCCAAATTCAAGAATCAGTCACCCAACTGACTGAGCCACCCAGGGCCCCCCAAGAATTAAAAATATTTTAAAAGGAACAAAAATTTTGCAGGGGAATCCAGATAAGATTAACAAAGTATTGTAAGGTAAGGAAGGTTGTTGGGCTTTAAGAAACTCATAGAGATAATTTGTAATCAAAATATCAATTGTGCAGTAGTCCCCTATTATATTCAAACTGCCAAGGTTAATCACATATGGTGAAGGACCCAACCAAAGAAGTTGGGATATGATTGAGGTGATTAAAGGTATATACATATGAACAATGCAAGGCAGTATATTGACATGGCAAGCTGAGATCAGAAGGGTAAAAGCAGTCAGTCCTCTAGAAAAGCAATCAGGAAACCATCAAATAGGTGGGCAGCTGAAAAGGAGAAGGAAGCTCTAACCCGCAGAGAGTTAATAGCAGAAACAAAGTTACAGAGGCAAGACATGGCATGGTTTTCCCAAAGGATGGGGAGTAGATGCTTCCAGCAGAGGCTTTAGAAGGAACCTTTTCTGTAATACAAAGGGAAGGGGGTGGAAGGAACAGGTACCAAGGGTCATCCATGTCCCAGTCACCATGTCAGGAGACTTATGTGTTCATCTCACTTATCACAACATTGCAATTATGGGTGTCATTGACCTCATTTTCAGCCCAAGGAGGTGAAAGTCTCAAAAAGGGTGATTCTTGGCCAATAAGTGGAAAAACAAGATAGAAACCAAATCAGTTGTTCTATGTGGACTGTATCCTCTACAGTGAGAAAATCTTACCCTTTGCAATCCCGTTTCATTTATTTACTTGAGAAAAGAATTATGCTTTTGTCATACAAAGACCTGTAGTGCACTTGAATAGAGATTCTGTCTCGGTGATCACAGATGTAGAATATGTAGCTTTGAATTCATTGCATGGCAATGAAATGGCCTAAACTCTTTCAGACTCCCCAAACCATAATTTTCTCTTCTAAATGGAATTTGTGAAGGCTGAAAACGAGCATACCAAGAGTCAAGATGCTAAGTCAGCCTTTGGAAAGTTGCAAGGAAGATAAACCCTCTCCCACCCAAAGCAGAGGGGTGGAAAGGGCGGAATGAGAGCAAAACAGCAATGCTGCCTCTTAGGATGGAGTTTGGTTGTGCTAGACCTGCTCTCAGGCAGCCACACACCCCCAAGATATTTCTATCCAGATGAAAACTAGCACTTAGAGCACCCCTACCAATTGCCATATGCCCTCCCATATGTTACTCATCTAATACCCACAGCATACAGGGTCACAGAGTACTGAAGAGCTGTAACCATGCAGATCAGGTGCTCAGAGTTCTCACACTCAAGAAGTAGAAAAAAGAGGGCGCCTGGGTGGCTCAGTGGGTTAAAGCCGCTGCCTTCGGCTCAGGTCATGATCCCAGGGTCCTGGGATCGAGGCCCACATCGGGCTCTCTGCTCGGCAGGGAGCCTGCTTCCTCCTCTCTCCTCTCTTTCTGCCTGCCTCTTTGCCTACTTGTAATCTCTCTGTGTCAAATGAATAAATAAAAAAAAAAAATCTTAAAAAAAAAATTAAGAAGAAGTAGAAAAAAGAAAGTCAGTTCCAACTAATGCGAGCTCTTTACTTGCCTCCTCCAATATTCTGAAGGGAGTAGGTAGGTCACAGCAATGATCCTTCAAAATTCCCTTTCTTTCCTTCCTTCACTTCCCTCACCAAACACAACTACTCCAGCACCTCTCAAATTCCAAAGCTCCTTGCAAAAATCAATCAATCAATCAATTTTCCAAATTAAAAACTTTTACTCCAAAGACACCACTAAGAGAATGAAGATATAAGCCATAGATGAGGAGAAACGTATGCACTGGGAGGAAATGTTTGGCAAGGACACATCTGATAAAGGCCTGTATCCAAAATATATGAAGAACTCTTAAAAACCCAATAAGAAAAGAAATAACCTAATTAAAAAGTAGGCGAAAGACCTGAACAGACATCCCACCAAAGAGGACATGCAGATAGCAAATAAGCATATGAAAAGATGTTCAACATTACATTGCAAATTTAATTGTGAATTCAAACAATGAGACACCACTGCAAACCTATTAGAATGGTTAAAATCCAAAACATTGGCAACACCAAATGCTGGTGAAGATGTGGAGCAACAGAAACTTTCATTCATTCCTGGTGAGAATGCAAAATTATTTGGCCACTTTGGAAGACAGTTTGGCTGTTTCTTATAAAGTTAAACCTACTCTTACCCTACTATCCAGCAATCACATTCCATTCATCCAAATGAGTAGAAACCTTGCATCCACAAAAAAAAACCTACACACTGATATTTTAATGGAAGCTTTATTCATAACTGCCAAAAAATTAGAAGCAACCAGTTGACCACAATCGGTGAATGGATACATAATCTGTTGGGCATACATACAATTGAATATTAGTCAACAATAAAAGGAATTGAGCCATCAAACCCCAAAAAGAAATGGAGGAAACTTAAATGCATATTGTGAGAAAAGCCAATCTGAAAAGGCTACATACTGTATGATTCCAACTATATAATATTCTGGAAAAAGCCAAACTGTAGAGAGAGTAAAAGAAAAAAAAAAATCAAGTCTCCAGGGAGTTGTAGGCTGAGGGGGAAGAAGGACAAGTAGCTAGAGCACAGTGGATTTTTAGGGCAGTGAAACTGTTTTGTGTGTGATAGTATAATGGTGGATACATGACATTACGCATTTGGCAAAACCCAGGGAACTTTACAAGACAAAGAATGAGCTTTAATGTAAACTATAGATCTTAGTTAACAAGAGCGTTATCAATGATGGTTCATCAATTGTAACAAATGTGGTGCACTAACGCAAGATGTCAGTAATAGAAGAAACTCCAGTGGGCAGGGGGACAGGTATGTGGAAACTGTACTTTCTGCTTATTCTTTTCTTTAAACCTAAAACTGCTGTATAAAATAGTCTATAAATGTTTTTGAAAAGTCATTTTATTCTCCAGTTAGAAGTAGCCACAAGGAATACCCCCCAAANTATGTGGAAACTGTACTTTCTGCTTATTCTTTTCTTTAAACCTAAAACTGCTGTATAAAATATAGTCTATAAATGTTTTTTAAAAGTCGTTTTATTCTCCAGTTAGAAGTAGCCACAAAGAATACCCCCAAGTCCCAATTCGCTGTTGTGAGTGCCAGAGGACTGGGAGAGATATGTCCTTCTCACTGTATTTCCGGTGAGAAGCTGCCACATGTTTGTTGACTTTCTATCTTGGCCTCCTCTTGGCCATCATTTTGTTTACTTGGGATTAATCTCTATCCTGGTTATTCTTATGCCTATGTCACAGAATCCTGTGGCCCATGTGATGCGAGGTGGTCTTACGAGAGGCTAGCACACAGATAAGCCACCCATCCCAAGTGGGGTTCTTCATGGAAAGACAGAACTTCCCAGGAGGTGGCAGAGGTTGCCCTAAAGGAAAGAGTTGACGGCCTAGAGGTGACTACAGAGTGTTCAGTGTCTTCCAGAGGGATACCCTGTGAAAGAGCTCGAAACTGATCGGTACAGTCGCCAGGTTCCCAGATCCCTATCAGAGGGCAGCACCCAGGGGCAAGTCCACCCTCAGGGAATGACGCTCCCTACTTTGATTGTTCAGAGAAATCATTCTTCTGAACCTGCCCCTTCCTTTGCTTAATGGTGAAGATTTTGTTCCAAAAATGACACTCAGGATTTGGGTCTCTCCAGAACTTTCTGAGGCTACCTCAGGAAGGTCTTTTAGGAAAGACCTACTTTTGGGCATCACCAAAAATAGTCCCCGTGTTAAAGCACTCAGGATTTTCGGAGACAGGACAGAATTTAAAATAAGCCATGTAACAAAATCCTCAAAGAAATGTGAGTAGGAGGCTGACAGAAGATACCGACCCCCAAACTGATACAGATTATCAGTCCTCCACAGTTGAGTTCAAAAATAACATCTCTTTGTTGAAAGAACTCACTCTTTGGTAATGAGAGTTAAACATGCAAATAACCTCCTGCTCATTCCCTTATTTTCAGGGGTTAAATTTTTCCTAAGGCTCTGAATACCCTCACTTGTGTTGTCTGAAAATTGTCAGTCTGCCAAGTCACTCAGAAGGAAATGTTTACAATGCAGTACATACGTTTTTAGTTTATCGTTTTGCCATCTGTTCGGGAAAACTACCAACACCAGCACATACATATACATTGTCCTCCAGTCTTCTACCTAACCAGTAAACACCAACAGAAGTTTAGTGGAGAGCTATTAGCAGCTGATGACCTTTTCACTCATACACACAGAATATTGCCTAGACACAAAATGCCCTGGATTAGATACGATGCCAAACCAGTGGATGTATCCCACAGAGAAAACCGTATTTCTCATACAACCTCAATTAAAATAAAAATGGAAAAATGTAGAATCAGAATGTTTTTAAAAAGACATCGTTCCTATAAGAAATATTACCATGATACCATCTTAGAGCAATTTCCACTGCTTTACAATATTTAGCATGGACATATTCTCTTCATAATTTTCAAATTATTATGTAGAAGCTTTTCTTTCTTTTTACTAGTAAGGAAGGGTATTAAATTGACTTAATGTTTCCTGAGTGCCTGTTTTGAGATTATTGCTTATTATATCCTCCTTGTAAACATATGGAGAATTTTATAATCCCCTTAAAATACGGTAACTCTGCCAGAGAGTGTTCTGTGATAACCCTAATTTAAATATACGTTTCTCTAGGTTTTGATCTTTCATATTATTAAAGATTCAACCCTTTCATTACATATTTGATTTAAATTTCAGCTGAATTTTTCTGAATTTAAAGCAAAGATCAATCTAAATAAGGTTGAACAGAGTACATTTGTGAGACTGCTGACCCAAGAAATAAATAAATTGAGAAGAGATGGTTAGTTCTAGGTTTATTGAATCTTGACTAAATTTAAGCAAGTTATTACTTCTCTTACAAAATCTCAAATAAAAGTAGGAATAGGATACCCTCACAGAATAATTGTTCATTTCCTGGTTTGGTTCATTCAGCCTGATAATGACTGGTCCTAATGAGACCTGCAGTGGGGATTTGAACCTCAAATAGACCAGCTTGCTCTGCATCAAGAAAACCTCCTTCGATTGCCCCCATTAAGCCTCTCAAAGATGTATCATTTATGTTGCCATGGATACCAGGAAAGAAGTATGAGCGGATCTGTGCAAATCCATAATCACTAATCACTTCTGGAAAAATCAACCAGAGCTTCAGGTCCTGCTGAAAATCATCCATAGCATCATTTTGAATAGAAACAAATGCACGTTTCTCCTACATTGAAATAAAAATTCTGTAAGCTAAAGTTCACTGTCTCATGTCCAGCACTGCCTTACTGCCATTTATGCATATTCGTGGAAGACAGTAACGTCAGTCAACACCATAACTATCATCACATTCAGTTCTCAATCCACCTGAAAGATATTGCAAAACATACTTTATTTTCTAATATACTAGAATCCTACCTTGATTTTAGCCACAGAGACAAAAGATAAAATTAAATCATCAGGAGATGCTCTTTATAAGCAAACAGGGAAGTATTTCTTCTGCCCAAATTCCTACAGTGTAAAGACAAAAACAGTTGATTAATATGAAGGCACCATTTACTGAAAATCTGAGCATCATTAAATTAACATATATTTTGAAGCCCCGGCCATGAACCAAGCACTGAAATTATTCAAGGAAATTCAATACTTGCCATTTTCAAAAAGCTTACATTCTGCTTAGGAAAATGAAGCATGCATACCAAAACAACTTGTGAACAGCAAAGATGATGTCTGGTCACATTCTGGAAAAGACGACACGGTAAGTACAATGGGATTAAGAAACAGAAAAATCTTTGCAGAATGGAGTAATTAAAGAAAGGTTTCCTGGATATGGTAAGCTTTGAGGTAGACTTGATTTGATTTGGAAGAAAGTAAAAAGACGGGTATTGAAGGTCAGAGGAGGAGGCCGCTCACTTTTGCTCTGATGCTGAGGGAAGCCTCTCTGAAGAGATGATGTTTGAGCTCAGACCTAAATTATAACAGGTCAACCTGCAGGCATCAGGTGAGAGAACTGCAAGAGAGCATGTTCTTGGGAGAAAAACACATTGTGTTTATATGCAAAGACAGAGAGAAGGCCAATGAGGCAGGTGCACAGTGAGAAGGGGGAGAGCCGTGTGGGTGAAGTTGGAAAAGCAGGTGGGGACTGATCCATTCAACTCTTTTCCACCATGGTAAAGGACTTACCTTTTATTTTCATTACAATAGAAAGTCAGTGAACTATTTTAGATTGGGTAAGGGATTCAAACAGCCAAATCAGATGAGGTAATTTATATTCTCCAGAGATCACCGTGGTAGCCCTGAGAGGAATGGACTGTGGAGGAAGAGGCAAGAACAGAAGCAGGATGACAGTTGGGAGAGTCCTGGGTACAGGCTGGGACCAGGGAGATGGCAGCAAGAGTGAAAGAAGCAAAATGCCTAGAGATAAATTTGGAAGAAGAACCTATACAACCTGCTAGTGATTGTGAGGCAAAAGGACAGAGGAGGAAAAGAGAAGAACTAAGATTGATAGCAAGGCTTTTTACTTGAGCTATTTGGAGAGTGGTGAAACCTCTTACTAAATTGGGAAAGACTTTAAAAAAAAGAATTTGGTCGAGGATGGGGGAAAACCAAGAGTTCCTTATTGGACATGTTACTTTTTATGTTTGTTGTATGTTTGTTTCACTCAAAGGTAGGAATTACCTACAGAAATTTGATATCAAGGGCCCAATCACTGAGGTGTTAATTTTTTTCATATAACAAGATTCCAGGAAAGGGATTGGCAGTTCAGGGCTGGCAGAGCTCCCCAAAGTCCTCTATCCTCTCCTGATCACATACAAAGAGCTAAATGACCTTTATTCTTATAGTCACCCTATGATGACAATATGTGTTCCATCTCCAACTTCTGGTCCATGTTTCAGGCAGGAATAAGAAGAAAGCAAAATAATGGATGATGTCTGTCTTCATCAAGATTGAAAATTACCCAGAAATCTCCAGAAGACTTTAACTGGCATCTCCCATGACTACCCACACCTGCAAGGGAGTCTGAAAAATGTAGCCCTTAGCTGTGCACATGGCTACCCCAAACAAAATTAGAGTTCTACTGGGGAAAGTGGATATTGGGAAGGTAGCCAGGTGTGGACCACAATATCCAAATTCAAACTGAAAGAAGACAGGTAAGTCTGTCTGGAGTCCAGGTAACTAATTAGAGATCTAAAAGATCGTTATCTGCCTGTAGATGTTATTTAAAGCCATGGGGTTGAGTAAAATTAGTTGGGTAAAAAGGGAAGGAAAAAAAGAGGGCTCCAGGCTGAGCCTGGAAACTGTCCAACATTCTGAAGTCCAGTAGAGGAGGTAGCAAAGGAAATTGCAAGGGGCAGTCAGAAAGACAAACAGAAGAACATGTTGAACATGGAGGAGAGGTCGTGTAGAGAGGACAAAGGAGGGGCCACGGGACGTGGCAATATGGAGATCTTTGGGAATCATGCGAAGGGTGGCTTCGGTAGAGCGGTGAGCTCAAGGGCCAGACTGGAGTGGGTTGCCAAGTGAGTAGAAGGCCAGAGAGTGGATTATTCATAGACAATTATCCCAAGAAGTTTTGTTATGAAAGAAACAGAGATAAAGCAATGATAGAGGATACAGGAAAGTCTTTTGTTGTTTTCATTAGTTTGCTAGCTTAGTTGCTTGCTTGGTAAGTGGGAGATACTAGAACATGTTTCTCTGCTGATGGAAGACCCTGAGCTCCAAGTTGAGAGGCTGAGCGTTAATTTTGGAAACATCGTGAATCTGTAAGCCCGAAAATAACATGATGAAGTCAGTGTTTTAGGAAGACTCATCTGAAAAGAGCTGCCCATAAATTGTATAAAATTGGAAAAGTATACATAACAATGAAAAGTGTTGGATGTCACCCAAAGGGAGCCGACTAATGCAACAGAAAATGGCCTTAAAGAGGCTCCTGAGGTAAGTCAGCTGTGAGTCTTTCCATAGCTAAAGAATGGGCCCCAGATGGGGCATTCAGAATTGATGCCTCTCCAAAAGGCAAAATTTAAACGTAAAGTCTGCCTCTGAGAGACTACCATAAAAACTCCAAACACTGTAAAATATCTGAGGGTAAAATACCGAAGGCATCACTAAAATCTGCTAAATATTAAATGGATGAATGTATTGGATCAGCACTTATTTTTATTCTTATAATTTATAGAGCTCTGTAAATGTATATGGTGCTTTACAGAACATAAAGCACAAAAAACAGAATTCCTGTCCTGTGAAGTTTACAGTCTCATTCAGACATAAACTAGAACACTGGATGATGACCCCTAAAGTATTTTTTCAACCAAAATGATTGGAGAAGACACGAGTGCTGCCAACGCAGTGGACCGATGTTAGACATGTCCCGGTCCACAGCCCCAGCAGAAAACCTTGTTAGAGACCATGGTTACTTACAATGCCATTGTGTGTGTGTGTGTGTGTGTGTGTGTGTGTGTGTGTGTGTGTGTGTGTGTGACATACACATTTTGAAATATTTGGAAGTGAGTTTGTGTTCATGGCTCCTCTCTGATACTTCTCTGGCAACAACTAGAATTTATCTGAAGACTTGAGTCATAGGATAAGTACATCCGAAGCATGGAGGCCATAGCAATCAAGCCGTCCAATCAACTCACTTGTCAGAGGAAGCTGAGACCCAGCAACGGCTTGGTGAAGTAATTCCCTCAAGGCCGCTCCACCCATCAGCAGAGCTGGGACTCAAACCCGCGAAGCCACGTGCGCAGTCTAGTACTCCTCCTCTTTTCTCTTTCAGAAGCACATCAGCTCCTCCGAGTCCCTCTTGTTGATGTCCCCATTGATTTTTATGAAAATCATGTGACGCTTTGATGCTGTTTCCTCTGGAATTCATCTGCATTATGCTGCACTGAAACAAAAGCATCAAGGAAGGCAATCAGGACCAGCTTCCAAAAGTCCAAATCCCGGATTCTGACTGCTCGGAATCAAAGGCTGGCCCTGTTTAACCTGGAGCCCGCTGTCAAGGAAGGCTTGGTGTTTCTTGAGTCCAGTTTTATTGTCTTTTTTCCCCCTTACAAATCAGGTGGTGCCCACTCTCAGCAGTCACATTCTAATCAACCAAAAAAAAAAAAAAACCCATATATCTATATATATATATAGAAAGAACTTGCAGTTTCTGGGCTTGGGGTGCCTAAAACAGCAGCGTACAGAAAAAAGCATTCAATATGTGGTAGATTAATTGACTGTGAAATTACAGTTTAAGCAACAAAGCTTTTTAAAGTGTTAGGAATGTAAAGAAGGATGTAAACAGATTTTCATTATTTGTTGAAGTAAAACAGTTTGCCTTTTCCCTGGGCCTTCCTTCCTTCCTTTCTCTTTATAAACGTCTTAACAAGCACTTGCTGCTGTGGGATCATGCCATTTATAAAGCTTTCCTAAACACCGCTCCCCTAGAAAGGGAGCTTTCTTTGCAGAGGTGATGGGTAATTCTCAGCTAAAGGGATATGCGGAGGTTCTGTGGATGTCAAAATCTAATAAAGTGCTACACAAATCAAAGGTATTATGTTCATGTTATTATGATGAATAGAATGTGAACTCTCCTTATCATTGGATAGCTTAGGGGTTGTCTGGCACTCCACAACGCAAAGGACAAGAGGGAAAATGAATCCAGCCCACTCTGGAAAATGAAGGCTAGTAAGGGGAAGTGATTTGTCCAGGACCCCACCACAGGTTAGAGGTGGAGCTGGAGATGGAACCTTATAAATTAGAAGGGATTATAAAGCCACACTGTCAAGGAAGTTCTCCCATGACACCCTCAGACCTTGGCCTGATGCCCTCCACTAAACCATACCTGTCAGGTCCCTTTGTCTCGTCCAAGAGCAGCCTAATGGGTCAGTGACTGAAGGTGTCTGGGGCTGAAGCCAACCACCAAGAAAGATTAGTCATTATTATATTTATGTCCCCCAAAGCTAAAGCCAGGGGAGATGAAGCAAGTATTTTGGAGAATATAAATATTAGATACTAAATTTATCTAATATAAATGTAATAGCTAATACAAATATTAGAATATTTATTCCATCACACTTAGCCTATGATCACAGCAGAATAATCAACATAAATGTACTCCATTGGACTAAAAAAACTCATTTTTCAAAATGTTCATTTGTTCCATTTCATCAGAATTCTACAGCATGCCCAATTTGACTTTTGTATTTCCAAACACTATATTGGTTTCCTACATGATAATCATTTGACAGGATACAAGTATAATGATTGTGCACAGTCCCTTTGATGAACAGTCTATTTCTTATTGGCTTTAATATGATCTGTTGCCTCTTTGGTATCATCCAGTAAAAAACAGAGCATGCCAAAGTTTTCAGCAAGACATGTGGGATCTTTTGTATTCAGAATAAGAGAATTCATAACAAAATTAAAGTCAGGCTATAAAATATCTTCCCCCAAATTTAAGTTTTTCAAAATATTGCAAACTCTATGGAGGCAAGTTACAGATACAATGATAGGGCCAGGCTCCTAATTCCCAGGAACACCTGAAGGATCACAAAGCCATCAATGTGTGACTTCCAGTACTAGTGTGTATATGCTAAGAAAGGGAGATAGAAGCAAGCAATTACAAAGCTCATGGAAAAATACTGTGAGTGACCAGGGAAGGAGGAGGTGGAAGGTAGAGTATGTCTACTGCCTACCTACCTTCTTCATACAGTGGGCAGGGCAAATGCCTAGCATGCGTGGATCCATTCTTTCCATAAAGCCCCTACTTTCCTGGTTATGAGATCTTCATTCCAGAGGCATTCTGTCTCCCATTCTAGCTATTAACAAGCTTCTCAGGGCTGCCATCATCACCATGAGACCCTCGGTGGAGTCCACCCAAGTCAGGGGAGGCCCTGCTCTGAGGAAGGGCCAAACAGAAGAAACAGCTCCCCGTGGGTTATTTTCCTCTCACTTGGACCCTTGGCCAACAAATCCCAAAGAAACATTTGCTTTTCTCACAGCAACAGGGTATTCCTCTTAAGCCGTTTATAGAAACTAGAGTCATTCCCATAATGGCAGAATTGACTTTTCTAGTCTCAAAATGAACTCTCCAGATTTGGCAAGGAAAGGAGATGACAAAATCCAACCTCAGAATTTCCCAACCACATCCAAAGACAATAGTGGTCATTTATTCATTTGCTCACCAAATCCTTATTGAGTATCTACTCTGAGCCAGGAACTGTTCTGAGCGTTGGGGATACAGTAGTGAACGAACAGACTAGAAAAGTGAGTAAATATATTTTAGAGGGTGATAGATACTATGGACAAAAATAAGGCAAGAAGAGAGAGATAGGGACTTGGGAAGGTGGTCCAGCTGCAATTTTAAATAAAGTGTCCAAGGAAAGCCCTACTGAAATGGCTCCCTGCTCAATGGGGAGTCTGTTTCTCTCTCTGTCTCCCTGCGTGCCGCCCACCCCCCAACCCCCACTCACGCTCTCTCTTTATCACTGTCTCTCTCAAATAAATAAATAAAATCTTTAAGAAATAAAAAATAAAGAATTACTCTAGCTTCTCTTATGAAAATAAACTGAGAAGGAAGATCAGGGTCGGGCTGAAGGTAGGAGACCAGTCAGGAAGCTATTGTAGATGATGGTGGCTCAGACCAGGGAGGTAGCAGTAGCGATGGAGAGATTGATGGGTTGTAGATATCTTTGTAGATAAAGCCAATAAGGTTGCCAGATAAATTGGATTAGGGCATAATAGAAAGGAGTCAAAGACTTCGAGGTTTTGAACAGGAATAGCTGGAACGGTGAACTGAAATGGGCAATCCCAAGTCCAGTTTGGGACATGTGAAACTTGAACTGCTTCTCAAATACCCAAATGAAGATGCTGGGTATAGATCTGGATACGCAGGTCTAGGAGTGGGCAGAAGACATCTAGGCTAGACACACAAATGTCAGTCTCTAATATTAAACTTCTCCACCTGCTAATTCAGCTTCCGTGGTGTCTCTTCATATTTAGAACTTGATTATTCCTTCACACCCTTTGATTTAAAGGGGCCCTACTCCTATGAACTTTAGTCCTTTGGTGTTTTTCTCATGCAGAAATGTCTTAATTTCAGGGCCCAAATGAGGAACTAGGAGAGGATATTACTACCGTTCTAGTGTTTCATAGAAATGGAGATTTTAAATTTTCCTCCATTAGTCACTAAAGAAACTTGAAGGAGACATTTTTTTTTTGAAGGAGACTCTTTAAAAAGAAAATAAAGTAAGGAATTCTCTGGTAGAATTATTATAAAATTTATTTTTTTAAGATTTTATTTATTTATTTGACAGAGAGAGAGAGAGAGATCACAAGTAGGCTGAGAGGTAGGCAGAGAGAGAGGAGGAAACAGGCTCATTGCCGAGTAGGGAGCCCGATGCGGGCCTTGATGCCAGGACCCTGGGATCATAACCTGAGCTGAAGGCAGAGGCTTTAACCCACTGAGCCACCCAGGCGCCCTTATTATAAAATTTAATTCGAGCCTTTCCTCACAGTAGATTTGTGAAATATTCTCAACATTTCACTGCTATGACACTGGGAACTTTCAGTGCATCATTTTTTGCATTGTTATAAAAAGTTGCCTCTAGGCTCAGTTTCCTCAATACAAAATCCTATGGGTTTTTTTGACTAAAATTTGAGGATACATTATTGATACACTAGCATTTTAAGATCTAAAAGAACGTTCCCTGGTCACCCAGGCCATGCATTCACCTCCCTTCAGGAGTTTGACAATCCAGAAATCATTCAGTCTCTTGTTTTAGCCTCTCTTCCAAAAATCTCCTTAAATCCACCTGTGATTAAATTGTAAGGAGAAGAATCTCTCTGCACCAGACTAAGACATTATTCAGGAGCGAATAAACCAATATGAGAACTCCTGTTTCCTACTGATGTTTGCAAATCTGAGGTTGCCAGATTGAGTAGACACAGTGCACCACACAGCTCAGGGAATGGCCATGTTGAAGAAAAGACAAGAAACTTCTCCTGGATGTGGAGTCAGAAGATGTCTGTTCTGGACACAATAATTCCCTTTGCTTGGTTGGCGACAGTGACAGTGGCAAATCACTCCTTAACTGTAAATAAATAAAAGCGAATTCTACCTACCTAACACAGAAGTTGTGAGGCTTCTCCATGCCTAAAACAAAAGGAATTAATTTTTTTCTACCTACTCCCCATCTGCCAAATAAATATCCTGAACCTTCCTCTACAAGGACACTCTCAGTTAATTAGAAATATAAATAGGCACATGCAATTGGGTCCCTTTCATAACAATTTCACCCAAAATACATCACTACACATAAATAAAATGTATTTTTCCGACTTACTCTTTTTTTTTTTTAGGACTTCAAAATGAACTCAAGAGCAGAGGTTACCAAACATTCTGTAAAGAGCCAGGTAGTAAACATTTTAGGCTTTATGAGCCATAAACTTTGTTACAACTACTTGACTTTGCCATTGTAGCATGAAAAGAACCATACATATTATGAAAATAAATGGGTGTAGCTGTGTTCCAATAAAACATTATTTACAAACACAGATGACAGTCTAGGTTTAGCCCATAGGCTATAGTTTATTGACCCTAGCTCTGAACCTTAGGCCTAACCTATCTTATTTCTTATTCCTGCAAATGTAAAACTCTAAGTCTTCAGCAAACATATACTGAATTTGTTATTTTCTTTATAAATTCTGGATAAGTTTAAATTCCAGATATGAGACTGTTACATAAGGGACATCAGTATAACCCCTTATAACGAATATAATAGTCCTATTAATGGCTTACAATAAATTTAAAAAAATCATTTACCCAGATAATGCATTGTATCCAGCAAGAAGTCTCATTCAGGGGCACATGGGTGGCTCAGTCAGTTAAGCATCTGCCTTCAGTTCGGGTCATGATCTCAGGGTCCTGGGATCAAGCCCTGCTTCAATCTCCCTGCTTAGCAGGGAGTCTACTTCTCCTTCTCTCCACTCATGCTCTCTCTCTCTCTCTCTCTCTCTCTAATAAATAAGATCTTAAAAAAAAAAAAGAAGACTCATTCCAAAAAAGCATATGTTTATGATATCATCTGCCAGAATAACAAAATACACCAACTATATTTGAAGCATATTTTCAAATTTTAGCAATTTACCTATATTATACGGTTTCCATTCTTGTTCAATTATAATATTCTTAGCTTGTACATAGAGATATCAGAAATAATATTTGGAGATTTTAAAACATATATTTACATTTTATTAACCCATAGATAAGAACTTGAAACACCATTGAATGCTTCTGGTTATAATTATAAAATTCTTAGAACAATAGAATCATGGGGATAGCACAGGATCTCAGATTTTCTATGAGAGTGTGACTCTTGAATAAGTTATTCTAACTCTTTCCTCCTGAAACACTACCAATATATCAATGCTAATTTATTTGGGGGTTATGAAGACTGTGGTAGCCAATCTCCAAGATGGCCTCCAAGGAACACCACCCCTGATGTAGTCCCTTCCCACACTGTGCTAGGTTTGATCCACATGACCAACAAAATAATGCATAGGTAATGGCACATAACTTCCGAAATTAGGTTCTAGAAGACATTGAAGCTTCCATCTTTGCTCTGTCTTGCTGTACTCTCTTAGATCACTTACTCAATATGGCCAGCAGCCCAGTCGTGATCTTCCTGAGAAGGGGTCCACATGGTAAGGAACTGAGACAGACCTCCTACCAACCCTCACATGGACAAGCTTGGAAATAGATTCCCTAGCCCATCAGAAGATGACACCCTGGTCAGCTTGACTACAACCTCATGAGAAACCCAGAGCCAGTCCACCCAGCTAAGGTGCTCTTGGAGTCCCAACCCTAGAAGCTATGAGAGAAAATACATGTTTGCTCTTTTAATATATTGAGTATTTGAGTATTTAGTTACATAGCAATAGATAATTAGAGGCTAACAAATATCTAATATGTAAATTGGTTTACATAAAAACAGATTGTGATCCATTTGCAGTTGGTTCAAAAAAGACTGATTATATTCAAAGACAGACAAGAAATTAAATCTCTTAAAATGCTGCAACTGGACCTTGAAATTTGGGTCATACTGATGAGATCCACACATTATCTGTGAATGTGAGCTCAAGTGGCCTCAATTTGAATCAATACCTCCTGATTGGGCAATGCCCTTGACCTGAAATTCTATCTTCCTTCCTTCCACCCATGTCAGTGTGCAGATTTCATTCATTCTCTGTGCCCAAAACTTTTTCAGACCACTCCAACACCCGCCTGTCTCTGTCTTTTCTCAACATCTATTGCACATAACTCTACAGCACAGAGGTAATAATTATTAATGAGGAAATAGTTTATCTTCTGAAGGACCTTGAGAGCAGAGCAAGCTTTTATAAGAATTAGAAATTTCTCACTTCACTTCCCCTTTATCACTTGACATTATTCATTCATCAGCAATGGGACCCAGTCTTATGCCCATTTTAGAAATTCTGAGGCATGCTCTATGCTAGACACTGTATATGACACTCATCAACTTCCCATCTCCTCCAAGCTACCCCCTGAATTTTGGGCCCCAGTGGCTGAAAACTATAACTCCCAGACTCCCTTGCAGCTATGATTCTTGATATAATTTAGGTTCTATCAGTAAGATGCACTTGTATGAGATTTGGAAGGTAGAAAAGACATGGAATTCCTATTTTTTCGGTTGTGATTGGGAAGAAACAGGCTCCAACTGTCATAAGTATCTGCAGCCCAGCAGCTGCCAGGTTGTAAGGAATTTATAAAGGCAATAATAATGGCTGTGGCAGTGGTTTTCTGACCTCAAGACCTGTGAACGTGATTCAGAAAGTCCAGAGGCACTCCCTGCCTCCTAGCCTTCGGATGATTCATAAGCACCTAATTTCATACAGAAATCCCTCTCAGGCTAAGATGCCCACTGGTCTCTGTTGCCTGCCTTGAACACTGACTGATATGTGTACAATAGCTTTCTTTTTTTAAACCTAAGCTGATGACCTAGCAAATTTTTTTTATTTCACTCACTCATCCACTCGACCCTTGATGGACATTTGCTGAGTGAATAGATGAGAAGAAAATAAGGTCTCAGGGGAAAGACAATGATTACAGTTTTTACTAATATGCTGGTGCTAATAGATGGTGATAATATGTATCCCCAGGTGGAGATAGCCAACAGACGATGTGGAAACCAAGATCTGCAGTTCAGGATAGATGCTCAAAGCTTTCTTCAACACTCTGATTGGTGTTAGTGAGATGTCAGGTAAAGGAGCTGAGCTCTCACTGTGTGTTGATTACGTTAGTTGCTTCTAATCAGAACAAATGGACTTATTACTTTGAATAAGTAGAAGCAATGAGAGAAGGTGAAGGGGAGTATGTGAAGGTTACCCTAACTTTTTCTTTTTTTTTTAAAGATTTTATTTATTTATTTGACAAGAGAGAGATCACAAGTAGGCAGAGAGGCAGGCAGAGGGAGAGGGGGAAGCAGGCTTCCTGCTGAGCAGAGAACCCGATGTGGGGCTCGATCCCAGGACCCTGAGATCATGACCTGAGCCGAAGGCAGAGGCTTAACTCGCTGAGCCACCCAGGCGCCCCACCCTAACTTTTTCTTAAATGTTTTGCAGTGGGACAAACCTCAGTTTTATTACCATAAAATATTCAACAACATTTCAGTAATTGCTTTAGTACTTTGAGGCCAATTTAAAAGAGTAAAATTATTTTCAATGCCTCTGCTTGCTTCAGCAAAATTCAAGAAGGAAAAAAAAGACATTAGTAGAAATTCATTGGGCTGGGCTTTTGAGAACTTGGGCCATCCAAATCAATTCTGCAAAACCCCTCTAAACTACTAGGAGGCATAGAAATTATTGCTACTTAAATGTTTAATGTTAATTAAAGTTGGTATATTAGTTTTCAATCAAATTTACGATAGAATCAAATTATACTTTAAAGTGTTTTGTGTATACTTGATACTACATTCTAATGTACAACTATGATCAAAGTATATGGTACATTTATGCCCATTTTTACAGCATTTGGATCACAATTTTATTATTTTAAATGATTATAAATGTTTTTAGTAGCTGTAGTTTTATCATATTGTTAATAATGTTTATAATTCCTTGGTGCTCAGAGCTGAATATGAAGCACTACCCAATTACAACATGTTTTTTTCAATGTGAAAATGTGATTTTCTTCATACACTGTAACACACTGCAGTCAAACTTGGGCACTGCCTCTACTTTTCTGCACATCTCTCACAGGATTTAGAATAGTCCAGGATATAAAAAGGTGTCTAATGTTTTCTTGTTGTGTGACTAAATGCTTCCATGTGTGTACATCAGTAAAAACATTCTGTATCTGAAAAACTAATGATTTCCTGACTTCATATGCTCCCCTCTCTTCCAACTATCTTTCATTCACGTTCTTCTACATATCAGAGGGTTTTCTGGGCCCAAGAATAGTCCCTGATGAACTATGGATTCTAAGCCATGGGCCTGATAGAAATTAAAATGGCCTCCCCAGCTAATCTCCTCTTTCTGTTCCTATTCTAATTGAAACTCGTGCAACTGCTCTCTGAGCCTTTGCACTAGCCCACACTCCGGGCTCACTGCTCAGTGTCACCTGCCTCTATCACTCTGTCATTTGTTCCATCATCATGCATTTGGACCCATTATATGCCAAGCACTGGTAAGGCAGTAGAACATGTGGTTAAGAAGACAGGATCTGAAGTCAGATTTGGAGTTGATACCCTAACTCCACTCAATACTAGCTATGTAATGAGTTACTTAACCTTTCTGGGCCTATTTCCTCCTTGATACAGTGGACATTAAATTAGTACCTACCTCACAAGGGTATTTTAAGGATTAAAGGAGCTAATATTAATCTTTTAGGATAGGACCGGACACACAGAAAGTGCTGAATAAATAGTACTAGTCTTGGGGATATAAAATTGAATGAGTAATCTTGCCCTCAAGGAAATCACAGTCTAGTAAAGAAAGGGGATAATCACCAGTCATTACTTACAATCATTACTTACAGTTGTGACAAAGGGAAGCACAGAGAAAACTGTTTAAATTAGACTGAGCTTCTGAGCAGACTTTCTACAGGAGTCAATATTTGAGCCATGCTCTCCAAAAAAAAAAAAAAAAGTATGGAGAGAATATTGCAGCCAACATTACCAAGGCCTGGAAGCAGAAGACTAAAAATGACCCAAGGGATGACCAATGGTTAGTGTAGCTGGGGGTGGGGGGCAGGGAGTAGAAGCCAGAGAAGTTGGTAGGGAACAGATGATGACAGACCTTGCATGCCACCTTCGAGGCTATGAACTTGAACAATAAAGGCGTCTGCCTTTTGAGGCATTGAATAACTTGGATTTTGGAAAAACTTTGTGATCTTTGGAGTAGAAATTGAGGATGTTTCAGGCAGCTCCAAATTTCAAGATCTGCAGAAAAAGGGTGGGAAACAACTACCTCTTATTATCTACTGTCTACAACCACTTTCTTATTATCTACTTATAATATGTGTTTGTCAAATATCCAATCCATGTACTCTCTATGCCAACCTGAAGACCCTTAATGCAGTTTACTCAAAATAACTTTAAAATTACACATAGAATCTAGATTCTAGTATGTATGTTATATTAAAAGACAACTTCAGACCATCCATATTTGATAAGCTCTACTAGAAAATTAGTAATGTGGCAGCTTGCATTGTTCTATGAATTTCCATTCATTCATGAGGTAAATCTGCCCAAAGATACAGATGAGGATCATAACTCTATTTTTAACTTCCTATTCTTCCCAAGTGAAAACAGGTTAATTATATTTCAGAAGTAACCTTTTCCTTCCTTTAGATTGGTAATGGTGTCAAATAATTTCATAATGGATAATAAAATTCCCATTAGTGTTATGAATTACATTAGTGTGAATCTTTTCCAAAGTCTTAAAATGTTTTAGCTGATATTTTAACTGTCTTAAAATTATAACATAAAGTACTTTAAAAAAATTCTCTCATAGTTCAATCCCAGCTCACCTAAAACCAGCCATCTTAACCACTGCTTTGTATTAATTCAGTTTCTCCTTTCTCTTATATAAAGCATGTAGTAACTCTATATCTGATGCTCTTACTACTTTTATTCTTCTGTATTTTTATACAGGTCCCTGCATTGCAAATAAAAAGTCCTAATTGTCCCAGGAGGGTCCCTATGACTTGAACCCTCTGTGCATGTCTTCCAGAATAGTGAATGTTAGGTGGAAAAAAGAATTGCTTCCGGACCAAGTGAAAGCATTAAAATGCCCTTCCTATGTGGCCTTCTGCTTTCCCACCACAGCCTCTGCCCATCCTTAAAAGCCATCCTTTCTCAACAGAATTCTGCCTGCCCCAGACTTAGTTACTTATGGGCTCCATGCCTTTCTTTGACTATCACAAATACTTTGATAGCAACTCATTATTTAAGCCACTCTAAATATCTCTTTGACATCCAAATGAGTAGACTTGGACTATGACTTCATGACTGCAAAATGTTTATTTGATAGGAAAATCTCAGTTGGCTCCTGGGACATTTAATTCTTCCCAAGATATGGAAGCATCTGTCTTTAGCTCAATCATGATCCCAGGGTCCTGGGATCAAGTCCTCATCCAGCTCCCTGCTCAGTGGGGAGCCTGCTTCTCCCTCTGCCTGCTGCTCCCCCTGCTTGTGCGTTCTCTCTCTCTCTCTTTAATAAATAAAACCTTTTAAAAAATAAAAAAAAGAACATTTTAAAAAAACTTTTTACTGATGCCATCAAACTAATGTGTTGTAGGTTTACCCTTAACTTTTTGACCTGTGATATACTGTATTGACTTTTTTTCTTGCTGCATAACAAATTATAAAAACTTAATGGCTTGAAACATGCATTTATTAGTTTACACTGCTGTGGATCAGGAGTTTGGGCATGGCATAACTGGGTTCTCTAGTCAGCATCTAACAAAGCTGCAATTAAGGGGATGGCCAGGCTGTATGCTCATCTAAAGGCTCAAGTGGGGAAGAATCTGCTTCAAAATTCTTTAGTTATTGACAGAATTCGTTTCCTTGCACCTGTGTGACAAAGGGCCCTGGTTTCTTATTAGTTGTCAGCTGGAAGACACCCTCAGGACCAAAAGGCCAGCACAGCTCCCTGCCACACGGTCCTCTTGACACGCAGTTCACAATATGGATTTGCTTCTTCAAGATCAGCAGGAGAATTTCTTCTTCCAATCTATAAAGACAGTGTCTTATATAACAAGACATAATCACAGGTGTGACGTCCGATCACCTTTGCCATATTCTACTGGTTAGAAGTTAGAAGGAAATCAGAGATTCCACCTACAGGCAAGGGGAGGGGATTCAAGGACATAATTCCTCCAGGTTCATCTTAAGGGTATGTCCAACACATAACGGTTTGAGCTACTACTTTCTTCCATTGGCATACGTTCTATTTTTTCATCCAAAAGGGGATAGAGTACAAATAACATTTCCACAATTTTATTCATTGCTTGGGATTTTGCTACTGAAAGTCATTAATGTAGCACCTGAAATAATATTATTTAAAAAGAAAAAATTTAGTACATCCCTCCTGTGTTTTGAGACACCCTGCTGAGGCTTTGAGACACACGGCTGAGACTTAAATATAATTGTGAAAACATGGCTTTGACGTTTTTCAGAAAAAGGAAACAAGATTTTCAGAGTAGGAGAATACCTACCGTGACTTCTATTTACCTTACTTAAGTCAGGCCAGTAGCAGTTAGCTCAAAAATTCATCGGGTTTCTACTAAGTGAGTCTGCAATTCAACCCTATAAGTATGCCTGCATTTTTTGCATATATCTACCAGGAGGATGTTCTCAAAGGGGTAGAGCCTGGGTGTGGAGTCAATCCAGCCCTTTATCAAGAAATTGCTGGCAAGATTTTCTTGGTTTAAATCAACTAAGGGCCACAGAAGGGGAAAAAATGAATTTTTTCTTTATGGTGCAATTTTTCAGCATAACAAACTTGTACAATTCTGAGGAATATTCGGTAAGTTGACAATAATACGTTGGACCATTTCTGTTCTGGGATGTCCCCATGACTGGAATCCTTAAGAATTTTTCATGTCAGACCATAGTGTTGATCCTCATGATTTTTTGGCTTTGCCAAATGTGATTTTTGACAGGAAGAGATCAACAAAGGTCTTATATTGCAGCTTTTACATAGGTTTAAAAAAATGAATGCTTAAAAATGTATTCACCAGAGTGCAAAGCAAGCAGTGACTCAGTATTCTTTTACTCATGCCATCTTTCTTAATCATGGCCGAGATGTCCAGATGACCGAGGTAGAGGAATATTCAGAATTATCTGGGAAACTGACACAAAGTAAAGACTTGAGACAACTGTCAGAATGATTAAATAAAACCAAAGCAAAACCTCAAGAAATGTTTTCTTCCATAAAAGCTAGAGTTGAAATCATTTTTGTTTTAATAATATAAATATTATGAAAAAAATGGAAGGAGAAACAAGTAGGATTTATTTTTTAGAGAGTTTCTCAAATACCTCCTTTATTTCACCTATACAACTAAATGTAACAAGAAAAACAACCCATTATTCTAAAAGTTGAACACTTCTCCTCTTTCCTTCATTCACTCACTCACTTAATATCAACAAGTCTGCAAGGTTGTCTGCTGGGCACCTTAGAAACTAAACTGGTGAGTCATTCAGGACCCTAGCCTGACACATCTAGATAAAGTGATTTATGAAATATATACTCAATTCTCATGTATATTAAATTAAATAAAAAGTGAACCAATAGTGTAATTCCACTGAAATACATTGGTAAGTATTTACACATGCACCACTGGGGTGCAAAAGAAAGCCTGGACAAGAGTTAGATGCATATTTTGTTATTTTCATTTATTTTTTTATCTCATTTATTTTTACAAGATGGGTATATTATTAGACACTAATTCTGTGTGCAATCCTTAGTTCAGAATAAACGTTATTACAAGAAATTGTTCCCAAAGGCTGAATTCATCCTGCAAAGTCTACCAAAGTATTTACTGTTTATTTTCATTCTCCATCTTGAGCTATTTTTGAAGCTAATAATGGAATCTTGCTTTCAAACCATAGACCATAGTCAACACAGTCTTTAAAAATAGAGGGCAAAGTAAGAGTTCTGTGTTAAACTGTCAGGTGATTCTGAAGCAGGCTGTTTCCTTAACCTCTTGAACCTATGTATGTTGGATAGTGAGTTGGTGGTGCACTGGAAAGGGAGCAAGAGCAGGATTGTGAGGACACACCAGATTGGAACACAACAGACTGGGAGGAAGTCTTTCCTCCCACTCCTGGGGAGTCTGTGTGCACCCTTGGGAACCTTGTTTAACTTCCTCTGGACTCAACTTTCTTACATCTGTAAAATGGGTGTAAATACTACCGCAGATGTAAACCCTCCATGGGATAATGTATTTGAAGCACTTTGCACACAGAGGGCATTCAGAAATGGTCCCTATTTCTTCACCTATAAATTAAGGGTAATAAACAGCTTGTTGTGGAATTGCATTGGTAATGCATGAAGAAAGAGACAGGCACAGTGCCTGGTGCTCAACAGATATCAATAGACATTTATTAAAAGTGAATGGGAGTGTGTGTGTGTGTGTGTGTGTGTGTGTGTGTGTGTGTGTTGGGGTGTTTACCATGTGTTTACCAAAACGAGGATGTTTATTTTAATTTCCAAACCATCATACAGACTAAATTGAACTAAATGAACTAAATATTTACTTTGGTAAATATATGGGGGGGGAGGCTACTTTTGCCACATGTCCCATGGTCTATATGGTCGATATAACCCAATAAGATCCAATTTATTTGGCCCTATAAACAATGCCCCAGGAAGCTCTCAGGTTGCTGCCATCTACTCAATAAGTCTACTTTCGTGTTTTGTCCTTTCCCAAGCATCTGACTCATGACTCACCATCTCACTTAGGCTCCCCCTCCCTCTCTGAGATTCAGGCTTGCCCAATCTGGTTCCTAATCTCCTCAGATAGTTTTCATTCCCTCAACCTTTTACACGATTACCTGAAATGATGCATGAATATCTATTAATTAGAATAATAAAGTCTGATATTTACAGCAATGTCTGAAATTGAATTAACATCTTTTTAAACTATTAACAGGTCAGATCTTCCTTATAAAGTTTTCATCTTGAGAATGTAGTGTTCCCCATTATCAGCAAGCATTCTTTCCTCAAAAGCAAAATAAATTGGATAGCTGGGGCACCTGGGTGACTCAGTCAGTTAAGCATATGACTCTTGATTTCAGCTCAGGTCATGATCTCAAGATCATGAGATCAAGCCCTGCATTGGGCTCCGCACTGGGCTTGGAGTCTGCTTAAGACTCTCTCTCCCTCTCCTTCTGCCCCTGCTCACACCCCAGTTTGCTCATGCTCTCCCTCCTTCCCTCTCTCTCTCTCTCTCTCTAAAACAACAACAAAAAAAGATAAATTGGATAATTGATTGGCATTGTATTGATGGATTGCTTTATCAATAATGGCAATTTCTTAAAATGTAGACCTGAGATCCAAGTGTAACAATCATAAAAGACTTGAATACTTAATGTTTTCTGCGCTGATATATAATAAAATAAGCCTTGATTTATAGAGCTGTGCACTCTATTTCTCTTTGCTTTGGTTCATCAGCAGATATTTAAGCCATCATTATAAATTTAGCCACCATAGAATATTTGGTCTATGGACAAGAGAATTTTCTGATTCTGTTTTATCATTATTTTATTTCAAGCATTGTCCAAACTAATTTCTGATCTGAAAACACTCTCCCACCTTCTTTGTCTTTGTATTAGAAGATATATAAACTCAGCTACACATTTCATAGGCCAAAAATAACAGTGTCTTAAATGAAAGCAAGAGTTCTTTTCTCTCCAGAGCAAAGTGGCAGAGAGCTTATAGGGCAGCCAAGTTTTGTAAAGTCATCAAAGACCAAGACCACTTCTTTCCCACTGCTCCACTAGCCCTACCTAAGCATCGGTCCTCATTACATGGTTCAAGGTAGTTCATCTCCAGCCGACATTCTGAACAGCTGGATGATGGAGGGGGCTGGAAAAAAAACAGTACACACTTCCCTTTAAAAATGAGTTTCAGAAGTCACACACATCACTATTCCTTGCATCTCATTACCCAGCACTTAGTCACTTGACCGCACCTAGATGTGAGGTAGATTTGAGAAAATAGTTTTGTTACAGGGGCAAGACGCATATTTTAAAAACATTATATTATGTAGTATTTCTATTACAGCAGAAAAAAGAAAGTGACTATCAAATCAGAATTACTGGTCCCTACTGCACTTTTTTTTTTTTTAGAAAGCTCTCAATCATGAAACAACTTTGAAAGGAAATTTCTCTCAGTAAGGATTTCTGGAGCTAGGAAGGAAAAAAAATGTTAAACCTAAAAGAAAAAGAAAGACTTACCATTCTAGAACTAGGCAGGCTGATAAAAAAAAAAAGTTAATCCTAAAAATTTGAACTTTATAAATATCCCTCTTCAGTTTCTTCTTTGCTAGTTAACACTGAGTTTTCTAAAAGTTGGTCTGTTTGTAAATGTCAGCAGGATGTAAGTTCTCCTGATTTTTACTTTCATGACTTGGGGATTGGGGATTTTTTTAATGCAGAATTTTCCTGGAATAAGGTTGATCAGGAAACTTAAAGAGGCCAGATTTTCTTACTTGAACCTGTGGAGAGTCTTTTTACAGACTCAATATTAATACCACTCATTTGTGTATATTAATCTCATGAGTTAAAACCACCCACTGAAGTGGGTAAAGCAGAAAACATGAACCCAGTGTTTCCAGTCTAGAGGCAATTTGTATAATGAAAAATACACGGGCTAGGGGTCCAAAGGCCTGGGCCCTGGCATTGAATCTTCTTTCCAGCCATGTGACATTCAGCAAGTCAAGTAATCACTCGGTAATTACTAACAATTTAATTAGTCGTAACAGAGGTGCAAATAGAAATCAGTGTGCTCAGGACACTGGTTTTTTTTTTTTGATAGATTAATATCACATGGTGTCTAACGGGACTATTGATTTAAATACTACAGGGAACCTGTACTGAAAGGGATGTGTGGATTTCTTAAAAAGAAATTCAATAAAAACTGTTCATCTGATCCCACTATAATTGGCACAACAACAACCTGGATATTAAAAATATTTTCACCCCAAACTGGAGTCTTTTTTAGCAATAAGTGTCAGACCACAGGTTTGATCTAATGTTTACAATGAACTATTCTTTCTGTTTTTCATGATGGTAGGCAATAAGGGTCCTCAAAAGTCCTTTTCGAAAATGGGCTTCTTTACCTTTTCTCTTTCTGCGTGAAGCCTGGAAATTATTAAAGATGCTGATTCTGTTTATGAAGGCTTATACTATAAAAAGTGTGCATTAAAAAAAAATGATAAAACAGCAATCATTCAGGAGAGTAATCATGCACTCAATAAATATTTATGAAGAGATGACCATGTACCAAGCTAATGGAAACTATAAATTAATGATTTAAATACAGTAACCTGTAAGACACTGAGACTATTCTCAAAGGGTTGACAGCCCAGGGAGACCGTCACATATACAAAGGGCTACAAATGAGAACAGATGTGTCTTGATGGGGAGACGTGGGGAAAAGAAGCCACCGCCTGGCCTGGAGGAGAGGGTAGGGATAGTGGAGGGTAGAGTCAGGGAAACAGTGTAACATGGTGATTAAGAAAAAGCTGGGCTCTCGGCTCAGAAAGACCGGAGATGGAAAATGATTTTATTGCATGGTAGCTGGATCGCAGAAATTAATAATATTATAACAATGATTAATAGTATGTTTGATATTTGTCTTAATTTTAGTGTTTCTGAAGTACTATTAGCTTCTCAAGACATAAGCACAATCCAATTGAGGAATAAGCCTGTCTGACCTCTCTTTTACTTTTAAATTTCCAATTCGTGTGCTTCTGTCTCTGAGCGTGTCTAGTAAGGTGCAGATGGCACCGTTGACATGAGAATAACTACGGTGGATAAAGATACGACTGAAGACATTTCAAAATCCCACTTAAACCTTTTTCTGGTGAAAATATGCAAGGAAAAGCTATTTTGACTAAGATATGAAATCCTTTTTTGGCAGGTACTTTAAAGATTAAACAGGGATTAAATATACACCTTCTTTAATCGCCTACCAAAAGGAAACTGACAAGAAAGCTTAGGCATAACCAAACTAGGTTTGTACCAAGCAGTACCCAAAACCTCAGCTGTTTTTCTTGATCACAACAAAGCCTGAGTTTTCTTGAAGTGACCTCACAGGCTGTGAATGCCAGGACGTGAATGAAATGGATCTTGAGTCTTTAAACCTAATGCCTGAAGAAGAGAGTGGTTCTCAAGAATAAAGCTTGTCCTCATCAAGTAGCTACTTCTCATCCAACAAGATGACGCCAGAGAAAGAATATAAATGGAAAATAAATTCAAGGCGATAGGAGTTTGCTGTATCTTGTCAGTCCTCATCTTCCGCCCACTCTGCAGAAAACCAGGTAGATAAATGAAAGTAATCTTGAAAAGCATCAAAAAATCAAAAATTTCTCTTTTTCCCAAAGACACAGCATCTGAAAACCCATTCTAATTTTGGTATGTAATGATTTTCATGCCTTCTTTTGTTGTTCTCCTTTTATGTATCTCTACATTTTTAAATAGAAATACATATTTTATAGATATATAGATATATACATATAAAAGGAATTCTTTTGTTTTCTGGAGCCTGTGTCCCTCAAGTTCATTTTACCCATTTCATCTTGTTATAAAGCTAACTAAACACTAGTTTAACTAGTGCTAAACTAAATAAGTTTCACTCTGACTTACCACAGTGTCCTATTTCAGTAGTTGAGATGACTAAGGCCTTTTGCTCAGTGCACCAGGAGAACTGATTTCTCCTCAAATCTTGCCCAAGAAAACTCAGCTCAGCTACTGTGGAGCCACATACCCTGAGTGGTGAACCATTCACATGAAAGCAGGATGTCACACAACCGTGCTTTTATCAATACAAAAGTAATTCTGGGCTAAAGAAATTACATACTCAAATCTGACCCACCTTCAAAGCCAGCAAAAACAATGTCAATTTAGCGACTGATTTTATTTTATATAACAGTATTTTAAATATGGACATATGGATCTTCCAAAAGGTTGTGTTTACAAATGCTTTCTAGGATCTCTGCAGAAATGTTTTAGTCTTTGATTCCAAAATATATGATACATTTTTATTTGGCAAAACAAGGACAGAAAATAAAAACTGCTTTGATCTATTTGAAGGTAATGACGTACCCTATAAGTAGCAAGGTGGGCATTGAAAGCCTGGTGGTAGAGATCATGGTGAAGGTGGAGATGGTGAAGGTGATGATGATTTTTAATAAATGAGCTATCTCTGTTTTTTTTTTTTTTTTTGGAAGGTTAGGAAACAGAAGATGGAGCTTGAAGCAAGCCAGCAGGCCTGTTTCTTTGGCAAATCATAAGACTCATATTTTTGTATTTGAAGCATTTCATAGAGGTAGTCAGTCTAACTAGAATATGGTCTTTTGAGGGCCAGGACATGATATTTCTATGAGAAATGTGGATGAACTAGCACTTAAAGATTAAGCTATTGGAAATACCACAAGTGAACCTGTGTTAGAATTCTATTTACTAACTGTTTGATCTTAAGCAAACTTTGACCTATGATTCAGTTTCTAGTCAGCAAAAGAGGATAATAATACCAACCTCAAGGGTTGTTGTAAGGTTCAAAATAATTAATAAATGTAAAATACTTAACCCATAGTAAGCATTGAATGAATATCAATCTCCAGCCCAATCCTCATTTTCTTCAAACGTTCTCATTTTTTCTCTCAATAGACTAAGACTATTTTGATAGAATAGGATTAAATGTTTTTTTTTTAATTTTTTTTTTTAAGATTTTATTTATTTATTTGACACAGAGAGAGAGATTACAAGTAGGCAGAGAGGCAGACAGAGAGAGAGGAGGAAGCAGGCTCCCTGCTGAGCAGAGAGCCTGATGCGGGCCTCGATCCCAGGACCCTGAGATCATGACCTGAGCCGAAAGCAGAGGCTTTAACCCACTGAGCCACCCAGGCGCCCTAGGATTAAATGTTTTGGAGACACTGATAAAACATATCAAATAATCCCCAAAATTAATTCATTAGACCATCTCCAATTGCACAATCCTTTGTAACCCAGAGACTCATATGTCTTAATATGTTAAGAGAGTAGAACTTCTTCAGAGACAGGGCTAATACACACCTAAATATTTGAATATCTTTGTTCTGTTCTATTTGGTACAATGCCTGCATCATTTGTTCAATCAATGTCTTCTCTCAAGAAGAAAAAATTGATTAGATATTACTTCTTAATAACATGTGCAGCTTCAGTCAGAGTCACTAATTTGGAATTTAAAAAGTAATTTTTGGTACAAACAATACTTCTATTCTATCCTTTCCCAAGAGAAGAATGCCTCATCTAATAACCTGTGTCTCTGAGATAAATGAATGCATTAAAGCTCTTAACACCCCTTTGATGGACTACAAATGGTCACAATACAGGACAATATTTGAACAGTAATGATTTGTGCTTTCTTCTTAAGTGTAAGCTGATTGCAAAGGCTCCTGGACCGCACGAAGTAAATAGCTAAAGGGGTCATGAATCTTAATAGCTTCCAAATCAGAAAGATCTGCAACTTATATGCTCTGACTGGAGTGTGAATGGAATGTATAAATATTAATAGGTCTGGCAGAGCCTCTGCAGACAAGCTGTCTAAAATTTCACAGTAGGAAGATTGAAGTTGCCGGGTACGGGGCAGACGTGAGGCTTCCACCTGGAAATGAACTGTCAGCATGTGTGTAAATACATTTTTCCAGAAGCAATATTTAACATCGCTGCTGCCCTGACGCCCCAACAACACTATGCATCTCTATTTAACTCTAGTCCATCATTTAAGATTATGAACATCCAAACCAGGTTCATCTGCGGAAACACTAAGACAGAGTCCTAGTCTGAGAGTCTCAAAATACAACTTTGAAAACAGCACTCCATCTGTGGAAGGCTCTAAAACAATACTCAGCTCTGTGGCCCGGTGGTGTGCTTGGTTCTGTAATATCCTGTTCTCACTGGACGGGACCCAGGGTCACTGACGGGTCTAACCAAGACAGAGAGATTTCAGCTTTGCATTCTGAGTAATACAGTGACCTGCACATTAAAGTATTAGTAAAAATGAAGAAAATTAGTTTGAAAATGAGGAAAGTCTACATTGAACAATAAAGAAGTTTTTGTCTTCTCTAAGCCATAGTATCCTGGGAAGGTTAAAACCTCTATATGAAATTTTCTGTACTTTTTCCTATAGGCAGTGACCTCTCAGAACCAAGTAGCAAAGCCTACTTGGCTATTCTTAGCTGACAGTAAAGAAAGGAAGAACAGAAAGATGAGGTATTCATAAGAGTAGTAAAGAGAATTTGATCAAATTAAAAAACAATTCACACTTTCTTTTATTTCAATATTTGTGAAGGAAACAGAAAGACACAGGGCTATTTATTTTTGCATTGGTTTAAGGATGTTTCTGTTTGTATTTTCATGAAGAGAATGAGATATTGATTTTAAGTTTTTTTGACATTTGCTCATCTTGAACAAAACTGAAGCCCAAAATTACTTCACTAGTCACTTCCCTCCAAAATAAATAAATAGATAGATAGATAGATAGATAATAAATAAATAAATAAATAAATAAATAAATAAATAAATAAATAAAATTGATCGTTATTTGCCCTCACATGAGAGAGGGAATGAAGCCCTCAAGGAAAAGCAAATAGTCATGAGGTTTAAGGATTTATGCATTTGAGGGGTATAGTGGCTGAAGCATCCGATTCTTGGTTTGGGCTCAGGTCATGATCTCAGGGCCCTGATCTCAGGGTCGTGAGACTGAGCCTCCCCCTCCGCTCACACTCAGAGCGGAGTCTGCTGAAGATGCTCGCTCCCTCTCCCTCTGCTTCTCACCACTCCATACTCTCTCTTTCCCTCAAAAATAAATAAATCAATATTTTTATAAATATTTATGCATTTGATTACCATTTAAGATTTATCAAAAATTTGTCTTCCCCAACTTGGAATTGTCAAGAAAAATTACTTGAAAATCGTTAGATTTTTTTCAAACCAAAAGCTGTCATGGGCAACCAAATCAACAAAACCTCATCTACCATCCTTTTACACAAAGGCAATTTATAGTAATTAATAAAATTATTAATAAAATAATTCAGACTGAAAACAAAATTTGAATCTAAACAATATCTAACAATATCTTAGTATAATAATCATGATCTCCCTGGCCAAGGAAGATACAATGAGGTGCCGTCATTTGGTTAGTTATGCACTGCCTTCCCTACGGGGGGGGGGGGTCTATTTTATAAGATAAATGATCTCCTGGAAAACTGGGCACACGTTTAACCTGATCCTCCCAGTTAATATCAAATACGTTGTGTTTTAATCTCCAAGAGACCTTCTGCTGTGAATTATTCCTAACACGTTAGTCTTAAGTTTCTCTGTCTTCCCTCCCTCCTCTGGCCCCTCCAATAAATTGCTGGAACACCATTGTAAAACTTTTATAAAATAAAATAATCTTTTAATAATAATAAGCCTTCAATCATCTGATTGCTACATTTGGAATTTTTAAATCTGCTACCCACTTATATGGACCTTGAGCAGAGACAAGAATTTCACTGGCAATTTCCAGTTTTCTGTGAAAATTCCAACTCTACTAAAAAGAGGAAAGGAGTGTCTTGTGGGAGCCTGACATCAAGTATAATTCTGGTTAACCCACATTTGGCAGGAGTGATGAGAGAACCTCAACTACCCCCATGATTGCAAATGTATAAGATTAGATCTGCATTCCAAAGCTGTCTGCTTTTAGCCTGCAGCTTGCAGATAAAAGAACAGTCCTTAGAAGTCACTGCGGAAGGCCTTAGTGTTAATTATGTCCATCTAGTGTTATAATGTCTTTCTGGCTTTTATATTTCTGATCAAACTTTATTTTTGAAATGCCTGTCTCTATCCCCCTAACTTCTAGAACTTGCTCCTTTCTATCTGAGTGATGTGTAAAACACAGGGGTCATTTTTAAGTCTAGGTTTAAATTTCTTAATACGCAAAGACAGATTTAATTTCAACTTTATATGCAGCCTCTTTCAATGTATATTGATGCCCTTGTTCGTGATATGGTTGCTAGAAAAAAATCTGTGGTTAATATTATATGCTATTTCTTAAAAATGCAAAAATTAGTTGTCTACCGTGACAATTGTATTACTGAGATTTATCACTGCAAGTCCGTGTATCCCAAACAAAGGTTTTCTTGTTCTGGGCACATTAAAAACCTGTAGAGAAACACCCTCAGCTGAATAACAAATGTCGGTTTTCCCAAATACCCCTTCTGTAGTCATCCTGTTTACAATTGACCAAAGCAGAAGCTTTTGCAGATGGGGGGATGGACTGATAACTAGCGGTAACAAGTAACAAAAGCATTAGAACACTAGGTTTATCATGCAATGAAAATGGTTTAGAAATACTGACCTAAATGGAATGTCCATACTATGCGATCAATCTGAATCTTTACATTTTGGGTCATATGAGGGTCTGCTCAGGTGATCATAGCTGACAAGCTCTATTACTCTACTTTTCTACTTTCTTGTATTAAATTGGTCAGAATTCAGTTGAATGTCTTCAGTACACCCCCAAGAGGCTTCGAATTTAAGATATAGAATCATGTATTCATAGGCAGGCAAAAGGCTTTAGAACTCCCCAAAATCAGTATAAAACTCTGCTTATCATCCAACTGCCAATTATCCTACAAATCTCCAGAGTTGGTACAAAAGTAACTTGACTGAAAATTGATTAAATTACACACCTCAACATCTTTAAGATCTATTTCAACCAGAGCATTTCTAAAATCACCATGCCTCTTCTTTTTATTTTTCAAAATATACATATTAAAATACATTTTACAGAGTGCTTTCAAGCATAATGTTCAAGCAGAGATATACATTGGTTTCCCAGAATAAAAGCCATTAAGACAGTCCTTAAATGTCTAAGTAATACTATAAGGCCTATATTTACATATAAATTAGGCCCAGCACATCAAACAAAAATGTCGTGACTTTTAGTTCCTGCCATTAAATTCTGCAAAATAACTTCATATTCTTCATTTTAATAATTAGTATCCTTGAATCTGCATTTATTCCAAGATGGCATTTTTCAAACAGCTTTTTGTCCCTCACCCTAAGAGCTCACAATATTTTCACAATACTGAAGATACTTCAATTTCATGATACTATTGTAAAGGAAAAGCTAGCAGTATTTTTGTTATTGTGGCTCATAAGATATTTAAAGAGTTTTTTGCTGCCTCAAACATGGTCAGAAGAAGATTTGGTGACTTGCCCACCTCAGAGCAACACCAGATATCTGTAAACACAGCATAACTCAGCTGATCTCTGTTTTGCAAAAGGGGAAACTAAGGATCAGAGAGAGGAATTCATTTCTCCACTATCCCGTGGCTAAGAAAGACAGAGCAGGTCTCCTATTTAAGTCCTTCTTCAACTGAGTCAAGCAAAGTAGCCAAAAACATAGAAATACAAAAACATGATGATAATCTTCTAAAAGAAACTTAGAATTCTGAACCTCGCCAAAATTGAAGTCAATTATACTAGATGTGAATAAAATGTAGTATATAAAATGGTATCAAGAGGGTCATCATTAAACTATCATTGTAAGAAGCTGTAACATCTAATTAGCTCCTTTCTTACTAAGGAAAACCATTCAATTATAGTCACACACACAGTGTGGTTAAAAATTAAATAGTCTTTCAATACCATTCTCAATTATTTTAGACTATCCTAAAAACGATGTTTATCCTAACACAAATGTTAAGAACACGTTTGGCCCAAAAACCACACGGTAAAGGACTGAGAACGTGAAAATAAAGTAAAAACCTAACTTGTCTTAGGGCAGGTAATGTGGCAATATGCCTCAGGAGCCTTAAAAATATGCAGACCCTCACCCTGCAGATTTATTCTAAGAATGCATCCTAAATTAATAATCCTAATTTTGAAACAAAATAATTTGAGCACAAATGTTTACTAATGTTTTACTTATAATAGTGAAAATTGAATACAACCTATGTGACAAAAGACAGTAGTTCCATAAACTGAAGTATATCCAATGAGTAGGTCATGTAGTTAGCAAAATGGTAATTAAGTATACTGCACAAGAGCATGAAAATGCATATGTATATGTCAAGTTTTAAAAAGATGTAAAAACATACATTCAGAATGCAATATGACATAAGTAATAAAATGTAAATAAATTATGGAGAACAGACTGGAAGGAAATATACAAAAATATAATTAAGGAATGAGTTTATGAGAGATTTTCTATTCTTTCTATGTTTAAGTATTTACATTTTTTGTAATGATGATTACTTGGAAAATTATAAACCTTTTTTAAAAACAAAGAAGGAAAGGTCACATTCAGTTCTAGTAATGGGGAATTTGATCATTTGAACCAACCCTTTTACTGTGAACTATAGAAACACTGAATGAAATATAAAAACACCTGCTTGAAGGCATTTGAGACTTAACAATATAGTGCAGAATAACTAAGCTAACGTCTCAGAAAATAAGAAAATCCAGAGAAGTGAGCTGTTTCCTTTGGGTTTCCTTTTGCCTTGGGACAGATTCCAGAAGAGCTGCTGAGAGCAAAGCAGCACTGCTGACAGTCTCCCCTGGGGGGACAAAACCTGGAGCCCAGACCTGCTGAGTGTAGGAGCTCCGATAAATTCCTAGAGTTTTGGGCTGGGATCCCAAAGACTGGCATCATATGCATAAGGGAAAAGTTTAAGTAAGCCAGACCTCACAGGGACTAAAACTCATCTTTAAATCTTCTAGATGGCCCAGAAAAAAATCTCAATTCCTAAAATTGGATTAAGGTGATCCTAGATTACTAGTACCTTCAGGCCCCTGGGAAAAGCAAATCCTCTCTGGACAAAGAGACCTTTATCCTCGACTTCAAATTATTAACACAAATACTTTTTCAATACAAAGACTAGATGCAGCCCCACATACCCAGGCGTACAAGGATATGAGACCATAGAAACAAAACGCAGCAAAACAACAGAGTAAAGATCTATAAGGACTCTAGATATTAGAATTTTTAGACACAGTTTTTAAAATAAATCTGATTACTATGTTCAAGGGCCCAAAAGACAATATTACATTTTTCAGCAGAACATTAGAAACTAAAAACTACAGAGCAGATTGACAGATTTTAAACAATAACCAAAATTATGACCTAACAGAGTTAATAACTTATTAGACATAATCAAACAAAAATTAACAAACTAAAAAATAAATCAAAAGAAAAAAATTGGATAAAGGATAAAAAGGCAAAAAAATAAGAGAAAGTAAGAGACTTAGAGAAAATATATGCATTTAGTATAAGTCCCAGAAAGAAAGGAGAAATTGGGACAGAAGCAATGTTTAAGATAAAATGGTAAAAATTTCCCCAAACTGATGAAAGATATCAAACCACAGATTTAAGAGCCCTGTCCAAAAACAAAACAAAACAAAAAAATCTGAAGGAAAACTCAGGATTCTTGCTGATTCAGCTCTTACACCAATGAGCTATGTAACCTTGGACAACGCCTTTCATCTCCCTGGATATTTGTTTCATCATTTGTAAAAACAAAGACACTGGATTACATAATTTCTAGAATTTGCCAAGTATGTTTCTAAGAACAGCTATTATCATTAACAATAGGTTTTGTTATATTGTGATCTTTTGACATTTCAAAAACCATGTACAAAAACACAACCTGTATCAATCAGCGATGTTATAAGTCTACATTTCTACTAGTCTATAAAATCTTACTATAAGACGTCCTTTAAGTTGTTCAACAAAACCAGGGTGTTTTCTCTTAAAGAATATTATTTAAATGTCTATCTACCATCTGATACCCAAGATAAGTAAGAAGTAATTCCCGGCTTTTGAGTAACATGAACTGTATTTATTTATTATATTAAATTAATGTCAATGAATAATGAATTATGCTAAGTTATACAGAATAAGTGTCAGTGAAAGAAATCCCCAAATATGGCAAATAATATAACTAGCAGCATAAATATCATAATAAAAATAGCAATATCTTTATTAAAATGTTCAAATGTATCTAAATTCTATCAACTTAAGTATAAAATTATATTTATCAGCATATCAGCTTATTAACAATAACAAGTTATCAACATAGACACAAACATTAAAATTACAAGAATAGCAATGTTTTACCACCAAATTATTTAGAACAATTTCTACAATCCCTAGATTATCTCTTTTTAAAATTTTTATTTGTTTTTAAATTCAAGTATAATTAACATGCAGTATAATATTAATTTCAAGTGTAATATCATCTCTTACTTTTTTTTGGAAAAGAAGAAAACAGAAAAGAAAAAATAGGCAGAAACCACAAACAAGGACATTAATATTCTACTTACACATCATATGCAACATGGCTTTTTTTATTTTGTCTATTTAAATAAGAAATGTGCCTCATGAGTCCACCTTGTTCATGAGCTAGAGATAGGATACAATACTTCTATTGCCATTAATGAAGGCTGAACAACTTTTCCACCAAACTGGTTTTACATTTACTGATCCCTTATAATCACTTCTTAGAGCACTTGTAAATAAGAAACTTATTATATATCACATTATAAATTTGGAGAATGTACTAGAATTTCCTAAACAGATAACTCAATGTTTATTTAGTAAGAGTTTTTTTTAATTAGGAAAAATAGAAATAGAAATCCTATCTGATTCCTAATATTTAATGAAATGAAAATTGAATGCTTCTCCCTGTAAAACATCAAAAGGGTCAATGAGTAAGTTATTCCCTAATATTCTGACTCATGCTGTGAATTTTAAATTCTAATTTAAATTAGTTCATTTTTCTCTCACCTCACCCCTGACAATGGCTGCTGAGCCCTTCCCTGGAATAAGGTTCATTTTCTTTGGTGATAAAGGGATGGATATGGCTTTTGCTAGCTTTCCTGAAGCAATGCATTTGCCATTTCCACTTGAGGTCCAGTAGGTCTTACTAATCATGCAAATTTACAAAAAATTAAAAAGTTCTGCAAAACGTTTAGAGTAAGTTCAAGAAAATTGAGTTATATTGAGATAATATTAACATGGAAGAAGAGGGCAGAGCATTGAAACCAAGCAGATACACAGGCGTATGGTCTTTTCTTCCCTTGTAATTGTCTTTATTATGTGTGTTTTTAAACCACTCTATAAATGCATTACAATTGCTATCTTATCCATTCCCTGAAAGAACTCTGTTTTCTACACAGCAAGCAGTTAGTATTCTGATAACCACATTTTTACCTGTTTTTAAACACTTCTCTTCATGTACTACAGAATGCCTATCACACCCATTCCATGAAGTAACACTAGTCTCAGCAAAGCAACAGAAACATGCTTATAACCACCTTTATTACATGTGATTTTATACACTAATTTACATCCAATAGAGAATATCTATCACATCCATTTAAGGCTAGGATTTTTTTAAGTCATTAATGTAGAATATAGTTTACAAAGAAATATCAGCTGTGAAAACCCAAATGGCATTCTGCATGATCAGTAATGTGAGCAGTTGATATTCAGCAAATACAAACCCCATGCAGTTGTGATGCAACACTAATTATGCACTTTGCACTACCTGATTGAGAGGAAACGTCTCCAAGTAATGTACTTAAAGAAAAAAAGGGATAAGTCCTCTCGACTAAGAATATTTTACATGTAAGTATGAATGATAACAAATTCAAAGCACTACAGGCAAAACCTATAACAACAGTCTGTACTTAAAAGTTGCAGAGCTCTATGAGGGGTCCAAACTCCTTGCTCCTCAGGGGGAGGCTGGGGGTCAAAGATTCCCTCCTGATTGTAAGGCACTGTACTAGGGGTGGGTTTATGGGAGGATTTTCCTACCCATTTCAGTTTGATATTTTCTCAGCCACTCAGCATGCAGGAGCCACTCAAATAGTCTGTATTTCTCTCAAAGGGAATTGAACTGGTAGTATGTCCTGGGAAGTGGGAGATCCGGGAGTCTTCTATGTCGCTATCTTGGTGACATCCCTCACTCATTTTTTTTATCCATCTTACCACCCAATACAGCTCATGAAAATAGTAGGTGCTCAATAAACCTTTATTTAATTAGAGTAAAAGAATATTACAACATGTGCTCAAAACAGAGCGTCAATTGTGGAAAAATCCAACTGGTGACCTTACCAAATAATCTTCAGATTTTATCGGTGTAACTCTTAAAAAGAAATAGCCGAAGATACATAAATATAAGCCAGGTTCCTGGAAAAATCATTCTCATGAAAGACTTCTTTCCTCAACATTGCTGAATAAAGTACTTCTCTATTTTAGAAAACTGATATTCAACAAATGCATTATTTTAATTTACGTAGAGTGTTAGGGAAAATAGTATATACAGGAATTATATATAGAACAGTATACTCAAATAGTTGCTACTATCAAAATACTGAGTGGTTGGTAATAGAGTATTTGGACTGTTAAAGTCTTTGAATTGTGTTTTATGGGCTAAGAATAGGTAAGTAAATTGTTTATGGACAACAGAATAGCCAAATCCACTATCTAGAAGGAAGACCCTGAATTTAATTCTCAACTATTACAAATATGCCTTATCAAGAGACATTCATTATTTCTTACAGAATAGGGTTTTACTTTCTTTGGTGGACTTTGCAACATGAAGTTTTTGTAACAGTCCCTGTGAAAGATTATAAGAACCTGACTATAAAATTTTGAAATATACTAGGAAATAATGGTAACATTAAAACATTAGTGTTTTTGGGGTGCCTGGGTGGCTCAATGGGTTAAGCCTTTGCCTTCAGCTCAGGTCATGATCCCAGGGTCCTGGGATCGAGTCCAACATCGGGCTCTCTGCTCAGTGGAGGGCCTGCTTCCCCCTCTCTCTCTGCCTGCCTCTCTGCCTACTTGTGATCTCTCTCTCTCTCTGTCAAATAAATAAATAAAAATCTTAAAAAAAAAAACTTTAGTGCTTTCAATGAGCTATCTGTGACAAAGTGAAAAAGTNTACTTGTGATCTCTCTCTCTCTCTCTGTCAAATAAATAAATAAAAATCTTAAAAAAAAAAAACTTTAGTGCTTTCAATGAGCTATCTGTGACAAAGTGAAAAAGTTTTTGTCAGTAATTGCTAAAGTGAAGCTAAAATCCAAAAAGGAAGAGTCTTCTTATCTAATTTGTGTTTTTACTTTGTTTTATTATTGCTTTAATATCTTTTTTGCTGTGGGGGCACCTGGGTGGCTCAGTGGGTTAAGTATCTGAGTCTTGAATTCCACTCAGGTCATGATCTCAGGCCCTGACATGGGGCTCGATGCCCAGCATGGAGCCTGCTTAAGATGCTTTCTCCCTCTTCCTCTACCCCTCCCATCCCTTTCTTTAAAATATATATTTTTTATTATTATTATATATTTTCTATTTTCTTTGCTAGTTCTTAAACCTTAGAAGACATCAAAATCACCTCAAGAGACTATTAGAACACAGATTGCTGGACCCTATTCCCAGAATTTCTGATATAATACATCTCAGGAAGGATCCAAGAATCTATGTTTCTGACAAGTTTCCAGACAGTAGTCACTACTAATAGTCAGGAAACACACTTTGAGAACCACTGTTTTGTACACTTGTTAACAATTATAAGAGGGTTATTTTCTGTAGTATTTTCTAAACTAGGAATACTGAGAAAGAATCCATATTTCTTTTACACAAGACATTTGTTTTAATTGGTGTACAACACCCATTTGTATATTTCCAGTTCTGGGGTGCCTGGTTGGCTCAGTCACTAAGTGTCTGCCTTCGGCTCAGGTCATGATCCCAGGATCCTGGGATCAAGACCTGCATCAGGCTCCCTGCTCAACGGGGAACCTGCTTCCTCTCTCCTACTCCCCCCGCTTGTATTCCCTCTCTCACTGTGTCTCTCTCTGTAAAATAAATAAATAAAATATTTAAAAAAATTTATATATATTTCCAATTCTATCATAATATGCCCATATAAGAAGAGATTTATTATGTCATAAAGGCTGTGATGAATTCTAACATAAGTAAAAAATCCTTTGGTAAATCAAAGAGTCATATGGTAGAGACTTTAGTGAAAGGAAGTGTACTTTAATTGATTTTATTACCCACAGAACCTCATACATTTGTGGACACATAGGAAGTGCTCAACAAATACATATTGACTAAACAATAATTCCATTTCATATGTAATATACAAATCTAGGTTTTTGTAAATCGAGTTCATTTTCTTAAAGATCTTTCCCCATATCCATTATATGGAAGGTCTTAAACTCCTAAGTCATCTCTAACTCTCATCTCCCACATCCAGCCCCCCTTTTCTCCCTCTTGGTTTAACTTTACTTCAACCATATCAAAATCTTAAGTTCCTTGACCCCTTCACATTCTCACATCAGCTCCGCTTGTTTTCAGGTCCTCCCTTCCAGCTCCATGATGAATTATCTCAATCATTTCCCCAACATTTTTCACAATTATTCTGTCTCCTTTTGCCTGGGCCACGTTCTTTTAACAAAAGCCCCATCCTGGATCACAGTGTTTTCATTTCTGCTTCACTCTGTCTGAGGGAGAAAAATGATAGGACCAGGCATACTGGTTCTGCATGGTTTTGATTTCCCATCTCCACTGAGCTTTCAGTCCCACCAGACCATTCCACACAAAAAGGGCTGCCTTTACCATTCTCCTGAATAGCGATTGCACACCTCAACCTCCTCTCCAAATTCCCACTCCCACCTTCTCATTCAGAAAATGACTGCCTCTCACTTCACTGAAAAAACTGAAGCTGTAAGTCAGCTTCTCTCTCAGCTTCCTCCCCTTTCTTTCACACTGTTTTTTTACAGAGCAAAGATATATATATATCTTATATCTATATATAGATATATATATATCTTATGTATATAATATATATATAATTTTTTTTTTTAGTTCTGTGGTAGCCAGCCCCTAAGCTGGACCCCAAGGATCCCTGCAGTATGGTATGCATACTCATGTGTAGTCTCTTCCCACACTGGACCAGAATTAATCTGTGTGAACAACTGAATATGACAGAAATGATGGTAAGGGACAGTATTACTCCAACATGAGATTATAAAAGACACTGCAACTTCAGTCTTGGGTTTCTCCTTCCACGCTCTCTCTTGGATTACTTACTCTGGGTGAAACCTTGACATAAGCAGCCATGTGGGAAGGCCCAGGGGTGAGGGACTTCTGCTTCTTGCCAACCATTTGGGGGCAGCTGTTTCAGCCCCAGTCCAGCCTTCAGAGGTTGCAGCTCTGGCCAACAACTTGACTGCAACCTCCCAACAGACCTTGAGCCAGAACTATCCAGCTAAGCATCTCCCAGATTCCTGACCTTCAGAAACTATGTGAAGTAATAAATATTTATCATTTCAAGCTACTAAGTTTCAGGGTAATTTGTTACACAGCAACAGATAGCTAGCACAGAGTTTGAGACTAATCCACCCACCTCTTCTTCAGAGGCATCATTCAGTCATCTCTTTCACCCTATACTTCAAGCTGTCCTATTCTGTCTGCTTCCTTTTGCTCAAGTCTCCTTACTCTCTCTCAAAAAAAAAAAAGGCAGAAAACTTCCTTTATCCCTTATGACCTCTCATGTTTCCCCCTACTTCTGCCCTCCTCTTCATACCAAATTCCCGAAAGTAATGATTTGCTATCCACTACTTCTAACTGCCACTCTCTCCTCCACCCTCAGAAGTCTGCTGTTCACTTGCCCAACTTCACTAAAATTCCTCACAGAGGCTTCCAGTGAGCTCCATGTTGCCAAGGCCAATGGCTACGTCAAGGAGTTTGGATCATATTCTAAGACAGTGAGAAACAGACAAGTTGTGGCCAACTACAGTGGTTAGAAGCACACACTCTGGAGCCAGACTGCCTGGCAAGCAGGAAGAACAGTTAGAGGAGGACTGTGTAGTGGTCAGGAGAGAAGTGATGATGACTTACTCCAAGGTTGTGGCAGAGGAGCTGGAAAGAAAGACTAAGACTCAGAATATAGTTTCTGAGATTGAAATAGAACTTGCTGAAGGATTGCTTAGGGGAGAAAAGGGAAAGGATGGAACTAAACATTACTTCTAAGTTCAAGGCTTGAGCAACTGGTAACAGGTGATGACTCTACTGAAATATAAGATTTGTGGAGAATAGTTTTTGGGGGGAAAGACTATAAATGAAGAGCTTTGGCATTATGTTTGAGATATCTAGCAGTCATCCAAATGGAGATATCATGAAATAAAATGGAATGTGTGGTATAGTATACTGACCACTAATAATTCCCGTCCATTTTTTAAATATGACAAGTGAATTCAAAAAACATCAGAAACTGCTCATTATTTGCATATTTCAGCAACTGTACAGAAACTACTTTCCATAGTTCAGCAGTTCTTGAAATCCTCATTTACAGAGTTTGGTTCATATTTCTTGAAATTAAGGCTCAACTAGGGTTTAATATTACATGAGCAATCAGACACAGCGACAGAGTTCAAAATCAGTGACTTGCAGAAGCAAAGTCTGCAGGGATTTTAGACTTCTGATTAAAATATATAGACAGCACATAATTTAGGGTTAAGTTTATCTCACGTTCTGGTCCTATAACTTTAGCCCTGGAGGAGAAACAAGACCCAGCATATTAAGCATCCATCAGGGAGTCTGAATACCAAGATCTAATTTGAATAAGACTTTTATTAGAACACCATGTCCTAAGCTCTCTCTTTCAGTATTAGAAAAGCAAGAACAGTAAAAAAATAGAAGAAATAAAATAAGTTAAAATAATACATAAGGCTAGGAGGAATAACAATAATAAGAACTACTCAAAGAAATGGTAAAAATAAATAATTGTTAGTGATCAGAAATTCATTTTAAAATATCAAAAGTTTTATTGATAGTAAATGAATACCTAGTTAATACAGAGTCAGTGAACGAGTCTCAGCAGAGCCTTACATGAAAAAAGTACCTGATCAATTGGAACAGCTGTAAAATGGCAGTAACCCTATATTTGTATGCTGATTTACTTTGCACTTTGTTATACACCATTTCATGCTACATGACTATCCAATTCGAGTGACGTAGTCATTCAAGAAACTTTAGTGATCACCTCCTTTGTGGTAGGCACAGCATAAGGCATTGAAATTGAAGACCTGGGCCTTGTTCACAGAGATTATATTCAATGCAATAAATATGATAGGGTAACTTAGCAAGATCAAAGGTGCTCCCACCTCATCCTGCAGTATGGAATATGGAGGGAAGGAAAGTTGCATGCTCATATGTCCCAATAAAATGATGCTTGAGCTGAGAATTGATAGTGAGTAGCAGCTAGATTCTGAAAAACCAAAAGAAGAATGTCTCTGACTCAAGAAATACTATATATGGAAGAGATGGCTCCAAGATCTAGCAAGATACTGCTGAAAGGTTTGCATATAATTTAGCTTGATGGAAGCATAAGATGGGTCTAGGGGAACAGATGAAGAAGATAGAGGAGGAAAAGGAAGGTCATCACAGTCTTTCCTTGGCAAATGAAGGAGCTGTACTCTGACTAAACATTATAGGATGAAATGAAAGGTGTTTAGTAAAAGAGGTAACATGAGCAGACCTCCATTTTTGATACACTGCTTTGGCCATTTTGTGGAAGGTGGATTCAACAACTTGAGACTCTAGAAGCAGGGAAACTTGTCTTGTGATTATCATAGAACCCATGCCCTGGAACCTTAGAAAAGACACTTGGGCTCTCACTTAGATCTCATTCACTCATATTACAGATTTACTTAAAAGAACTTGAATATATGGTTTTCTAGACCACAAAAGACTAGAAATAGCAAATTAGCAGAAGACCAAGGGATATTGCTCTAAATCCAAAAATGTAAGAGGACAGTAAAGGCAAGCAAAGAAATGACTACATGAATGACAGCACGGTAGCTTAGAGTCATTCAGCAAAGAGGCTCCCAAGCTTCAGCAGGGAGACCTTATTTTACAATATGTTGTTTATGATGATAATTCAATACATTTTTACTGAGTACCTTCTATCTACAGAGCACTGTATCCCCACAGACAAAAGAATAAATTAACCAGGAATCTGTAAAATGCATGTTTGGAAAATTTCTGTTAAAATGATTTTTTAAAGCCTTTATTTGGATGATAAGCTTAGGCAGAATACCTCATTCCCCTACAATGAAGCTCTGTAAAGTGATTTTCTTTCTGCTTTTCTTCAAGATCTTTTAATAAACTATGGTTAATTTGAATAGAGACTACCAGCACAGATTTAAAAGATGAAGATGAATTCTCTCAAGAAAATAAATATGAAGAAAAAAGTAAGATATAATCCCTACACCACCATTCACAACTGCATGATTAAGGCAAGTCACTTACATGGAATCTTATTTTCCTCACCAGTGAAATGGGTATAACACTAACCATCAAAGTGTTACTGTGACATTGAAGTAAGTAGCAAAAAAGAGAGGACTTTCAAATTATAAAGCACTATGTAACTATAAGGTAATAATAGAATTTGTATTCCCACTTCAGCTCATCAAGAACATCACCCCAGGGCTACCATTGCTTGGGAATTCTGTGCTGGGCTCATCAAGAATATCACCCACCATTGCTTGAGAATTATGTACTGTGCTGATGTTTCCAATCATCATCACCAACCCTCACTACAGCTGCAGGATCTCTTGACATGGGTGGCACAGCCCCTTCCCCAGTCTGCAGTTATCTTGACTGCCACCACCACCCAGAGACAGCTAGAGTGGCTTAGAGATAGGGATGGTGATGCAGGGTGCAGATGGGTAGTAGGAAGCCTTCTAGTCATAGGTAATTTGCTTTCATGTATTACTTAGTTGATAGACACTAAACTTTATTAACGTAGCTAAATGTTGGTTATGGGTGTCTCGTAAAGATATTGTGCTAAAGCAAGACATTTAAACTGAGACTTTCAATCTGAGAATTCACCAGTTATGAGTCAAAATTTCTACTTCGATAGATTATAAATTATCTCTGTCCTTGTTCCCCTCTTCTTGTACTTCTTTCTCCTCTCTTCCGTTCTTATTTCCAATTAATGAGTCCATGTAGAGAGGAACTTAATTTATTTTAGTAAATTGTGTATTATACACAATTAATATCATTAAATACTATATTATGAAATAAGCATTTTTAATTATATTACTTATCTGAGGATAATGCTTATTACAAAAATGTTTACCTCTCTCTCTTTTTTCCCTTTGTCTCCTTTGTTTCATTTCTTAAATTCCACATATGAGTGAAATAATATGATAATTGTCTTTCTCTGACTAACTTATTTCACTTAGCATAATACTCACTAGCTCCATCCATGTCACGGCAAATGGCAAGATTTCATTCTTTTTTATGGCTGAGTAATATTCCATTGTATATGTGTGTATATATATATATATATATATATATATATATATATACATACCACATCTTTATCCATTCATCAGTCAATGAACGCTTGGGCTGTTTCCATAGTTTGGCTGTTGTAGGTAATATTGCTTTAAACATTAGGGTACATGTATAATTTTGAATTATTATTTTTGCATTTTTGGGACAAATACTTAGTAGTGTAATTGCTGGTTGGTAGGGTAGTTCTATTTTTAACTTTTTGAGGAACCTCTATACTGTTTCCCTTAGTGGCTGCACCACTTTGCATTCCCACTAACAGTGCAAGGGGGTTCCCCTTTCTCCACATCCTCACCAACACCTGTTGTTTCCTGTGTTGTCGATTTTAGCCATTCTGATGGGTGTGAGGTGATGCTCATTATAGTTTTGATTTGCATTTCTCTGATGATCAGTGATGTTGAGCATCTTTTCATGTGATGTTGGTTATCTGTATGTCTTCTTTGGGAAAATGTCCATTCATATCTTCTGCCCATTTTTTTATTAGACTGTTCTTTTTTACGGTGTTGAGTTTTATAAGCTCTTTATATATTTTGGATACTAATCCTTAATCAGATATGTCATTTGCAAATACCTTCTCCCATTCCATAGGCTGCCTTTTAGTTTTGTTGATTGTTTCCTTCACGGTGCAGAAGCTTTTTATTTTGATAAAGTCCCAATAGTTCATTTTTGCTTTTGTTTCCTTTCCCTCAAGAGACACATCTAATAAGAAGTTGCCATGGCCAATGCCAAAGAGGTTACTGCTTGTGTTCTCCTCTGGGATTTTGATGGTTTCCTCTCTGACATTTAGGTCTTCCATTTTGAATTTATTTTTGTGTATGACGTAAGGAAGTAGTCCAGTTTCATTCTTCTGCATGTTGCTGTCCAGTTTCCCCAATACCATTTGTCTTTTTCCCAAGTGGACATTCTTTCCTGCTTTGTGGAAGATTGATTGACCATATAGTTGTGGGTTCATTTCTGAGTTTTCTATTCTGTTCCATTGACCTATGTGTCTATTTTTTGTGTTGGTACTGTACTGTTTTGGTTACTTTAGCTTTGTAATATAACTTGAAGTTCAGAATTTTGATGCTTCCAGCTTTGCTTTTCTTTTTCAAAGGTCCTTTGGCTATTTGGGGGATTTTGTGGTTCTATACAAACTTTAGGATTGTTTGTTCTAGCTCTGTGAAAAATACTCTTGGTGTTTTTTGGGGGGTCTTGGGGGTCTTTTGGAGTTTTTCTGTTTTGTTTTGTTGGGTGTTTTGGGGTGTTTTGTTTTTGTTCTTTGGTTTAGTTTCGATTTGAATTCCAATTAGTTAACACACAGTATAATATTAGTTTCAGGTGTACAATTTATTGATTCAACACTTACATACAAAGGAGTGCACTTGTTGTGATGAGCTGTTGGTGTTTTGATAGGAATTGCATTAAATGTTTAGACTGCTTTGGGTCATATAAACATTTTAACAATATCTGTTCTTCCAATCCATCAGCACAGAATGTCTTTCATTTCTTTTTGTCATCTTCAATTTCTTTCATCAACGTTTTAAATTTTTCAGATTTCAAATTTTAAATTTTTCACCTCTTTGGTTAGGTTTATTCCAAGGTATCTTATTGTTTTGGGTGCAATTGTAAATGGAATTGATTCCTTAATTTTGCTTTCTGCTGCTTCATTATTTGTGTATAGAAATGCAACATATTTCTGTATGCTGATTTTATATCTGTATTTTGACATCTGTATCCTGAGACTTTACTTTATTCATGTATCAATTATAATAGTTTCTTGGTGGAATCCTTCTGGTTTTCTATATATATATATATGGCCTTATATAACTATGTATATGTATATATATACATATACATAGTTATACATATAGATATATATTATGGCATCTGCATATAGTGAAAATTTTACTTCTTCCTGACCAATTTGAATGGCTTTTATTCCTTTTTGTTGTCTGATTGCTATAGTTTGGACTTCCACTACTATGTTAAATAACAGTGGTGAGACTGATATCCCTATCTTATTCCTGACCATAGAGAAAAAGGTCAGCTTTTCCCAGTTTATGATGACATCAGCTGTGGATTATTCATATAGGGCCTTTGTTTTGTTGACATTTGTTCCCTCTAAACCTACCTTGTTGAGGGTTTTTTAAATGTATAGACCTTGTACCTTGTCAAATGCTTTTTCTGCATCTACTGAAATGATCATATGGTTCTTATCCTTTCTTTTATTAGTGTGGTATATCATGCTGATCGATTTGCAAATACTGAACCATCCTTGCAACCCAGGAATAAATTCCACTTGATCATGGTGAATGATTTTTTTAATGTATCATTGGGTTTGGTTTGCCAGTATTTTATTGAGAAATTTTGCGTCTGTGTTCACTGGGGATATGGGCCTATAGTTCTCTTTTTTAGTGGAGTCTTTATCTGGTTTTAGTATCAGTGTAATGCTAGACTCATAGAATTAACTTGAAGTTTCCTTCCTTTTCTATTTTTTGGAATAGTTTGAGAAGAATAGGTATTAATGCTTCTTTAAAAGCTTGGGAACATTTGGTTGTGAAACCATGTGGTCCTGGGCTTTTGTTTGTTGGGAGATTTTTGATTACAGATTCAATTTCTTTGCAGGTTATCAATCTGTTCAAGTTTTCTATTCCTTCCTGTTTCAGTTTTGGTAATTCATATGTTTCTAGGAATTTATCCATTTTTTCCTGGTTGTCAAATTTGTTGGCATATAGTTTTTAATAATATTCTTTTATAATTGGTTGTATTTCTGTGGTGTTGGTTGTTATTTCTCCTCTCTGATTCACTATTTTATTTATTTGGGTCTTTCCTCTATTTTTTTTTTTATAAATCTGGCTAGGTTTTTATCCATTTTATTAATTTTTTTCAAGGAACCAGTTCTTGGTTTCATTGACTTGTTCTATTGTTTTTTTAGTTCCTATATCATTTATTTCTGCTCTAATTATTATTTCCTTCCTTCTGCTGGTTTTAGACTTCATTTGTTGTTCTTTTTCTAGCTCCTTTAGGTATAAGGTTAGGTTATTTATTTGAACTTTTTCTGGCTTCTTGAGGTAAGCCTGTATTGCTATATGCTTTCCTCTTAGGACTGACTGCTGCATCCCAAAGGCTTTGGACCAATGTGTTTTCATTTTCATTTGTTTCCATGTGTTTTTTTTTAATTTCTTCTTTGATTTCCCAGCTGACCCATTCATTGTTTAGTAGCATGTTGTTGAACCTCCATGTATTTGTGGTCTTTCCAGATTTTTTCTTGCAATTGACTTCTGATTTCATAGCATTGTGATCAGAAAAGGTGCATGGTATGACTTCAATCCTTTTGTATTTGTTGAGGTCTGCTTTATGACATAATATGTGATCTATTCTGGAGAATGTTCCACGTGCACTTAAAAATAATGTGTATTCTGCTGTTTTGGAATGGAATGTTGTGAGTATATCTGTTACATCCATCTTGTCCAGTGTGTCATTCAAAGCCATTGTGTCCTTGTTCATTTTCTGATTAGATGATCTGTCCATTCATGTAAGTGGGGTATTAAAGTTCCCTACTATTATTGTATTATCAATTAGTTCCTTTATGTTTGTTATTAATTGTTTTATATATTTGGGTGCTCCCATGTTGGGTGCATAAATATTTATAATTGTTATATCTTCTTGTTGGATTGTTAATGTTAATATTGCTACAGACAAAAGCACTAATAATGATAAAAAGGAATATAATAATAAATAAAGGGGGAAATCCTGAACTAATAAGTATGTAACATCACATCCTTTTAAAATATTGCTTGTAGAAAGTAATAGATCAAGCAGAAAGGTTTAAAAGACAACTATAGAAGATTAAAACAGCACAGTAAACACTTGAACTAATAGATCTATAAAGAATCTTTAACCTACAGATATCAAATATATATTCTTTACAGGTGTACATGATATAGACACATGAATTGACCAGGTAACAAAAATCTAAAGAGGTGTTAACAAAGTCTAAAGAACTGATGGTGGGAAGAAAATGATATGAACACAGTGCTATAAATACTTAATATAGTGTTCACTGATGCATCTTTATAATGCCATAAAAACTGCAAACTACTTAAATGTTCAAAAATTGGAGAATGAATAAAGTGTGATAGATAGATAGATAGATAGATAGATAGATAGATAGATAGATAGATAATGGAATACTACAGAAGAGCTAAACTAAATTCATTAGAACTCTATGTCAGCATAAATAGATCTCCAAAATATAATACTGAGTGACAAAAGCAAGAAGATGAAGGATAAGTATAGTAAATTTATATTTAGTTATGTAAATGCTGAAAACACATGAAAAACTTTATGTATCACTTACAGCAGGATACATATGTCTGAAAGTACCAAAACATAAGCTGAAAGGGTTTTTACCAAAATAATAATAATGATGGCCTCTGGGAAGGGAGGGAAATGTTTGGGACTGGGAAGAGGCTTTGTATATATGTTCTATTTCTAGAAAGGCAGTAATACATCATGATTCAAAGTGCAGATTCAGGGCTAGACTACCTGAGTTCAAGTCTTGATGATGACATTCTTTGTGTCCCGGTTTCCTCACTTGTAAATTTTAGTTGATAATATTTCCTACCTAATAGGGCTATTTGAGTCTAGCTAAGCTAAGGCATGTAAACACTAGAACCATGCCTGGCACATTGTACTGGCACTCAAGAAATAAACATTAATCGTTATTGGTTTTGTTGAGATATTTTAAAGTAGTAAATGAAAGATAAGAAATTGGAGAGAGCACATATAGATAGCTCTTTGAGAAGTCTGGCTATGAAAAGCAAAACAAAACAAAAAAAATAGTTTGCAGCTAAATTGGTATGTGGGGTCCAGGGAGGCTTATTTAAAATGGGAGATTATTGAGTATATTTGTAAACTAATGAAAATAAACTAAATGAGTGGGGAAAATTGATGGCACAGCAAAGAGATGAAACTACCTAAAGGACAGTCTGATAGGACTAGAGGAGAAAGGGCTCATAGCACATGTGGAAAAATAAGTCCTTGAAAGGAAAAACAAACTTCCATTATTTCAAGAAAGAGGAGAAAAAGATACAGGAATGGAGGTCTTTTCTTTTTCTCAATGAATTTGAGGCAAGGTCCTCATTGGGAGTTCAAGAAATAAGAAGATTTGAGTCCATGCGGCAAATGAAAGAATATGCTTACTAGAGAAAAGAGGTGGAATGATGTGCCAAGGTGGAGCTTGCACTGAAGATGGTGATCATGGAAGTTACACTTTTTCCAAGCCACCTGTCATGTAGCAACTCTCAGCAGTATAGGCATACACATAGCAGTGAGAGAAGACTGGACCTTCCAGGTGCATGGATTTGCCAGGGGATAATATAACTATTCAGTTATACACAAAATTATATGATTAAAATCATCATGGATTCCAAGTGGATGAGGAAGAGGGGAATGAAGACAAAGAGGGCAAAGGGATAGAAAGAAAATGGATTAAAGCTCTCAGGGTCTTCAAAGAATTGTTTCCATGGGTGACTGAAGAGATAAACAGGACATATAAGACATTGCTCAGAAGAATGGGATGCATGAATTTATTTTAAAATTTTGATTTTAGGGGCACCTGGGTGACTCAGTTAAGCATCCGCCTTCAGCTGAGGTCACGATCCCGGGGTCCTGGGATGGAGACCCATGTCGGGCTCCCTGCTCAGTGGAGAGCCTGCTTCTTCCTCACCCTCTGCCTGCCACTCTGCCTACTTGTGCTCTTTCTCTCTCTGTTAAATAAATAAATAAATTCCTTAAAAATAAAATAAATAAAATTTTGATTTTAAAATTGGAGCAGTGGAGAGAATGCATGGTTGAGTTGAAGAGAAGGAAATATTCACCAGGGATGAGATGGCCCAGAGTGACACTGAGAGGCCAGAGCGTTGGTTAAGTCATCACAGAATGCTGAAGATACTAAAAATAGAGAAGTAGATAAAACACTGTGATCGGATTTATATCTCCTGCTGCGATAAGGAGATAAGGGATAGAAACTGGAGAAAGGAAGATCTTTGCTGAAATCCTGTGAGATCATGGTGGTTCTGATTAAGACAGTGGCAGGAAAGATGGAAAGAAATGGACTCTTTCAAGAGATGCTAAAGTAGTAGAAAAACACTGTGTTTTGTGGCAGGGTGTGGGAGTGAGGAAAGAGTCAGGGCATCAAGATCAGGTATCTGGAGCAGATGCTAGTGCCATTTTCTGAAAAAGGGAGAAGAGGAGGAAAATCTGCTCTGGAGCCACCTAAACCACTAAGGATAAATAGCCTCAACAATACAGATATACATATATCACAGAAATGACAAAAATTAATATGTAGATATTAAAATTCCAGCTAAGTTTGAATGTTGATAATACATGTCAGTGGTTTGATACCATTTCTTTTTTTTTTTTTAAAGNTAGTGCCATTTTCTGAAAAAGGGAGAAGAGGAGGAAAATCTGCTCTGGAGCCACCTAAACCACTAAGGATAAATAGCCTCAACAATACAGATATACATATATCACAGAAATGACAAAAATTAATATGTAGATATTAAAATTCCAGCTAAGTTTGAATGTTGATAATACATGTCAGTGGTTTGATACCATTTCTATATAATAGCAGATGAACAGCACAATGAAGGCTTTCAAGTCTAGAAGAAAAATTAAATTATTAATAAGAAAAATTGCTTTGCCTAAAGAATAAAGGACTCCCAAACATCACAGAGATTAAATATTTAAGTAAGTTATTTCAATTTTGTAATAGATGAGGCAATATCTGGTTTTTAATGTGCATTTTAAAAAATGGTTAAAAATCATAACATCTGTGAAACTTGATTGGACTAATATTTTGGAACTCTCACTAAAACAATTAACATTATGCTTCATAACAGACAAGTTAAATATTAAAAATATTTCACAAATGAATACATAACTTGGTTGCCTGCTCTATTTTCTCAATAACAAGTCCATGTTCACTGTGAGCACAGGTTTTAGAAAAAGCTGTTTTTCTAAAGGGTTACTTTCATACATCTTTCATTTGCTAAATCTCAACCTCCCAAATATCAGGGAAAAGTCAACATAGTAACAATCCATATAGTAAGAATTCGCTCAAATAATAACCCGATACCCATGTTAATCACTGTGATTTAATTATGGCATCTTTCCCTTTTCCAGAATATTTATGAATTATTCTTTGTGTAGTCCCAAAGTACATTATTAATGCACATCAAAGGACAGTTTAGTTATAAATATTAATGACCCAGGGAAAGTAACTTTGGGCACGAAATTTCATAACACAGTTGATTTTTATCTTTAATTCTTTATATTGCTTGATTATAGATGTTTCAATTAGGCATTAAGTATTGTTTTATTCTTTTTGATGGAAGGTTAAAAATTACAGCATTACAATAATCAAATTTTTAAAAATACAACAGAATGTAATCCACAACAGTTCCTGAAATTCCCATTTGGTTGTAAAATATGTCTTCCATAATAATTAAGTACATAATAAATTTAAGGGCTAAAGAACAGTTGCTTTATAACATTTACAAGAAGTAATTTACATTACTGAGAGGAAGTAAGGAATTTTTTAACATAAATGTAATTAGAATCCACTGGACCTCTATTCTATTAGTCTTATAAAGACAGTTCTCTCTGATATAAATTTTTCAATAGTTATTAAGAAATTCAGTGCTTTCCTTCCGTACTTGTAGATAAGTGTTTAAGGATATATGAAGTTCTCAAGGCCCTTCACTTTCAGGTTTACATAACTAATTATCAGGGTGGCTGTTTATAACTATTGTAGCTTCCATAACTTATAACTAATTCTCAATTTTTATTTTATGTGGCTTAACTCTGAACATAAAGTATACTTTGGGAAAGTCTGCAAATAAATATTGCTTAGCATCTTACCATTTGAAATGCTAAAATTTCATAAAGATGTCAAAGTCTTGAAGAGCTCTAAGAAGGCAAGAAATGAACTAATATGTGGTTATAGTTGAGATAAAGAAAGATCGCCAGATTCTGAATTCATTTCCCCCCAAATGATTAAAAGGTGGTTAATAATAATAATAATAAGTATTTGAAATTGTTTTAAAATTGTTGATCATCTGGGTCATTCTTACCAAACAGAGCAAGTGAAATGTGGAAAAGCTCATTTTAATAAACATTCTCTGAGGGTTTGCAATGGGCTAGGCACTACGCTAAGCACTTTATTATGTGTATCTTAATTAGTCCTTATAACGAACATATCAAGTGGGTACTATTATTGCACCCATTCGAGAGATGAGTAACCCAGGGCTTTGTAGGAGCAGTTTGGCCATAGCCTCCAGAACTGGTCACCAGATGGTTACGCCTGCCTGACCCCAAAGACTGTGGCTCCTCCACCCCTCCCCTTTCTCTTCTCCAGATAGGATGAAGTGCTGGTTAGGAACACAGACTGTAAACTCTCCCACGTCTTCTAGTAGCCAGTTTGAAAATGTTTATAAATGTTAAGAAACATAGGGAGTAAGCTAAATATGACGTCACAAGTTACCTTCTAGGTCTGATCCATTCAGTGTCAAGAAACGTGAGCCTAACATCATGAATGCTCTTAATTTCAGAAGTCTACAGTAACAGAGGAAGCCTGTCAGTCAGTGGGATGCATTATCCATTTTTTCACATAAGCCTTTACTTTACTTTGAGCACTTTTTATTTATTTTGCTTAGAGCCTCCAAATGTCTTGTCACGTTTTTGTACAGCTGGATACAAGACACCGCTTCCCGAGACCCAGTGGAAGCAGGTCCACTTTTGCAGAAATCCATTCGTCTTAAGAAGCATTAGGGATTCCTTTAGCTTCATGAATGCTACTTTTTTTCTTTCCACCTTTGTAGAATGTTCATTAAATTTTGGAGCTGAAATAGCCTACCAAGGTAAAAATCTGCTTAACAACACCGACTCCAGGTAAAAACACCTTCCTTGGCACCTCTGATCAGTATGTCCCAGACTCCATGTGAATCTTCAGGGAACGGGAGCCCAGTCAGCTTGTAGGGAGGACCATGGGAACTGAGAGCAGCTCTAATGGTTAGCCTCATCATTCTAAGCCATAATCTGCTTCCCCGTTATTTCTAACCTCTGCACCTGGTCAAAACTCTCTTTCACAACCAACCCTTCAACTTTTAAAGACAACAATCACATCTCTTTTCAGTCTCAAATGCTCCTACTCATCCCCAATTCCCTCAAACATTTCTAATTTGGCATGAATAGTCAGAAACTCCACCAATTCTGTAAATCTATACTGTCAGGGACCTTCTTAAAATGCCTTCTACACCCCAGAACTGCTCAGAATGCCACAGACATCAAGGGCATCCTTGGGTGGCTCATTTGGTTAAGAGTCTGACTCTTGGTTTCTGCTCAGGTCATGATCTCCCCATCCTGGATCTCCTGCAATGGGCTCTGCACTCAGTGCAGAATCTGCTTGTCCCTCTCCCTCCCCCTCTGCTCCTCCCCACTGGCACTCCTCCCCACTGATGCTCATGTACATATGCTCTCTCTCTTCCTCTCTCTCTCTCAAATAAATAGCTAAAATCTTTTTTAAAAAAAAAAAGAAGGTAGAAAGAAAGGAAGGAAGGAAGAAAGGAATGAAGCCACAGACATCATCTCATGATACTCAAGTACAATGGAGGAAATATCTTCTTATAGTCCAGACACCATGATTTCATGGTTGCAACCTAAGATTTTATTGGAATTTGAGGCAGACGAATCATACCAGTCAGTCACAGAGCTCACAAAGTGCTGACCATGAATTCATGAATTCATGTTCCTGTGTTTACAGTTCCTTTATTACATACGGTGTGCATTAGCAATAGTCTCAGCATCTCCTGCTCTACAGCCAAAGCTTTTATTCAAAATTTACTTTCCCGTCATTTTGTCCTATATATTAGTAACCTCTTGCCTCTCTATAAACCAAAAGCTAACATAAGTTGAACTCTCGCTGTGAACAGGAGCTATGCCAATCACTTACAGACCTGATCTCCCAGTGTCCCCACAGGATTGGATTCTCTCATCATCTCCATTTCTTCAATGAGGAAAACAAGGCTCAGAGAGATGACGTGAGTTTTCCAAGGTCCCAGTGCCAGTAAACAGTAAAGCCAGGATTTAGGTGCAGTTGCATCAAAGCCCCAGAGGCTTCACCGATCTTGTTCTTTCTATGTCATACCCATGCCATCCTCAAACATTCTGCTTTGCAGTGGCAGCTGCCTGTTTTCTCCGTCTCCATGAAGTTACAACGTACAGGCCTATGGATCCATTTGGAGATCTACCCAAGCTTTCTTTGATTCTCCAAGAATTGTCTGACAATAGCAGAAAGCTCACTTAGGATAGACTGAGGCACCACCACGATAGTATGAACACCTCAAAATGTTCACTGCACAGTTATTCCATGCAAATTAAATATCGTAAATTATAAACAGTATTCAGAGAGATACTAGTATAATTAATACCTGTTTCTCAGTCCATGAAGACTCTTATCCAGCTGCCTATGAAAAACAGTCTCCATGAAGAAATTCTCTTTTCTTTTTGTTCAGGTGTTGCTAAGCCTCTTCTGCTCTTGTCATTTGCCAACTTGCTCTGGGACATCCCTACATTAGTATCTGTGCCTTGGCTACTATCTGCACAAAATTCGTAATGTTTCCACCAGTAATTTTAAGTACAGGGTATTCAACGGCAATATTGTTAAGGAGGCTCTCCTTTCCTCCCGTAGGCTCTGCAAGATAGTCCTGACACCAATGACCACTCCTTACTGGGGACTTGTATCTCTTGTTTGTGAGGTTGTGGCTCTGCTCTCTGGGATCTCCTGTTTAATTACCTTTCTGTTCTGTCCCACTCCTGGCAAGGAAGGAGATTACATTAACTTCTCCATCCAGTAAAAATAAAATCTTAAAATGTGGATGCCAACTGAGATAGATTTCTTAATTAGGCAAAAAGTCAATGCCATGATACTTCCTATGGATTAAAACTCAATGTCTTTGCTGATTGCAACAGACCAGAGGTTTGAGAGTTTAACACCCAGGGCCCATGTGCTACTTCTACCACACTGGGTTATATAATATGCAGTGGTAAGAGTATTTTCTCATTCTCTCCCCATACCCTTCCCTTTTCCTGGAAAACTACATTGATTATGAGCTAAAACCACAAGAAATATGGCATAGAATCAAGAGCATGTTACATGGTGCAGTAAACAAGTCTATCTTTGGGCAGATGAGCATGAATTCGCCCTTCTTTTAGTAATAGCACCCTGGTGTTCTTTTAGGGAATTCCCTCTCCTCCCTGGGGTACAGTGGAATAGGATCATTAATTAAGGGACCCAGTTGGCACTAACCATGGAGGAAGAGTGGGAGGAAGGATGACCATAGTGGTCCAATTAGATGCCCCTCCCTGGAGCTTGACCCCAGAGCTCCCATTTATTCTAGCAGCAACACCCTGATGAGCCCAAAGAGGAGTCCCTACTCCATGAATTCCTGGAGTGCCCTCAGCCTTTTTCCTGCTCAGAAACTAATTTTCCAGTATTCCTTCTCCTCCACATCCTTCCAATGAATGTTCTTCTTAACCAGATTCAGTGTCTGTTGCTTGTATCCAAACAACCCTGACACATCTCCATCTCTGCCGTGCCACCTGTTATGGATGTGGCCCATCTTAAATAGCGTCACACATGCTAGATCACATCTTCATCTGAGGAAAGAAAACGAAAACTAAACATCTCCCTCAGCGTTAGCATTTTGCCCAGCTAAAGCTAAATGTGTCGTGTGACACTTACCAGCTGAGCACCCTACTTGTGTTTTGTGTTTATTTATGCAGCTCCCTCTTTTATGCTTTGTGTCTACCTATACAGTGCACCTAGCACTTAGTGGGCCTCTTGGGAAAGGACACCTCCCTTCTTTGACTTAAACTCCCATGAAAGCCACCCATATTTGAATTCTGAGCTCATTGTTTACTTGTCTTTCATTCTGGAAAGGAAAGGGGTGGCATGAGGAAAGAAAAGTGTAAGACATATTCCATTGTTAGTAAGAGGGGAAGTTAAAAGAAAAAAACAAAAACAAACAAACAAACAAAACCTTACTCAGAACCCCCAAGAGATCAGAAGTAGAAAGAAAAAGACCTTATTACCTCTTTTTGGTTTAATTCATTTCAACTGCGTAAAGCTATTAAGTATGTCCGGGCAGGGGCACCTGGGTGGCTCAGTCAGTTAGGCGACCGACTCTGGATTTCAGCTCAGGTCATGATGTCCAGGTCGTGGGTTCGAGCCCCTAGGCTCTAAAGGGAGTCTGCTTGCAATTCTCTGGCTCCCTCTCCTTCTGCTGTCCCCCCATGTGCTTGCTCTCTAGCTCTCTCTCTCTCAAATAAATAAATACTTTTTTTAATTTACGAAAAAGTATCTCTAGGCAGAATTTTTTTCTCTCAAGATAACCATTGCCTAGTTATGAAGCGCAAACAGACCTCTAAGGACAGCCGTCTACTGGTCTTCTCACTGCCGTTTACCTCCGAGTTAGCAGTGACTTCATCCTAAATTCACTCCAAGTGAAACAAGAATTTGTGCTGAGTGTCTTAGCCAGGGCCAGTAAGTCCCAAAGACTGTTGGAAGGGGGAATCCAGCCAGCACTGTACACCTTATTTCGTGTGTGTCAGAATGTTTATATTCATTTGGTGTTCTTTCCTTCCTGCCGGGGAAGTGTCAAAGCCAAGAATTGATTTCATTAATTCAGTATGACCTGTTTTTCATCTTTTTCCTCAAATCCTGAAACACCTGCTGTCAGTTTATATCTCTACTGCCGTATATGGGAAACTCTGGTCATTTATAGGATGCAAGGAAGCCGTAACCACAGTCTTATAAAATAAGTCTCATTTTTACATACCTGAATATTTTTCTGCCTCGTTCATGTACCTCCTGAAGAAATATAGCACAAACGTATTGCGCTATAATAAAGCAATTAATAATACTTGCGGCGAACAAAAGATGTAGTATGATGTTATGCTTCTTTCACCTCTCATTAAGTTTAAGGTGGAGAAAATGAACTATGGTTGTCTTTATCTTTATACGACCAAAGAAACCCATAAAGATACAGAATGACAGCATTCGAAAAAGAGTTCGCATTTCCAAACCTACCTGTCATTTCAAATGGCAGATGAAACACAGAATCAGACTAGAATGGAAGCCAGCAGACAGAAGAAAGAAATTGGGAGGAAAATCTGGTATCTCTCATTTCTTTAAAAAGAATGGTTTTAATATTGTACGCTCCCATTTTCATTATAAAGGTAATTAGAACAATGTGACTTCACACACCAAAAAGGGATAAAAGGAGAAATCAGAGGAGGAGGGCAGAGAAATGACTGGAAAGGAAATCTGGAAAGATATTTCCCAGAAATTCCCTGAAACAAAGGATTGAAAGACAGCCCTCTCAGCAGCTGGTGCTGCTGCCACATGAACCGCTATGATTAGCGTAGGTATTTACTTATGCCTCATTTTTTAATGTCTTGGCCTACAATACTTTCCATTTTAGAGAACTGGAATAAAGTCTGAGGTTGGAACACATCAAGAGACACAGCACATTGTGTATCCTTTTCCATTATATCATTAAAAATTACAGAGACTAGCAGCTGCTCAGTCTTTTCTCCAAGACAGGAACTATTACAGCTAAAACCTGCAAACATACAACTACAAAAAAAAAAAAAAGAAGCTAGATTCTCACAGCAAAAGAGAAAATATTTAGTGGGAATTTGGGCTCCATAGATCAAAATCCTTCTCCTTATTTTTTTTTTTGAGAAAATAAGAAACTTCACATGAATAGCTGGATACATTTTGGTGAACATATGGTGGTTCTTGGAAAAATAAGCATCTCTTACCCTTGCTCATTTCTTTCTAATGAGCCCTCCCCATCTATATTCAGACCATGGGCTTCAATTTACTTCTCTTTCTCTTTTCCAGAGTGCATAACATTTATTTTAGAAGTTATAGTCTAATTATTGTAGCAAAACTAATTGAATATTCTATATCAAAATGTGTACTATACTAAACAGAATCAAAATGTTCATGTTTTACAGCTTGGCTTCCTTTATTCGGTAACTAAACCCTTTGTAAAAAAAAAAGCAATTTTAATAACTTTTTGCATTTTATATTCCCTTCTTTTACCAGTTGTCACTTTATTCAACCCTCTGATTACTCCATAAAATTGAAGTTATTTCCAAATGTATTTTTCCACCTAAAAAAATATAAAATGTATAATACAACTTTCTAAGTTTAGAGATACATAAAAACGCATTAACAAGACCATGGAGCCCATAGTAAAAGCCCCAGACTTTGGAGTTGAACAGAACTGGCATCAAATTGAAGTTCCACCACTTACAAAAACTATGTGACATGTTACTAAACTTCTCCAAGATTTTCTCGGTTAATAATTAAAATAGGCAGGATAGTACTTCTATTATCCATGAGGTGTTGTAAAGCAAAGCGTAAATGAGAAAATGGAGTAACATGTTCATACAGTGCCTAGCACAAAGCAAGCGCTCAAGAAAAGGCAACAATGGGGATGGCTGTGGTACAACAGAGGTTCTATGGAGTCCTACCCAAGATGCTGTACCCACTTCTGTCCCCGGCCTCACCGTTCACTGGGAATGCTGCCTTAGTTTGCTCATGCGCAGAATGAAAGGGAGAAGGACTGACATTGGGTGGATGTTTCATAAATGCTGATTATACTCCAGTATGCTGCTTTGTGCCATGTGCTCCCCCCACCACTCTTCCCTGGGCTCTTCACAGGGCCAGCTCCGCCCCTGTTTTTAGATCTCAGTTCCATGTTACCTCCAAGAGGCCTTCCTAGACCACCCTATGTTAAGTAGCTGCCTTCCACTTCCTCCTCACCATGCATAGCCACACTTTTTCAGATCACCATAGTTTTTCCTTCATCATGCTTTTTTATCATCTGCTTCCTCCCACTGGTTGACTAACTTCAAGGAGGACAGATATAGTTTTTGTTTTGCCACCATTTTGTTGCCATTGCTAACAAAAGTGTCTGGCACAGGGTAGTTGCTCAATAAATATTTATCAAATGAATGAATATCATACCAGGTATAAGCCCAACAGAAATGAGTGCACATGTCCACAACATATTTCCACACTTCTATTCAGAATAGCCAAAACCCAGAAACAACCTAAATGTTCATCAAAGGGGGAATGGGTAAAAAACAAAAAACAAAAAACAAAAAAAAAACCAAAACAAAAAAACTGTTGGGATTTGGAAGCATTAGAGTACTATTCTAAGCAGGAAAGAACTGGAGCCTCTGAACTGATAGAGCACACATTAGTGAACTCCTTCCCTTCAGTCGGCATGCTTTCATATACGAATGTCCTTCTAGATTACGAAATTATGGGCTTGATGGAGCCTCAGCAGCATTGCTCCACCCTCCTCGTCAGCCTGAAGTGGCATGCCCCAAGTTACACAACTATTTCTAGAGCAAGTCAAGAAACCAGGCTTCCTGACTCCTAACTCAGTGCTCTTTCTACTCGTCCCTGTGCTGCTCCCTGAAGCAACACAACACAGTAAAAAGAGCTCTGGAATCAAAACTTGGTTCCACCATTGACCAGCGATGTGACGTCTGTGTGCCCTCAATCTCTCTTAGTCTGTGTACCTTCCTCTGCCTTATAGAGACACAATAGTGCCCACCTCGGAGATTCTCTGTTAGGGGAAGTAAGATAATACAAGAGGGAATGGCATAGTAATCATTCAGTGTGCTATATCCTTTAAAATAAAACTCCATCTGATATTCAGTTAGATGGAGCTGAGTCACAGCTAATTCATGAAAGTCGGTTGTATCTTCAGACCAGAAAATTCCTTCACAGTCCACTTGAAAATGAAATGTGTTTAAATATCAGTTTTCGTTTCCAAGAAAATATCCCTGCTGCTTTTAAAAGCAAGTGTCTATGAATACGTTAGTAAATAGATTTTGACTGAAGGACTTGGTTTATTTCTTCCACAAAGTAATATATTTGCATTTTAAAAGTCCTGCTAGATTACCTATAGATATATGGTGTTTTGAAAGTTGTTGAAATTTCTAGTACCTTTATTTCTGTACAAAGGTAAATGGTCACATTTTAGACAAAACCACTGGAATTTTAATTTTATGCTTTTATCAAGGTATTTGAGCTTCAGTGTTTCAAAAACTGAAGGCTGTTTTGTTGAGATAAATATGTTGGTTAGCAAGGAATGGGAAAACACCTCAAAAGAGCTGCCCAGATAAAGCAGCTAATACATATATAATTGTCATCTAAAACCATAAGAGAACATTGAAGGCAGTGTCTTCCCTCAGCAAATGCAGTTTTCCATAAAATCAGACTCCACACATGGTCCCATCTCTTTGCCTTTGGAAACTGTGGAGTTGCCTTATTTTTGCTAAACAAAACCCAAGGCCGATTGGCACACGGGCTTTCATTACTGTGTGACCCCCTGTGGAAGGGGACAGTCAGAATCCCTGCCAGTGAATCTAAAGCGCAACACCGGCAAGTGCAATCCTATGAATGAGCCACGTCAGGACGTTAACACCAAGTGCTTTTCCTGTCAGGGGACGATCCGATAGTGGTGAAGGCTTTATATTTCCTCTGTTGTTTCTGAAAGGAAATAGGAAATATACTATTTAGATTCTAAGGCAACTAAAATAGAGGCACTTTGTGGCAGATGGGATTTTTATGAGCTGTTTGTCACCATATACCAGTCTTGTTAAGAAGCAATCGTTTTCTGCTTCATTACACTAAGATAGCTCTGTTTAGGGTTCCACTCAGCTGTGAAATGATTTTAAAACTTCTGTAAGGAGTAGAGATGGGCTTTTTTATATATAATAAAAGATTGTTAACAAAAAAATGTACTGAAACACAAAAAACGTGGTCAAACGCACTATTTTTTGTGTCGAGAAAACGGAGATATGCTGAATCTCCTACTTATGCTTAATCTGCTCATTTATACCAACAGAGAAAACTGCATAATACTTTTATTTCTCCGCCTAAGAAAGGTAAGAGTTCCTTTTATGTCTTTACATAGTCTTCATGGCATATAGCGTACAAATAGAAAAGGATGAGTACTTGAGTGAGGAGCAATTTCAGCTTAAAATATGTGAAAGGAAACACAAATTTAGAAAATGCAAGAAATACATTTTTAATGATTTGACTTTCCTCGAAACTAATCTACTTTTCATAGATTTCATAGTTCGCTTTTCATATTTGACCATGTTTTTAAAGTCTTGGCACTGGGGACGGGAGAAGCCTAAACGTGTTATTTTAAAGATTATAAATGTATTGTGTCATGTTTCCCAGCTCTCATCCTCATTCAGGGATTCAGGAGGGCTTGGATCAAATCCTGGCCCAGCCACTTACTTATGTGACCTTAGGTACATTAATTAAACTTTCTGAGCCTCATTTTTCTCATCTAGAAAAAACGCGGTTAGTAACATGAACCTTGCAATATCTATTACCTCTTGCCTCAGTAATGCCTTACAATAAATAACCCATAAAACCTCAATGGCAAATATTAAGAAGCATTTATTTAACTCATAAGTCTGTGGAGTTCTGTTGACTTAGGCTGAGCTCAATCAGGCTTAGCTGAGCAGAATCATGTGCCCGCAATGTGGCTAGCCTCTTCATGTCCATGAGCTGGCTCTGCCCAGGCTTGTCTCACTGTGGGCCAATCTAGGATGGCCGCAGTTTGTACGATTCGGACAATTCTGGCCTCCTTTGTGGGCCTCCCATCCTCTAGCCCTCTAGCCTGGGCTCATTCTCATGAAATGGCAAAGGTAGCTAGAAGCTACCTTCTCAAGCCCCTGCTTGTATCACATCTGCTCAACTCCAAATGGCCAAAACAAGCCACATGGCCTGGAACAGAGTCAGGTGGGAGGGTGCAACACAGTTGCAAAATGTGAAGAATTAGGCCATTAACACCATCCATCTGCACACTCTTTGAGTTTGTAGAGACAGAGGTATCTTGAGAATGTCTATTAAGCCACTAGGATAGCACTTGGCATCCAGTAGGCACTGGGTAAGTGTCAGTTCCCTTTCCTCCTAAATGTACCCAGTCTCTTTAAGCCCCCCTCAATGAATCCCCTAAGATCTTTATATGTTCAAAAGGCCAAATGAAAGTAGAAGTTATTATATAAAGAACTTGTAGTTTTCTCTGCCTCTTGAACCAGGGTGCTCACCTTCAGGGAGGTAAGAAACCATGTGACACACCTTCATTAAATATTTTATGCAAAGACTAGAAAACTGAAATATGATTTTATACTGAAATACATGCAGATATGCTATTGACTGCTTTGGGTTCCACTTGGAAGGGGGTGGCACGTAATAAGGTCTCTGTGCTTCACTCTTTGGAGCGAGAGTCCTTCAGAGGACAAGTCTGACAGCCTACAGGGATGAGCTTTTAAGTATGAACCTGCTCTGCAGGGGCAGATGTTCCCTATATACATGCTGCTTCCGAAACGTTCTCCCCAAATCTCAGGCTTTAACCTCAGTAAAAGGGGGTCTGAAACAAAGACAAATAGTAACAGAGGGAAAGAACACCCATATTTATCTCACAAACAAATGAAGTTTGGCTAAGGCAGGGTAGGATTCTGGAGAGAGCCTAGTTAGAAGAAAGCAGGGAATGCTTTTTGTCTCAGAAGTAGAAGCAAGCTCAGCAAAGGAGAGATGATGGATCCTCTAGTCCTGGGTGCTGCTGTGGGAGCTTCCACAACCCCCAAGAAGCTAGAGAAAACAATCCCTATCCATCTCATTTCACACACACTGCTTGGGCTGATCCTCGGCAGAGCCAGACCCTTCCACCCTGGGAGTTTACTGCTGGGGCCTCAAATGCTCCCACATATGGATCAAAGAAGTCCATCAAGGTGGAGGTGAGGAACAAGAGCTAACACTTCCATAGATAGACACAGCCCAAAGCAGCCCCTCCCCACTCACCCCTCCATCTCCTTTAAGACCCTTTCCTGTCATTAACATATTTCTAAATTTTTTGAATTCTTCATAATATCCCCTGCTAGACTCAATGATGTAAATATTTTTCTTCACAATCTTTAAGAAAAATAGATGCACCAGGAAGAAGCCAAATAATCTTGCCTATGCTTTGCCTGGATACCAAAGTGGCTAACTCCAAAGCTAGAATAAAAGAACAAAATAAACCTGAGGAAAGCAGAAGGAAGGGATTAAATGATAAAAGCATAATCTAATTAGAAAACCAGAAGATAATAAAATTTATATATAAATCTAAAATTACTCATGGAAAAGACAAGTGAAATAGAAGAATGTACACAATCATGGAGGAAATCCAGCTTGCTGCCTATACTAATGAATCCTGCTCATCATGCATTAACAGGTATCAACAGACACCTGAAGAACATTGGCTCAAATGTCACAGAAGAGAAACATGACTTAGGGAACAAAAGGACTTTATTATTTATTATTAGCAAAAGTATAATTAGTATCCTCAAAGACATTAGTATTCTCAACAGATTATGAAGACAAAGGAACAATCAGGAACAAGAAAGGGTTGGAGATGAAAAAA